>WPIO01000021.1:600000-1017500 GCA_009760855.2 Cristatella mucedo
TTGTGCCAGTTAAAAGACAAGCAATCTTGCAGATCTTGCTGAAAGGACTCGAGAGGCTTGAGTACAGAGGTTACGATTCAGCAGGTGAGAGAGGCGCCTGGTGCCCTTTCCCCTTTCCCAAGCGATTAGCAGCTCCCTTTTGGCCCCAGCTGGCCCCTGCTGTGAGCGTTGTTTTCCAGGGCGATTCCCTGCCGATTAGGCAGGCTCCTGCTAACAGCATCCTGCTTACATCAGCCGGCCCTTTTTTGTTGTCCTTTGGCTGGCCTGAAGTGCACGCTAACGAGAACGCCGAAAACAAGAGGCCCACAGAAAGGATCACTGAAAAGATGCTGAAGATTGGTAGCAGACTCGGTGGCCTCTCGAAATGTAACGACTCCCCCACCCCCAGCAGAATATCTGAGCTTTGAAACCCAACTTGATTGACCAACAATAACTGGAGTAAAGTACTTTAGGACGAATCCTTGTTTGGTGCCGGTGCAGTGGCCCGGCCAGTTGTCCGATTTGAACCCCACAGAACGACTAGGGAGCGACGGCTGAGGCAGGTTGTTCGGCCTACACCAGTAGCCGACGTCACACTAAACCCATGCCTAACAGCAGCATACGTGTTTGTTTTGGAGCTGTAAGTAAATATTTGTGCAGGCTGCACATAACTTTAGTATGCCCTGCATCGTGGCAACCTTCCTATTGCTCGAACGAATCTACAGCCACAGCAGCTTCGGCTGTATTTTAAGGAATTTTTTGTGGCTGAGTGTAAGCACATAGCAAATCACGTACATGCAGAGTGTATATTGGGATGCAACTTGCATAGCTGATTGGTGCTCGGTGGGTATCTGTCTGTGCAAGTCTGGCTATGTGTGCACGACAGCAGGGACTACCTGTCTAGCTGGTTTGACACAATGGTAAAGGTGCTCGCCTCGAACCAAGGTCAGTGAATGCATGCCTGAATAGAGATTAAGTTCTCTTGGAGTGCTATACAAATTATTTGCATTTATATTTACCTTGTCTGCCCATCTGAGAGGGGACTTGCAGGACTAGCAGTGACAAGTCATTTGTAAAATTCGTCCTGCTCCGGCTGGTTACTAATTCTTTTGGCTGCTGCTGACCTTGATAAAATGGCCATCCCATCCTTGGCTCTGCTATGCACATGGCTGCACATGCAGATAAAGGTGTGGCACTGCATGTGCTGTCAATCAGCGCTGGCAGCTTCGGCAGGCAATATCAGCCTTGCCCCTTTCGTTTGGCTTGCAAGGAACAATCGGCCTGCAAATGTTCTTCTCTGATTTGCTAGCCGCAGGCTTCCAATCAGAGATTTACTCGGGAGCCCGGAGCCACGTCCTAGCCTCACCCCGCTCTCGCATGGTGCCCCTTTCTCTGCTGGACGGATGAGTTTACTGCTGCCATCTTGCTGCTGCTAGGCGATGGCTTGCCTGTTTCTGGTTCTTTGGCTAAGTCTTAGTGCAGCCATTAGTCAGCAAATACAACGGCCATACTCACAAGCTGCTCCTGGTGTTGTCACAGAGAAGCTCGGCTTGTGGTCTTGTCCTCCTGACCCGAATAATGTTCTCCAGTCGAACTAGCAGACTGTCGAGCTCGGTGACACAGGTGTTTTCTTGACGGCAGGGCACAGCTGCACGAGCTCGGTCAACGCACTGTCACATTCATCAGGCTGGGAGGGCCTGGTCGATCAAGCGATCAGTGCCACTGGGACACAATAAGGTGCAGGCTCACTTGGTCCAGTGCTCGGCCGAATGTTTGGTTCACCATGCTGCATTGTGATTCGCTCTGGGTTTTACTTGTTCGGTCAGTGACACCAGTTCGTCAGTAGGTTGTGTATGCGAGCTGCGAGAGAGGAAAGGAAGTTCAACGGAGGAGAAGTGGGACGAGGAGTGGGAAGCGTGAGCGAGTGAAAGGTGCACGATGCTCGATGCTCGATACACAGCTTCGCGTGTTAAAGAGAAGAGCTCATAAGTCACCGATTGCAATTTTACCTTAGGGCACTTGCAGTCGATATTTCTTGCTTAAAGCATATTGGAACGGCAAAAATTAAAGCCTCGTGTTCCTAACTAACTAGGCCACAAAAGATAATAATAACCTTACTAGCAATGCTGTCAGGTTGCTGCCAGCTGGCTATTTACTTCATGTTTTATACTTCGTGTGGCTTCACCTTTGACCCCGCCCAAGGCTTGAGTGGGGTCCTTTTCAAGCTTGACAAGGCTTGATTCATGCGATTCATATTCATACGTGACGTCATCCTACGTAGTGATTAGTTATATCTGGGTTTCTTTTGCCACACAAATTGGAGGGCCACCAAGAACAATGTATGTATAGTATATAATTGAACGTTGTGATATATGAACATGATAATCAAGTCTGCCTACTTTCAGCTACATAACATTGCTAAAATTCGGGTTTGCTTAGACAGGGATACTACATTTATGCATTTGTGACATCCCGTCTCGACTTCTACAACTCACTGCTTGCTGGTATACCGGCCTGTGCAATCAGGCGCTTACAGTTGGCGTAACACTTTGCATTAAGCTTGTCTGTCGTGAGTGGTGCAGTTGCCACATCACACCCCTTCTTGCCGACCTGCACTTTCTCCCAATCCAGCAGCGCATCGCCCTCAAGGTTATGTCAGCTTTTATGCCCCTTCATTCTCTTCCTCTAACCTACCTATCAGAACTTCTCCCCCATCAGGCCAGGCATCGCACCACATGCTTTTCTAAACCAAATAGTTTAGCCACACCTCATATGAAGCTCAAATCTTTTGAGACGGTGTCATCTGTTCCTGTGCTCCGAAAGCCTGCAACTTACTCTCGACTGACATCACGACATCCCCTGAATGGACGAATTTGAAAAGAAGCTAAAACACTTATTTATCACAGCATTTAGTGGGTTCTTGTGATTTCCTTGTGTGCTTATGCTAGCTGACTCTGTGTTTGCTGCCACTAACCATATTTGCACTCTGACCCTGTGCATGTCACCTCTAACCATGTTGTGATAGTTAACATTGTGCTTGCTACCACTAACCATATGATCATGCTTCCTTTACAGCATATGTAAAGTGCCTAGAAAGAGATTGAGTTCTCCGAGGATGCTATACAGATTTATTATTGTACTATTATTAGTATTATTATATTTGGTCACAGCAATAAGGTGGTTGCTTTCACGACCTTGGTCCCGAGGTCGTGGGTTCGATTCCTGCAGTGGGCGATCCTTTATCGCCACTGCAAGCGGTGGTGATAGCCGTAAAGGCTCTTCTGTCGCTATACAAAAAGAGGCTGTTTAATCAGCTAGGATTTTTTTTTACATCTGAAAAGATAAGCACCTTTGGGGCAGCAAGCTCCAAGCGGATTAGCCCAACATTTATTACTAAAGTGACTCACCCAAGCTCGTAACTAAACCAGAAAGGAGAAAAATGTGAATACAACAAGTAGCTCATTACTTTCGATAGCTTTAGTTTTTGGTTTTCTCGTCTCCCCAACTCTAAGCAGGCTTCAAGACTGCCCTTAGCTCAGCCATCTAGTCTGTCTACTGACCGACTGAATCTCCTCCTCGATGTCACATTTGAATGTCTCCCGTGTGAGGATGATGCTGTATCAGACCGGCTTCTACCCAGCATGTCAGCCCTTGCTTGACTCCTGCTCGGTCGACCGTGCTTCTTTGCTCGAAGTAGGATTTCCCCCAATAATTCAAGCCAAACCCTTGCCTGGCTTTGTGCTCTGCATGCTCGGTGAAGATAACTGTTCCTCATCTGGGCAGCTTGCTGTATGCCTCGTCCTGCTCCCTCCCTCTTGCTCTCTCTCTCTCTCTCTCTCTCGCTCTCGCTCTCGCTCTCGCTCTCTCTCTCTCTCTCTCTCTCTCTCTCTCTCTCTCTCTCTCTCTCTCTCTCTCTCTCTCTCCCTTTGGCATGGCAAGTCTGTATTTTTCTGAGTCTGTCTAACAGCACAAGTGATTTCTGAGGCTATAATTGTATACGATTTGTGTGGTCGTGACATTTAGCTTGTAAACAGGTAGCAAAAGTTATTGGGCAAGTTGATCCACTTTGTTGCCCCAACCACTGCTCGATCTACTCCAACCACCGCCTGCTCCGACCACCGGTCCTGTCTTTTTCTTGGTGCAAACTTGCTAAGTGCAGTTAAGAGCATGTATGCAGTTTTCACTGTTAGTGCTGGGTTGGCGACTCGTAAATAATTTCGATTCGTTGGGTTTTTGTTAGAGGCAGGTAGTATCTCCAAACGTACCTCTCTCCCTCCCTCTCACCCTTTCCCGTCCTAGCATCCTCTCTTCATCCTTCCTTCTCTTCATTCCTTTCTCTCCCTCTTTCTCTCCCTCCATCTCTATCCACCCCTTCCTTCATCTCCCTCCATGCTACCTGCATGTCTTCCCACCTGCCCTTCTTTTCACGACCCCTCCCACTGTTGGCCAAATGTGGCTGTAGACCGTATCGAATTTTCTAGAAAAAATTTAGCTCAGTCTCACCAGCTAGTGATGGTTCTTACTGTAACCCAGCTGGGCTTTCAGTCTCGACAGTTTAAGTGTCTGCCTAGACAGGTATTGAGAGACCGTTCCTTACCATTTGTTATTCAAGTTTTGTTCCAAGCACTTCAGCAGCAGCACCAGCAGTACGTGGCTGCGATTTGGTCATCTAAGCTCCAGTTTTTTTATGACTGGCTAGAGAGTGACCAGCCGTGTACGAGCAACGGCTGATGGTTCCTAGCAGCAGGAGGCAGTTGGATGCTAGCCAGGCATGGGCATCTGACGATTGATTTCCCATTGAGCTGAGTCTTGTTTTGCTTTGTCGTGGCTCTCTGTCGTGCTGCCAGCTCTGGTGTCCCACAGCTTCCGGTTGTGGTCTCACTCAACCGTGTTTTTTGTGCCGTAGGCATTGCAGTTGATGACGGCTCCGGCGGCCTGGCGAATGGCAGTGCCACAGCGTCAGACAAGAGCCTTCAACCCATGCGCATCATAAAAAAGAGGGGCAAAGTATCGGCCCTGAAAGAGGAGATCTATAGTAAGACTTCATGGCCGCTGCTGCTGCTTCCTGCCGTGTTGCGCGCTGTTGCTCCTGAGTGGCTTAAATATGGTTAAACTGTTATGTCACCGTGGCCAGGCCTAGCGTCTAAGACAAGGCTTGCCACCAGCCAAGGTCTCTGCGACAGCAACTGATTTGCCTCCCTCACGTCGAAACTGTCCTTTTGCTCACGTGGTGCGGTTGCCCTGAGTGTCTGGCAGTGCTATGCTCTCGGCATAACGTGTCGGAGAAGGGACTGGCGCAGCAGACAATATGGGGCGAAAGAAAACCGTGTGGAGCTCATTGATATCGTATTTTGCTGTACTAACTCCCTGGCAGCAAACTATGCTTTGAAGCTGTTGAATGCATGACTCGAGAGCCCTGATAGATTTTGTAGCAGAGGTGAGGTATGGTGAGGGAATCTGTGTAAAATCTGCAAGGCAATTTATGATGTTCACGGCCGATAGTGATTATCCCGGCATGTAAAAATAGTGCTCTTTCAGTCCATAATGATTATAGTAATAATAATGATAATAATAATAATAGTGATATAGCATTTTATTGCACCCTAAGAGAAGGAAACGTCTTTCAAGGTGCTTCACAGATGCTGAAAAAAGAAGCTTGTTTACTGATTAGTGGTGATAGCATGCTCAAGTGCAGAAAGTTTAAATAACTTGGGGCCTGATTCTCCCTGACGAAGCAATGCTGTGAGGAGCATGGGCAGGTTTTATTCAGTCATGGTATTTCGAGTTGCTAGCCAGTTGAGAGTTCTTGGCTTTAGGTGTGTAGGAGCTGAAGGTACTGCCACCGAAGGATTCGAGATTGGTTAGAAGCACAGCCACGGCTCAGATGGTTAGTTTATTCACGGCTCAGCTGGGTAGTTTGTTCGACGGGAAGCCTGAGGAATAAATGTGTCACATTGGATACGTCCGAGCAATATAGCCAACGGACATTAGGGCGAATGACACGACCCGTAAAAGTCGATGCGCACCTCGATGGGGAGCCACCGCAGAGAAGTGACACACTGGCTGATGGATGAGGTGGCAGCAGTGGGTCTGCGCTGCTCTCGTTGTTCTACTCGGATGCTTGCACGGTCGCTCCGCATGCTGCCGTTTGTCGCACTCTCTCTCTCTCTCTCTCTCTCTCTCTCTCTCTCTCTCTCTCTCTCTCTCTCTCTCTCTCTCTCTCTATACATAGGCTTTTGCGGCAGGTCTCCCGCAGCAGAGCTATATGCCTTTTGCAGGTCAGCCTGACTTCGACTACTCGGCCGAGTTCGACATCCATGTTGGTGTGGCCCACACTCGATGGGCCACCCACGGCGAACCGAATGCAGTCAACAGTCATCCACAGCGCTCAGATCTTAACAACGGTAGGTTTGCAGCATCTCGCTTTCTCTCGCTAATGGTGAGGTGGAGCTGCGTGCTCTGCGAAGCTGTTGCAGTGTGTCTCCTGTGGCCGGACAGTGGTGTGGTGAGTAGAAAGAACGACTGCCCAAGAAGCTACATCGAGCCCCCATCGAGTTTCCAGCAGCGGGCTGGCCGCGGCCCGAGCAGCACTGAGGTTTGTGCGCTGGTGCAAGCGATGCCCGGTCGGCGGCTGCCGTTCAGCTGCTGCCAGTGCCTCGCTGCCAGGGCCGTGCTTAGTTCACTGGCTCCAGCAGACGCAGCACGGTAGAGAATACAATAGTTTCATGACTGGGTAGGTGGGCGACATTTTGCTTCTGACCTGCTTATTAGTGATTCGACAGAGCCTCGCTCTCGATGGCCTCGCTCTCGATGGCCTCGCTCTCGATGGCCTCGCTCTCGATGGCCTCGCTCTCGATGGCCTCACTCCGTGATGGGCTGTGCGGGCACCTTTGCGCGACAACGCTGTTCCAGTCACCGCCCTTAGTTTTGCCAGCCGAGCATCGGGTCCTGGCTCGCATCCTCGTGCCGCTGCACTCTTTGCGCTGCATCGACCGTGTGCGTCTCGCTTGCACCTCCCTCGCTCCGGTTCAGCACTGACCTCTGCTTTGCAGAGTTCATCGTTGTGCACAATGGAATCATCACAAATTACAAGGACATCAAGAAGTTCCTGGTGAGTCTGCAAACTGCCGAATGTGCACAGTCCAGAGTTCCGTGTAGTGCATTCGCCTCGGTGAGCGCGCTGCTCGCCACATTTTTCAGAGGCCTTCAACCTGTTTGTCAAAATTGCTATGGCTCCGGTTTTTAATGATCGAGTCGTATGAACACGGAAGTGCACGAGCGGACGTTTGCGTGTTTGTGAGGTGACCCTTTGTGAGCTCTTGCAAACGCTTGCCTATCGCTGAGAGTAGCTCGTCTGCTGCTCTTTGCAGCAAAAGCATGGGCACGTGTTTGAATCTGAGACTGACACGGAGTGTATTGCCAAGCTGATCAAGCACCTCTGGGACACGCGCAAACACAGAAGCATCACGTTTCGTCAGCTTGTGGAAGAAGTCGTGCAGCAGCTGGTACGGCTCTGGTTTTGGCTGCCGCTTGGTGCACCTGCCTCCGTGTGCTGCCAACGGGCCTGCCGCCACAGCCGGCGTTGCCTCAAATGCATTGGTTGCCGGCGTTAGGCTGTACTTGGTACATGCGTGCAAGCACACATTTGTATGGGTGCGCCATAAATGCACGCCTGCACTACTCTTTATTTACTCTTGCATGCACACACACACACACACACACACACACACACACACACACACACACACACACACACACACACACACACACACACACACACACACACACACACACACACACACACACACATGAACTCGTGCCTGAATGCCTGCATGCAAACCCAGGTAATGCTCTTATATGTAGAGCGTGCGTATATGCAGGCATGTGCACGCTCGCTCGAGCTCATGCCGAGAGAGAGAAAGAGAGAGAGAGAGAGAGGAAGGGGAGAGAAAGAGAGAGAGAGAGAAAGAGGGAGGGAGAGAGAGAGAGAGAAAAAGAGAGAGAGAGAGACTCGGAACTTGGAAGAAATCGTGCTTTTGAACAGCGTTAATTGTGCAGTGGTCGATGAAGAAAAAGCTGCACTCTTGCTGCGCTCTTGCAGTTGCACATGCAGCCTTTCAAGCAGTTATTGCATCCGGAAGCCTAGGGCACGCCTATGCACACTCATCGGCTGCCCATTTTGCATCGGTAATGTATCGTCTGCCCATTTTGCATCGGTAATGTATCCGTCAGCTTCTTGGAAATCGGCTTCGATAGAGATAAGCTAGTGATAAGGAAGCTGCAGGAAAGGTTCTTTTGTGGAGTCGCAGTCGTATCGTCTACTCTTACACGACTCCCAAGTATGTGCTGAGGTTGGAGGTTGGTCAGAGGTCACGTGACGCTAGTTGATTGCTTGGGTGAGCTTGGCGAGGTGCGTACATCGATGCTGGGTCGCCCTATGGGGGGAGGCTGGGCCATCACTCTCCCAGCTCTGGCACGAATGCCTGGGTTTGTTATCTCTGGTTTATCAACTGGTGAAACTCTACCCGGAAGTTCGTCATGGTATAATAATAATAATAATAATATTGCACTTGATAAAGCGCCCTCAGAGAACTTAATCTCTCTCTAGGCGCTTTACATTTGCTGCAAAGTGATACGCAATAGAATAGTAAGTAAAATCATGCTTGAAAAAACAAACAAAATGAATAATATGGTTAGGGGTGACATGCACAGGGTCAGCATGCAAATGTGGTTAGTGGCAGCATGCACAGTGTCAGCACGCATAAGCACAACAAGGACAAATCACAGGGACCCACTAAATGCTGTCCTAAATAGGTGTGTTTTTAAGTTTCTTTTAAATGTGGTCAGGTCAGGGGATGTTCTGACGCAGGTCGGGAGGGAGTTCCAGGCTTTGGGAGCATACGAGCTAAATGCACGGTCTCCAAAGGATTTAAGGTTTGTACGAGGTATTTCTAGACTGTTGGATTCCGAAAAGCAGGTTGTACGATGCTTGGCCTGGTGGGGTAGTATATCTGAAAGATAGGCTGGAGCCATAGAATGAAGAGACCTAAAAGTGAGCGACAAAACCTTGAAGTCAATCCGTTGCTTCACTGGTAGCCAGTGCAGGTCGGCGAGAAGTGGAGTAATGTGGCAACTGCGCCGCTCACGACAGACAAGCCTAGCTGCAGAGTTTTGCACCAGCTGCAATCGCCTGATCGCACATGCTGGTAGGCCAGTAAGCAGTGAGTTGCAGAAGTCGAGACGAGATGTCACGAATGCATGGACCAACTTGGACGTGGTATCCTTATCTAAACAAGCCCTAATTTTAGCAATGTTATGAAGCTGAAAATAGGCTGATTTGACTGTGGAGCTGATGTGGTCGTCTAACGAGAGGTCACTTTGGAATATGACACCTAGATTTCGAGCTGATTCAACTGGAGATATGCTGGCAGAGCCAATTTTGAAAGTCAGCCTTTCCAATTTCTGAATCACACTAGGTTTGCCCATAACTAGTAAGTTAGTTTTATCATCGTTTAGTTTTAGAAAATTTGCTGCCATCCATGATCGGATGTCATCAATGCATGCAGCAAGTGAGTTTAGAGAATTTGAGGTGCTCGAAGGCTGGGAGGGATCAAAGCAAAGGTACAACTGAGTGTCATCCGCATAGAAGTGAAAGCCTAGATTGTCCTTGGCAATCACATCAGCAAGAGGGAGAGTATAAACGGTGAATATCACAGTCCACGATTCAAGGGCATCCACGCAATGGCCGTGCTGCTGCTTTACAGTGCCGCACATTAGGGCCTGAGGCTTTGAGAGAATACCTCCGATCCGTGTGCTCGTTCGGCCCTACATAACTCGGCATTCTAGCAGCAGTGGTGTGCATAGACTTTCTTGCCATTTCGTACCTGCTCTTGAACTTTTGTCATAGCACCTTTACCGAATGGTAGGAATTACTTTGACAGTCCATCTAGCTCACACCTGACCTGCGTGCACTATTTTGTGAGAGCATGTCTTCTTCTGGCCACTCGGACTGTGTCTCTGTGTCGCTTTACAAATGTTTGGCTAACTGTTTCTACTACAGGCCTTTTGTGCTCGACAGCTGCATCAGTCCTCGTTGAGTCATTCCATGCTAGCCTCGCTTAGCCTACTGCCTAACCCTGTTGCATAGCGGTTCCCGCCGGTGACTTGTCGGTGGTGACTGGAAGTCTTCCTGCATCGACTGTGCCGCCACAGCTGCCAATCCATCCGGAATTGGCGGTGCATCTTTTGCAGTATTCATTTTGCGAGCTAGCCGACATGGGTTTGTCAGGCGGTTCCACTGTTTAGGCGAGCGGAGAGCTAAGGGCAGTGGCGGCGCTCGGCACCTGACTTTGTATGTATGTATGTAGGCATCTCCGTCTGTAACTCCACAAAGTCATAAAGACCATGTGGGTGTTATGCAGGAGAGTTTTGTATAGTGCACTCACAGCCTAAGCGGCTTTCAGTACGCATTCGGTAGCCAACAGACTTCGTCTCATGCAACAAAGAGAAAGTGGGAAGCATAGCAGTCAGGAGAGCAGTTTAGGTAGTGAGTATTCACCAGCTGTTCGAACTTCATCGCATGCCAGCCTGCTCTCGTGTGCCATGTTGCTCTCCGGGCTGGAGGGGGAGGCACGTGACTCGTTCCCTGCCAGGCAGGTCATACAGGCAAAAGCAAGGCCTCGCCATCTTGGAGGGTCGTACTTCGGTGCAGCGGGTGATTGCAAAGCTCCTTGGCGATGGATAAGCTGCTTTTGTGATCCGCAGTCGGGAACTCGGCGCATTTCTTGCTCAACACTTCTGGTCAGACGGACGTCAACGTTTCTTACTTTGTAGGAAGGCGCTTTTGCACTGGTTTTCAAAAGCCGTCACTTCGTAGGAGAGACAGTCGTGACACGGCGAGGTAGCCCACTGCTGATTGGCGTGAAGTCGGCTACCAAGCTGTCGACCAATGCGTTTCCCATCGTTTTCAGCGGAGGTGGGACACGAGTGTGTGCGCTTGCATGCTCTGTGACTATTTGCACACGCTGAATGGCTGCTCACTTATTGGGCCTCTCTCGATTTCCCGCTCGCTGTGAAGCAGCCGAGAGGACGGCGACTCTTTAAGACGCGGTTTCGTGCATGCCGGCAAGGCACGCTCTGGAATCGTTGAGAGATAATCGGCCAAATGTGGCATCAGTGATGGGTCCTGTGGTGTAGGAGATAGCCGTGCGCCTGCTTGCAGCTCTGAAAACAAGGTATAGCAGGGTAAACACACGTTCTTACCGTAACTCAGGTTCCTCATGTTTGTATACGGTGAGAAAATTGTGGTCATGAATATTGGGTTTTGAAGTTGAATGCAAAATAAGCAAAAAGTCAGTTCCTGTCAACGTTTTGATGACCGTACTCAGTGGCAGAGCCAGGATTTTCATGTAGGGGGACAAGACGTGCAAAATGTTCATATACGAGGCAGTGCTCCCAAGATTTTAATGTAGGCAGGGACCAGAACCACAATTAATGGAGAATTGCAGTGCATAATCGCATTGTGCTTATTCGACACGAACTTGGTGGTTGCTCATCGAGTGGAATCAAGACATAATATTGCCGTTGGGGACCGTCAGGTGGGGGGCCTTAGGAGTAGGGGGCGGCCCAGGTTGCTGCGCCCCCATGTATAGGCCAACGGGTCGCTTGCCGAATCCCCCTTTGCTGCTGACGTTACTTACCACAAGCATGCGCGGAATACCCGAGTCAGAAGCAGCGGGCAGAGATAAAAATGAGGCAGGGGACTTGAGTAATGGTGTTTATCTTTGGTAGCATATCGTAGCTTATAAGTTGGCTCTCTGCCGTCAGGGCAAGGTCGGTCGTTGCATTGAAATGCCCTTTCGTGCTCTCAAAGGCTGACCTGCTTTCGATGCGACCCCTGGTGGCAGCTGCTTCGCCAGGGCCAGCAGGGCGGTGTAGCTAGCAACTGCGCAAGCTTTATTGCTAAGACGGTTAGCAGCCGAGCGAACTGGACAGCACCGACCATCCAACTAGTGAGGACTGGCGGCACCCATTGCACTATTCACAGGCCTGCTACTGCCGCGTGTTTAGCTGATTTAGCAGCCTCGTTTGTATAGCGGCAGAAGAGCCTTAACGACAATCACTGCAGTTGGCAATAAAGGATTGCCGTCTCCAGGATTTGTACCCACGGTGTCGGTCGTGAAGAGCGAGCACCTTACCATCCGGGCAGTCACGGAAGCTGGATAATTGGCAGTACCTCCGTGCGCTCCCACGCCCGGTGCAATTGTGCGGTGACATGGTGACATTGGTTGCTACCACTTATGCTCGTGGGTCAGTCTGGGTGAGGCTGCTTGTGTGTTGCTGCTGTCGTCAACCTAACACCGTCATTGCTTCCTCTAAACCAGCTCTTGGTGTCAACTAGTTTTTGCTGGCTTTCGAAGTGATGGTTAGGTTGTAAGTTTCCTGGGAATTTCTTTTGCTTTTGTTTTCCGTTTGTCCGGTAACTTTTTTTTTATCTACACTAGTGTATCAGGATTTGATCAGAATAACGTCCTGCATCACGTTCGCCGGGCCAAGAGAAGTCCAAATAAAAGATCTGCAAAGGGAAAGTTTTTCCCAACGATCAGAATAAATCGTGAGACATGAAAAGTCACACGTACAAGTGGGAAAAGTGGGCTCGTGCACCGTGCAGGGTGGATGAGACGCTGCTCTATGCCTGCGCCTTGAGACGGTTGACATTCGAGGACCCGAAGCTTTGAGCTGTGATTAAAAGTTACCACCTGGCCATCTTTTTTTAAACCGAGGGCTGCTTGGATATGTTTTTTTTTAATAGTTTTTCAAACTTTCTTAGTGCAAATCTACGAGCATGAGATGTCATAGCAGTATGATTGCTGCCTGACCAATGGATTTGATATGTGGCTGCAAAATGGCATTCCGAGGACGCCCTGCCAAATGGGTTCGGCATGATGGCGTGCCATATGCTTTATTTTGTTAGATCACAAGTCAAATGAATATATTAAGGAAGCCAGATTCGGTAAAGACCCGTGCTGGTCAGCTGTAGTCGCTCCGGCAGTGCTGCGAATTAATGCACGATGCATAGCACGGGTGCTGTTGTCGTCAGTCGCGGCGGCCGGCATGCAGCTTCGTGCCTCACGTGTGCTGCGCTCGGCCCCGCACTGCGCCTAGCGCTCGCCACACTCAAAGCACGGCACCGCCTGCAGCAGCTCATCTTTTTTTTATGCACACCACTTCAGTTATTTTCCACTAACTTTTTTGTCCGAAAGGTACCAGTACTTCGAAGTGTCCCTATGCGTTCGGTTCGGCAATCGCGGCGATTGCCTGTCTTTGTCTCACTTTCTTGGCAAAGCTTTCCCTGCAGGTCTGAGTGATGCAAGCTAGCATGACTTGCTTTTCAAGTACTGCTGCTGGCTTGTTGCTATTCACCTATGCATCCTACCAAAACTGCAACGAGCTGGTTTGCTGAAGTGACACATTGTGATTATATGATTGTGTGAGACACGTGATGCGGTGAGAGCATGTACCATGCGGCTTAGTACCCACCCTTCCTAATCTTTAAAGTGAAGCGCACTGTGATGGATCGATCGGCAATGCAGTTTGTGCTAGACTTTTTTGAGTGGCAGGCCACTGGCGCAACTATTGATGATGAGTTAGTTGTGCTTGTCGATGTCACTAATCTGTTCAATTGGCTTCACTTGAATGATTTGGTGTCGATGCTTCTCTGCTTGTTTTGTTGTCGTCCAACTTGGAGTTAACAGACTAAGTGCTCCTATCTCCTGATGTGTGTGATTCTGTCGAAATCAATCCTGTTCGGCATCTCGGCATTGTGATGTCATCATTGACATATATTTAGAGCATGGCTGGCCTTAGGCTGGGTATCTTTACTCTTGATCATGGAGCTTTGTCGATTTTCCATGAAGTGATGATTTATACTTCAGAACCTGACTATCGAATGCCATTTCTTTGTCAAGCGTCCTCACTTTAGAGGATGAGAATCACAGTCACGTTAAAGCTGTTTTTATAACCTAAAGCCATACCTTTGTGCTGAGCTGGAACTGCTTTCTCGGCTCTTTTGTTTGAATTCTTTTGAAACTTGTATCTTTTATTCGGTTTGTCTGCACGGCACCTGGAAGTGCCTGCATTGCATGTAGCTCACCAGCCATAGCCCTGTGTATTGCTGCCGACCGTGGTCGCTAATGCTCGGTATTGCTGATGTGCTTGCCAGTGTGAACCGTTCATTAGGCCTAGCAGGGTTCACGTGGATTTGTCTTTTTGTTCTTCGGGCACGTCTACATAGAAGGATGTTCGATGTATTATATTTACTCATCAACTTAAATAAGCCAAGTATTGTCTCTCTCACACACTCAAACTGTATGTCTTTTCCTAATGCCGAAGAATTTAGTAGCTTCGATCATTCGCCTGTCCTGTGCTTGGCTATTCGTGGATTTGCGCAATTCCGATTTGGTTCAGGCGTTTTGTTCCAGATGCTGCCTCGTGGTCTCAGCAAAGCGGTATTATGAACGGGGTAGGCGATGTCGGCGGAGCTGCGTACAAACCTGCGGCCGACGACCTCAAGGAAGTCCAGCCATTGGGAGTCAGTGGCAAGGCCTCGATAGAATATTTCTTTGCCTCTGACGCAAGGTATGCAGGTCCTTGTGTCGCATTGCATCGCCAATCCGTGCTGACCATGGTCGGAAGAACAAGTGCTGGTGCAAAGCGTTTGAGAAACAGTATCAAGCTTATGCATATGCATCAAGCTCCAAATAGAGCCGATTCTAATGGGCCGATGTGCTTTGCATCATCCGCGCTTAAACTAAGACCCCCTCCCCTTTATTCCATGCTGCAGCCTAAAAGACGACTGCAGAAATGATCATCGCAGCTGCCTAGTTACACCGCTTCTTTCAGACCTGCACTGGCTTTCGTCTAGTACCATATCGATCGTAAAGTCCAATCGCTCACTTTTAGGGTCCTTCACTCACTCGGTTGCCTATCTGCTATCCTACTTGGTGCTCGTGCTTCACTTAGCTTGCTCTGCCTTCTCCACTGACTGTTGTCGTTAAGCTATGCCCTTAACCAACCAAGTTCTTATGAGCCTCCAGTCCCCATGTACTTAAAGTCGACACTCAAATCGCTGCCGACTGACATGACATCCTCTTACTTGACCACATCTACAATGAAGTAAAAGCCCACCTGTTCCTAATAACATGTGCGTATGGCCTATGCATGCTGCAAAATTGTGCACTCTGTTATCACTAATCGGTTGATAACGTTCTTTTTCCTGCCTGAATGCAGTGCCTAGAAAGAGATTTAGTTTTGTCAGGATGCTATACTAATGTATTATGTACCCCTTGTTCGATATCTCTTATGCATGCACTCCTCCGGGTGTTCCCAAAGCCTCGATATATTTTAAATTAATTGTAAATTGCTACGTATTCCTGTATGAGCTGCCTATGTGTATACCTATACCGCACACACACACACACACACACACACACACACACACACACACACACACACACACACACACACACACACACACACACACACACACACACACACACACACACACACATATTGTATGTATTAATTGATCGAGCTCTTCTGTGTATGAGCAAATGATGCCCTTGTTTTCCTTAGTGCCATCATCGAGCACACTAATCAGGTTATCTATCTGGAGGACGACGACGTTGCAGCTGTACAAGATGGCAAACTTACCATTCATCGAGTGTCCCCTCGTGACCTCAACGAATCATCTGTGCGAGAAGTAATTACTCTTAAGATGGCGATACAGGAAATTATGAAAGGTGAATTAACTAACTTGTTTTGCAAGCTGATTACTTGGAAAGTTGCTGCTACTGCATTAAGGCTGCCAACAATTTTCGGCTGCAAAGGAGAGGCCACCTGCCAGGATGCAGGAAGTGAATGATGTGGTGAGCTTAAGGTGCCAGGTTGTGAAACCAGGCTGCTATGATAGAAGCATTTATACTACGGGGAAAGTATAAAACCAATCAAAATGTATACAATCCAAATTAATACAAAAGCTGTATGTGCCATGTGAAAAACAGAATGCCGTGGCAAGCAGAGACATGGGCCGCCCCCTACTCCAATGGCCCTCTACTGTCACCAACGATGAAATGATGTCCGACTTCCACTCGGTGAGCAACCGCCGAGTTCTTGTCGAATAAGAACTTTGATTGTATGCTAACATTTTTCATTACTTTTGGGTCTTTCGCCCTAAATTGATATCTTTCGGGGGCAGCGGTGATGTGGTGCAGTTCTTGCCCTTAAGTAAGAAATCCTGGCTCCGCCTCTGGTATGCAAAATAATTTGGGCTGGTGGCAGATATGTTATCGCCCTGCATAAATAGCAATACAAGATCACGTGGATTGTCTATGATTTTCTTCTATTAGTTCAATTTCTATGGGAAGTTGCTCTTTAGCACAATAACGGCTTCGTAGTCCATGCAACTATCTTGAACACGGCATTGCCAAAAAGCAGCGATTTTGGAGGTCGTGGTAAATGCAGCTGGTAGCACTTGCTGATTGAAAGGGCAGGGCCCAATGCTGGCATTCGTTCACCCAACTAAGAGTGCTGAAACAGGTGCAATGTTCACTGTGCAATAAATAGCCAGTAAGTGGCAGCGTTTCGACAACCTGTCCAGTGTGTTTTAAGAGATTCACAGCCAATAAGACTGACCGCAGGCTATGGTGCCAGGGCACGCATGTTCACGTAGATAATATGATATAGCACCGTCGATATTCGTTATTACAGGCAGCTATAGTGCTTTCATGGAGAAAGAGATATTTGAACAACCCGACTCAGTGGTCAACACCATGAGAGGTCGCGTCAACTTTGTGGAGCACAAGGTTCGTCAGGCCTGAGCATGAGCCACCATCTCTGAAAGTTTGTATGTACAGCACCCTTGCTTGCGGTAACGGAAGCTGCAGCTGCAGGTTTGGTCCGTTGTACCTGTAGGCATCATATACCTGTTTGTGGTAGCCTGTTGTACTGCTTTCTCCCTTCTCCATCCACGACCAGCTGGTGCCATTGAATTAAGGTAACCGAGCTCGTCACCGCCACTGGGAATTTTGTCATGTGAAAGGAGCCTTTGTCCTGTCGATGTTCATGATTTCTGCAAAAATATGGTCTCAGAAGTAGGAATTGGCTGTGGAACGAAGGTGGCCAACAACAATCGCTCTGGCTGTGTGAGGTGGCTAGGGCATTTTAATTGTCACAATTGGCACAGCAATGCTTCTCTAGAGCTTCACAGAAGATATGGGTATGCCGACATCACCTGTTGACCGCTCCCCCTCCCCCCACTCACACGCACACACGGGCAGATCGTGGTGGTGGTAGTCAAAGCGGCACACTGCTTTTCCTATGTTGAGGTTGCAGGCGCGTTAAAGATGCCAATTAATTGTGCTGCCTATCGTAACAGGATGGCATTTTAAAGCTGCACCATGTAAAAGAGACAGTTGCAAATTAAACCGGATTTGCACGACAACTGTCTTCCTAGTATGTCTTCTTAGTAGTTGATCAATGGTGCCATTAGAGGAGGGCAATCGGCTGCCAATTCGTCGAAAGCAGCAGGAGCATATGCTACAGGAACAAAGCTCAGAGCTAAAAAAAAAAATTTCACGGGCATTCACAGATTTTTGTCTTCACGGTATTCTATCGCAAGATTGAAGTCTTAAACCTTGTGCGAAAGATTCTGTCCGAGATCAAACAAGCATCCAACTAGCGCTCCGGGAAAGATGGGTGGATGGGCATTCTGACTGCTTTCTCAAAATCTTACATGATATTTGCAGGGTTAAGAGTTTGCATTGTTAATGCTTGACGAAACTAGAACTACTACTGTTTCCACACCAGCAGTTAAATTCAATGTTTGTTTCTTTTTGGTGTAATAGCAATTGATTTGGAAGAGGGCAAACCGATTAGAAGACTGAAGTCGTATACTTAAAAAAAATTCTTATTACAGTTGAGCGCTTTTGTCGTGCATTTGTCTGGGTTGCCAGCATTGTACGCTATTGTCATCACGCTTTTGCCCTGCATGCTTTTATCGGGTTGTGCTGCCCGGAGTGGATGCATCTTTAGCTGAAACTTGAACGATTGCGCGTGCTGACAGTAGCCGGAAGCCATTTCCCGACTTTCGGTGCATACGAGCTGAAGAGCGGATCACTCAAGAGATATCAAGTTTGTGCAAAGGACCGCAAGATGATAAGATGCTGCCGTGATAGTGGTGCGAGAGCACACTGGCAGAGCAAGAAGATGGGATGGGTAGGCTGGTTCAAGTGAGTGAAGTGACTTTTAATATAGATAAAACGACTCAATGCTGAATAGCGAGGGAGCCAGTGAAGCTCAGGCCGAAGTGGTGTGATGTGACAGCTATGCCGTTGACGGCAGATCAGACAGCTGCCGAGTTTTTCACGAGTTGCTGACGATTTAAGGGCACTGGCCCGAAATTTTTTTTTTAAGGAAATCGCAGTAATCTAGATGCGATGCCACAGACGCGTGAATTCGTTTAGATTTCAGGGTAGAGGTCCCCGGTTCACCTGGTTCTTAGCCCCACGGTTAAGGTGCTCTCGTCTTATTCGTGGCCGTGTGCTCGAGTCCCTGCAGCAAGTAAAAATTCTTTAATAGCACACCACTGCAGGCTACGGTGATGGCCACTGGAGCGCTTCTGCTCGCCATGTAAATTGTCCACATTATTTCGCCACGACAGGTGACACTGGGCGGCATGAAGGATCACATGCTCGAGGTGCGCCGCTGCCGGCGCATGCTCTTCATCGCGTGCGGCACGAGCTACCACAGCGCGGTCGCCACGCGACAGCTCATGGAGGAGCTCACCGAGCTGCCTGTCATGGTGGAGCTGGCTAGCGACTTCCTCGACCGGCGCACGCCCATATTCAGAGACGACGTGTGCTTCTTCATCAGCCAGTCCGGTAAGCTGAGCCGGCTGGCAGCAGTCGGCAGCCAAGCCTGCCGAGTCAACCGAACCGGAGGCGACGGTGCCGCGCGCGACGACACGCGCCGGCTCCAAGCGCTCGCTCCGGCTCGTGCCGAACGGTCCGCGTTTGCTCGCCGTCGCAGGCGAGACCGCCGACACGCTGATGGCGCTCCGATACTGCAAGACTCGCGGCGGGCTCATCGTGGGCATAACCAACACGGTGGGAAGCACGATATCGCGCGAGTCGCACTGCGGCGTGCACATCAACGCCGGACCCGAGATCGGCGTGGCGAGCACGAAGGCCTACACGAGCCAGTTCATAGCGCTCGTCATGTTCGCGCTCATGATGGCCGAAGACCGCATGTCCATGCAGAAGCGGCGACTGGAGATCATCGAGGGCCTGCAGAAGCTGCCCGGTGAGTTTGCAGCAGCGCTGGCTGGCTGGCTGCGGAGGTCGCCGTGTCACGTGGGTGCAGGTTCTCAGTGTCTGTCCTTCTGTCCGTCGATCGATTGCTCGAGGCTAGGAGACAGCTGTGGTGGTGTTGTTGCCCATCGCCGATCGTCTGCTGCCGACCACCAGCTGGGCAGGTGGGTGGGTGGGTGGGGGGTGGCTGAGCGGCTTGCCCTGGTTTGTGCTGCATTAGAGCGCGCGTCGTTTGTCTACGTCGTCGAAGGCGGCGGCGTGGCCACCGCCTGCCACTGGTGTTGCGTGACGACACTTGCGGACTCTCCCTTGCCCCGCCCCACCGCGGCTGGCTAGCCGGCAGGTAGGAGTCGGTGCAGGTTTTTTCAATGCCTGTTGCCGGGGTCCTGCTCGCCTATGCTCTTCGAGAGTCCCCCAGTAGTCGGTCCACCGTCGGTGGCAAGGTCCAGGTGCTAGTGTGCAACCGAGCCTGCTCACCTGTGTGTAGAATGGCACCGGTGGACTGACCGGTTGGCATTGGTTTGCATGCGCTTGCACACGCGCTCATGTGTGCAAGTGCAGTATCGTCGTGCCTACGGTCTGCCCGCACCACACGTACTGGATGGGATCACCACCAGCGAGTTTGAGAGACATTTTTCCTTAATGTGTATAAAATAACCTGATCTCTGAGTCCTGGCCTTTCATTTTTACACAATGGGCACGGCTTGACGTGTGCCAAGGAAAATAGCCGGCTGGAAGGCATAAGTTACTTGCCTCTCGCTTGACCAAGCCAAATGTACTGGAACCGCTCGGTGAAAGTCATTTTAAGACTGCATTCGATCAAAGGTCGCAAAGATGGCCATTTTAATCATCTAATGTAAAGAGCAGAGCATATACTCCTTATCATTAAATCCTTACCTGATAGAAAACGTCGGTGTGAAGCTAATATTCCTACCTGGGTCTTTGATAAATTGCATTGCTCCCAACCATGCCGATGGGATGAATACACCATGTGTCACTCATAGTGGTTTTAAAACATGATTTCCATCTTGTGATTACAGTTTTTTGCCCTTGAGTTCTCAATGCACTGTAATCACTGCCGTCGTTCTACAACAAATGTCAGGTCATGCTATTTATTTTGATGTTTGAAAAATGTAAAGTAAACGTCATGGATTCACTAGCCCATTATATACAAGCCTGGCTCCGAGCCTTGGGGTTTGGTGCTTCCAGTTCACGACCCAAGTCGTGGGTTTGAGTTCAGCAGCAGGCAATTCTTATTTGTTCACTGCAACTGGGAATTATAACCACTAAGCCTCTTCTGGTGCGATATGAATGTGACAGTTTAATCAGCTGACCTGTGTTTTTAAGAGCTTTTGACGACTGTCACCCCTCCTTCCTCCCCCTCCCCCCTTGCAGTGGGCAATGCAAGATTGCCCACTGACCCACGACCCTCGGCTGTAAAGTGAGAGCACCTTACCCCTAGGTTGTTGTCACTCACATGGCTTCAGCTGTCATTGTGTTTTCCGTGTCTCCCCCCTCCCGACCAGAAAGCTTGAGCAGAGCTCTCGCTATCCACGATGCTGCTGAGGGATAGCTGCAGCATTAGCAGCAGCTCGAATTCACTTGCCGTGACGTTGTCAGCAACGTCACAGCTATTCCTGGCAGGCCCTTGACAAAGCTGCATACGCCATGGCTTCAGTGCAGCCATTGTGCCGTGCTGCCGTGGCCTGCAGGGAAACAGCAGTGGCTTTGTTCTGTTCAACCTGGTTCGTCGGTGCCTCTCAATAATTTGCATGCGTTTGGCCCCTGTTTGCCTTATGACTTGTGCTCGGCTGGCTGTGCTGTGCTGTGGTGTTTGGCATTTAGGCCGCTGCTGCTGGGCAACTGCTGAGTTGCCAGTTTGATCAGCCGGAGGCGTGGGTTTGTTCCGCACAAGCGCGCTTGCCCCTGCCTCTGATTGTTGAAAGGAACCCCCCCCCCCAGTTCTTTTGAAAATTGAGCTCCTGTCATGATTGGCTGCTGCCAGTGATTGCTGTCTCCGCTTGGCCCGGCCATGTTCTTAGGCTCAGAAGCTGATCAATGGGGGGGGGGGGGTTACATTGACATTGACTTTCGAGGGCCGAGGTGGCATCACCGGCATACCTCTTCGTGCCGATCAAGAGGACAGGGAAGGATTTCCGCCCCCTCCCTGCTGCCAGCTTGGTGTGCCCGGCGCACGTCCAGGCACGCAGCCGTCTCTGCTCCACTTGCCAGCGCTTGCCAGTCAGCCAGTCAGCTCAAGCTGCTCACTCACCAGTCACTGCTGGCCTGCGCAACCGTTGCTGGTCATAGCTGTGTTCACTGGTTTGGCCCAGCGGTTAAGGTGCTTGCCCCGACCAAGGCCAAGGTGAGTGTATTTGATGACCGAGGTCGCGGGCTTTAGCCCCGTGGTATATGTGAAGCACCTAAGAAGGATTAAGTTCTTTTAGGTCGCTATACAAACGAATTATATTTTATATATATATATTTTATTTCTTATCAGTATTCGATGCACAACTTCGGGAGGCTGCCCCTGCACCACCCGCTTGGAGGTCTCACTCTACCGAATGCCTGTGCTGGTTTGAACAGTCTGATAAGGCTGCCAGCATGTCAACACGA
This sequence comes from Cristatella mucedo, assembly GCA_009760855.2. Taxonomy (NCBI): domain Eukaryota; kingdom Metazoa; phylum Bryozoa; class Phylactolaemata; family Cristatellidae; genus Cristatella; species Cristatella mucedo. The sequence continues at coordinate 621,963 of WPIO01000021.1, forward strand.
GCTCACAGTTTTGCATAATGAGTCAAGATTAACCATTCTGGTAGCACGGCAAACTCAACCTGAACCAACCCTTGCTCAGCAGTGCAACCGTCGACAGACGTCATGAGGTGACCGCAGCAGCATCTAAAATTATCAGACCAACCTCCCCATCGGAATAGTCGGAACGCCACGTAGCTGGCCACGTGTCAGCCCTTCTGGATGGCCTCGTGGCTGCCCGTGCTGAATTTTGCTAATTATGCATAAAGACTGTTCGTATGTGGTGGGTGAGAGTTACACACTCGAGGAGTCTGGTGTTTGGGAAATTGATCTCGAAGCCTGTTCGTGCCAAGTCGCAGCGCTTATGGCGAAGGAAAGACTCTCTTGAGTTCAAAGGCCGCTCCAGCCACGACTGTAACGATCTGCACACCGAGCGGGAACTTCCGCCACGACCTACGAGCTTATTTGTCCGGCTGCGTGTGCGTGCTTGATTGCTTGCTTGCTGACCCTATGCTATACTAGCTCTGTCTGCTGTTGTACACTGGCTCCGCTGTCGTCGTGCTTACAGCTCGCTGCTCCATAGATATGCGTCAGAGGAGCACGAGTCGAGGGGACGGACGGCTGCTGCTGCCCTGCACGCAAGCCCTTTTTAGTTTTGCCTCTGCAGCAGCAGCTGCAGCTGCTGCTGCTCCTTCGCCTCCGCAGCGGTGCTCCGATCGCAAAAAAGAGGTCGCTCGTCGCTGTTCAACTGCGCTGTTTTTGCTTCTTTTTTTAGAGCAAATAGCCGAGGTCCTGAAGCTGGACGGGCAAGTGCGGCAGCTGGCCGAGGAGCTGGAAGAGGAGAAGAGTCTTCTCGTGATGGGCAGGGGATACAACTATGCCACCTGCCTGGAAGGCGCCCTGGTGAGAGTGGCACGCACGGCGTGCGCCTTGCGCGCCGCTCTTGGCGTGGAGAGCAGGGTTCATCCTCCCCGCTCGTGCTCACCTAGTCGCTTCTCCCGTGCTTTGGCTTCCAAGCACCGGATCGTTGATTCACCAGACGCAGGTAAATGCTTTCGGAAGGCTGGTCATTCTGGAGAGCAGCCGAGCTCGCCTTTCGCTGAAAGCTAGATCATCGGCATGCAGCTGGTCCGGATTTTCGTCGAGTCGTGTTTTCATCATTGCGATTGGAGTTAGGATGGGGGGGTGGCACACGAAGGCGAATGGTGCTGCTGCTGGCCGTGTGTGCAGGTGCCTGCGTGTATCCCACTGCCACTATCGTCGAGAACCTTGGGCCGAACGGATTAGTGAGTGAGACCGGTTGTGCTCTAGCCCTGCACCGCACGACAGAACGTGGTGCCATTGAGTGGAGCGGAGGACAAGCACTTTGCACCCCCTTGGACCAAGACTAGCTATCGGTTGCACTCTACGCTACTCTATGCTGCCTGCTACGAGCGGGCTTACTTTTTGAAAGTTTGGGGAGTTTTCCGTCCGAGGTGGTGCCATTTCCGCAGACACCCCCAAGGGACGGGAGGCTGTGCAAGTGCACCCGGTTCGGCCGAGGTCGTGCGAATTTTCGTTTGCCTCTGTAAGTCTGCGGCTGCTTTGCACCTCCCATCAACTCTGCTATTATTACTAATAATAAGACGCTTGTATAGCGCACGAAAAGAACTAAGAGGCACTCTGCCACGAGCTGTGTAGCATCGGTTAACCCGAGCCACCTGTTCGGGTGCCTCGCCTGCACTGCCCGAGTGCCACGCGACCCGCAGCGCGTAGCGCCCGTGCCGATGGCCGTCGTTGTGGCGGCTCGCCGGTATTGGCCTTTGCATTAGCGTTTCTCGTAACTTCAGAAAATCAAAGAGCTGTCGTACATGCACTCGGAGGGCATACTGGCTGGCGAGCTGAAGCACGGGCCGCTGGCCATGGTCGATCACCACATGCCCGTCATCATGATCTGCCCGCAGGACAACGTGTACCAGGTACTCCGCCACCACCACCCCACCACCCCCTCCCGCCTAGGCGGCAGCACCGCCTGCTTGCTGGGGGTGGCTTCGGACCGCCATGTCCCGACGGCAGCAGCGCCATGGCGCCTGCCTTATCCTTAGCATTCTCTGTTCGGCGCTGCGTCCGTTCCTCGTTCTCGAGCTGAGCGCGGCTCCGCGACGTTTCCTTGTCGTTGTAGAAATGTGTGAACGCCATTCAGCAAGTCAAGGCGCGGCAGGTATGCTCATACTTGTGCAGCGTGACGGTTGCCAGGATTAGGCCGAGAAGGAAGCCAGACCCTGACCTTTCTAGGGGGATCCTTAGAAGGCCGAAGGAGCATGTCGTGTGGCTTGTCCGCGCGCAGCACACACCCCCTTCATGTCGGTCGGATGGAGAGGGCGGTGTGTGGAGCAGCCAGCGCCACACGGCCCGCAGGCCCTTCCTTCCGTAGGTAGGCCGGCCTACGTTGGGCGGCGTGTATCATTAGGTTTTTTGGTCAGCTCCTCTGGAACCCTCGCATGCAGCGCAGCCGTCGAGGTCGACCAGGCTGCTGGCAGCGGCGGTAGCGTCGGAGGCGGATGCGAAGCGCTGCGTGGCTGCAGACGATCGTTTCTTTCGGCCTGTCGAGGTGGCGCATGGCGCTAGCGAGCAAGCGGCGCCTGGCAAGTGCAGGGCTCTCGCGCGGCTGCAGGGTCGGCCCATAATCATATGCTGCGAGGGCGACGAGGAGATGCCGCAGTACGCGCACAAGCTGCTAACGGTGCCGCGGACGGTCGACTGCCTGCAGGGCATCCTCTGCGTCATACCGCTGCAGCTTCTCTCGTTCCACATCGCGACCAAGAAAGGATACGACGTAAGTGTCGCCTCACCGCTTGCCGCCTATCGCGCGCCTGCTGCCGGTTGCGCCATCATTGCAAGCCCCCCCCCCCCCCCCCCCAATTCTTTCGAGCCCGGCCTGGCCGCTGACGGCCGGCGTCTGCCGGCAGGTTGCGGACGTGGAGGCAGGGTCGACGCACAAACGTAGCTCAGCCACCCTCTCCTCTCTTTCTGAGAGCATTCGAATCTCTGTCGACGAATTGCCATTGCTCCTGATTGCTCGCTAGCTGCCGACCGCCACCCGCCATCATTTGCACCCGCCTTTGTATGCTTACTTACTGCTGGGCGCTCCCCCCCCCCCCCCCCCGCTGTGCACTCGCGAGCTACAGGTATAGGCAAGACCTCAGCAATGGACCCTGGTCCTCTTGGGATAGCCTGACCTGGATGGCTGTGCTGGCCGGCCGGCTTGGCCGCCCCGGGGCACCCTGCAGCCGTTCTACTGGCTGCATCTGGTTATATGTCAGGGGGCCGGGGTCCCTCCTCAGCTTTTCTACCTGGCTCTGCGCTTTTCATCCTGGCTAGTCGGAGCCATGTCGCGAAAGACTGCACCCTGACCGTCACCGAGGCTCGTGCTTGGCTTCTCTGCGTGTGACTCTCTCGAGTTGCTCGCAGTCCCAGTCCTTAATTCGGTCACTCGACGTAGCAGGCATGCAATACTAGTATTAACATGTTGCCTCGGGATGCGCTGGCCGGTCGCGCTCTGCTCGGAGTGCGGCCTGGCACCGCGCACACTGTGGCCTGCCTGCGTGGCTGCTACTTGCTTGCTTGCAAGGTTCCGTCAAGTAAGCACTCGAGGCGTCTCGAGCCTTGATCTGACACTGCATTGAAGGATCGATCGACTGTAAAAGCTGTTCGACATAGTCGACGTAGCGGTCTCTTTTTACGTCGGATGTGTTTGCTCCACAAAGCGCTGCTAGTTCGCGACCTTCGCTGCAGCTGGCTGACCTATCCTTTGCTGGTCATCTTTGTCGCCATCGATCGTGAAGCAGCCAGTGTGTCAACACCGGAAGTCTCTGGTCCGGCTCCGAGTCGATTCCAATCTGCTGCCCTTTCGGTTGCAAGAGTCGGTCGGCTGTTCGACGTGGCGGAAGCGTGGCAGCCGTCGGCGCCTGCCACGCTTTCTTGCTCAATGCTGCTTGCTGCTGAGGGCTGCATCAAGGCTGTCCTCTCCTGCGGGCACCGGAGCGGGCCGTCGCGCGCGTGGGCGCGACTCTTGCTGCAGCTTCGGTGACGCATCGCCCTTGCTGCCGAGGCACGTCCTAGTGTCCCGTGTCCCGCTGCTTCCTTGCGATCGGTTAGGTTTTTCTGCTCCGCCGAGCCCGCTCAACTGGCCACCTGCCTGCTTCTGCTGTCAATTGCTCGATGCATCTGCTTAGTCGAGCTGTGAGATCTCGATCTGCGCCTGGCTCGGACTTCGCGTGCCGACCAGCACAACAGCGGCTTTCCCTCGGTGGCTTTCTTTTGTGGAGCTACCGGCGAGCTGCATGTGTGTGCGCTCGTCGGTTGATAGTAGGGGATGGAAGGGGCAAATCCGAAAATCGTGTTTCCTTTAAGAATGCTTCGGGAACTTTCCGTCGTCTGAATCGGTGCCTGATTCGGCAGCCTCATTTTTTGCAGACGCAGGCTCTAGCAGCTACCACTCCCACTTGCAGTGGGCAATACTGGATTGCAGAATTCGAACCCTCGACCTAGGTCGTGACTTACGAGCACCTAACCCCTGGGCTAGTCTTTCCAGAGGCAATACAAAATTGCAGCTTGTATGAGCAGTGCCTCTTCGTGACCGGTGTTGCATCTTCAGCCCAACATAATCGCTGCTCTGGCTAGAGGTACTTATTTAATGGGAAATTCAGGCTTCAGTTGGTAGGCCGCTGTTTGCCATTGGCGAGCAGAGTCCCGTGGAATGTTCTTACTGAAGCGACGCCCTCCTGAAGTCATTCCGTCCAGGGGTTGCAAACCTCTACACCGTTTATTCCCAGGTCACTGTGGAGGCTTTTGCTACATTATGGTGTGAGACGCATTAAGCATTCCGACATTGTGAAGCACCGGGCAACCCCCTGGGCTTTGCCGCTCTCTGAAAAGCAGGGTAACGCCTTGTTCGATCCCGTGTCTCGCAAGCGTGCCCTCCTGAGCAGTCGTCGCATGCGCGGCTTTGAAGTAACACTCGTTGGAGTCGTCGGCCCCCTTACATAAGCTCTTCTAAGGACCTCAGTCAGACGAATGATCCCCAGGCCAATTTCACAATAAACACTTCCTGTTCCAGTCTCGCAAGCCATGTTATGTAAGCAATGTTGCTCTTTCCGTGGGCGGGCTCGTAATAGGCAACAATGCACTGAGGGAAAGTGCAGCGCTGCCTGCCTGCTCACTTGCGTCCCAACTTTGTTGCAGGTGGATTGCCCGCGGAATCTGGCCAAGTCAGTGACGGTGGAGTAACCGCCGCCGTATTTTCGGCTTGTGCGTGAGCATCGTGGTCTCTCGCCTCTGCTCGAACACCGGGAACCTGCCGCTCACGTGCCGAAGTACGCCACCACTCGCACGTGTGTGTCTATGCAGCTCGGCTGTGTCCGTGCAAGCGCCGACCCCGAAGCCACGATTCGACTCGCTCGTCGTCTAGTTCGTCTGTCGTGCGACGGGTCATAAGTCAGCCGCAGGCTTTCACCCTCGTATCCGGGGGCGGCTCCTTTTCTTTGACCTATAGCGTCCGAGCGATGCCGTCTTGCATTTCGCTTGATCGTTTCAGTCTTGGGCCTGTTGGTAGGTGATCTTTGCCACCCACCCACCCACCATCCGCCTCCTCGCGCGGCCAAGTCTCTCCTGTATGCCGGCAACGAATGCAGCCGGACCTAGAAACTAGGGCATGAGCCACCACCCTAGCTACCCGTGCCATAGTCGGTCAGGTCTGTTCCACGGCCATGTGTGGATTTTCACCCCGAGGCTAATTGTACCAGCTGCCGATCACTCGTTTACTGCTGCAACCAATCGCATTTAATGGCCAGAAAAATCGCTGCACGGGGCTTCGCTGTCCGCGTGCGCGCATCTTAAAAGCGCGAGCGACCCGTTATTGGCCGTCACGGGCTGTTGCCCGTCGACAGCACCTGTGTGCTCCAATGAAAATAAACTTTCCACTGAATGAATCTACGGCGAGGCTCGCTCTCAGCGTTGCCCGTGCGATTTTCTGCAAGACCTCGGTTGTGGCTGTCATTCATTTTCGCCGTACGTCACGAGTTGCACTGTTTGCTGGCAAGGCAGTTTGCTGAGCATAACGGCAGTCGCAATTGGGCATTGTGACTCGCGTGCAGGAACTGCACACCACACAAGTCGGTTGCGGCTCGCTAAGAGCTATACACTGTCAGTGCAAGCTGGCATGCAGAGCTAAATCCAGTCATCGAGGAGGGATGTCGTCCTAAGCTGAGGCCAGGTTTGAGAAGCCGTGCAGCTGCAGCGGCCGGGAGAGAGCCCCGTGCGGAGTCGCCTGACCCACGACCGCATAAATTTTCCTACGAGTGACTTTGACATGCCGTGCTTACCGAACCGGGCACCCCGGACACCCGTAGCCGCTCGGGCTATGGATTGTACGAACCTATGGATTGTACGAACCCTCACCCCTAGCCAATCCGACCTGGCACCTAAACCGTCAGCCAGCCTTTCAAGCAAAGCATGCACTTTGCGATACTTGAACGCCGCTTAGTACAGTGACTAGTCGGCCGTACTTTGGTAGTCGCTAGCAGAGTGCTATATTGCCTGTGAGGGCACATCCAGACGCTCATTCCATCCACCCCATCCACGGAGCAGGATGATGCCTCGAGCTGACCTCGAGCGGAGGGCAAGCAATCGCCATTCTGCAGTGGCACGGGGCAAGCGAGCAGCTGTCGACGAAGGTGAAGAGCGGTAGAGAGCCGCCTTTTTTCGGCTGGCACTGACTGGCCGGTCACGAGACGTGTCCATTCCTGGGGCGCTGCATCACACGATGGAAGCGCGGCTGGCCCGCCGTCCACCTTGCGCAGCCATGTGCACAGCGAAAACGACAGCTTCGAGGGCCTTCGAAGACCAGGCTCAACGTCACCCCCAGTGCCACGCTCGGAGCTACAGAAACGGCCGCGATCACGGCGTCACTCGCGCGAGTGCAGCTCCGTCGTGGCAATGGCTAATGGAAATGACAGTATCGCGAATGATATGTTTAAGGAAGAAATGCACAATCTACCGCTGTAGCGACCGCTCTGGCACCGCTTCGAACTCGCTACAACATGCTTCCCGCATTCGCGAGGGGCCTGCAGTGCTCGCCGAGTCGTCAGCTCGGGTGACGCTTTTTTTGCACGTCTTCGGCCTGCTGATGACTGGTTCGCCGAAGGGGTCAGCTGGCGGTGCTTTGCCGGTCACGACGAGCGCTGACCGAAGCAGCGCCGGTCACGGTACCGAGCCAAACGCCGCTCCCTCGCGACAGAAGATCGTCACGCACCAGCCACAACGGTGGCTGGTGTGTGACGATGTGCGGACGTGTCATGGCGCCACGCCCAGTGGCACCGCTCGGCATGTCTGTCCACTCAGGCTAGCCGCTTCGGCGTGTGCGCGCGTAAGCGATTCGGTCCGCCCCTTTGGTTTGCCATCGCTGGCGACGGACTAGTGGCCGTCGTGCCAACCCGTGGGCACTCGAGGTGAACAATTTAGGAGGCAAGCAGACGCAACAGACTGGAGCTCCAGGCACCACGGTTAGCCGAGGTTAAACTTCGGCCCAACGCCAGCCAGCTACGGTGGCAGCTAGAGGTAGCCCAGCTCGAGGGCGTGGTGTAGCGCGGCCAGGTCCGAGTGGGAGGACACGCGCCAGAAGGGCCAGTTGAGATGCTTGGCGGCCGTCTCCTCATCCTGACTGTCACCGATTACGACGAACGTGTTCTTCCGGCCGAACCTGGCGGCAATCCTCTCAAAGCAGCTCTCCTTGCCTGAACGTACAGAGAGAGAGAGAGAGAGAGGTAAGGCGATTCGACTCGCGATCAGAGCAAAGAAAGAAGCCTACGTCAGAGAGCAGGGTCTCGATCGGAGCGGAGCGAAGTGCCACGGCAGCGAGGGTTCGAAGAGCCGCAGACTGGAGTACGCAACCCCGGGAGGCAGGCGATGCAGGCGGGAAGCGAGGACGCAGGAGCATGCTGTCAGGGCATGCTTGCTGGTCGGCTGCGAACGCTGACCAAAAAACGAGCCGTCGCCTATCGAAAGATGGTACCAGGCACTCGCAGGCATATTGGGTTCAATTCAGTGCCGCCAGCAAGGTGCCGACAAGCCGTGCATCAGCGCTACCTATTTTCGTTGCGCTGTAGACGTTCTCTAATTCGAAGACGCCGCCGAGACCGTAGAGTAGTACTTTGGCAACTGCCGGCACGAGCTGTGTGGTCGTCACTAGGACGTTCACAGCGGTTTTTCTGGGTAAAGAACACGGCTGCTTAGCATGAGGTGAGCAGTGACAGCTAGCACGCTTGAGCAGCAGGCTTGAAAAGAAGAGCAGTACTGAGGAAGCAAGCACTTCAGACGAGGTGTATGTATAGCCACGGGTACTAGCACTGCTGCTGCTCACAGCCGCATCAGCACAGCAAAACTTCCATCCGCGCCAGCCATGGACTGCACGATGGACTGAAGGGAGGCATTTTAGGAAAAGGATCTTTTGCAGAATGTGTACGTGTGAGCAATTTAATTACTGGACGCTCAGATAGATGCCTGGCAACCAAATGCGCACACAAACCAGGTTGCCGGTCAAACCATCTATTGAATACAAGGCACATACATCCAGCAATCATCGGGAGAGGCACCATAAGGAAGGCAAGTGGAGAGTGCTAGCAAGCCCTGCCCTGCCCTACCCCAAGGTCCGTGAACAGGCATCCCTGCATCTGCTTCATCAGGCATCTCATTCATCAGGCAACATTCAACAGGCATCTCCCTCGGCAAAGTAAAGGTTTGGCCACCTCCATAACTTACTGGGCCGTGATAGCCCATGAGGAAAGGTGCTTGCTCTTCACGACCGAGGTTGTGGGTTCGAATCCTGCATTAGGCGATCCTTTATTGCCAACTGCAAGGAGTGATGATAGCCGCTAATGTTCTTCTGCTGCTGTACAGATCACGCTGTCAAATCAGCTTTATTTATAGCTTAATCTTGCATATATGCCCCTGGTTAGGAATGCATCTCGGTTCGTGCAGGTCCAGTTTCAAGATGTGCTGGTTGCAAAATTTTATTATGCAATCGGGAAACACTGCACTGCAATAAACGGCAACAAAATACTAGCTGATTTAACAGCCTCATTTTTATAATGGCAGAAGAGCCTAAACTGCCATCACCACAGCTTGCAGTTGGCAATAAAGAATCACCTCCTGCAATGTGGAACCTACAACAGTGCACGGTTCTAGTTATGGCACACCGAACTCGAACCAGGGAAAGTCATTAACGTCACTGAAAGTGACATGAACCTCCTGATTCGAGGAAGATGGGCAGGACCTGTGGCTATTTTTATATCTGACCCAAGTATGACGACAGTCTGATAGGAAAGACCCCCAAGTTTTGTCGGGTTACCACCAGGTGGATGTCTAGTCCTGCAGCTGCTATGACGAGTGGGATAAGATACTTGAATCTTGGGTGGCAACAATGTTGCTACAGCTGATTATAATGTGACACGATATGGTCCTTCGAACAAAACATTGCAGCAACAGGCGATGTAACTACATCATCGGAATAGTCCAAGTACAGCACACTTCATTGGAGTGAATGAAGCTCGTTCGATGAAACCAAGCAAGTTTCGGCATCCTAAAAGCTTTGCAGTTTGCATAAAAGCATCGCAATAAAGACCATAATGATATCACAGGAATGGCAGCAACAGAAAAGTTGGTCCTCTTGTCAAGTCGCAGCAATGCTTGCATGCTAGCAGTTAGTTCATTCTCACTCAAGCAGATGCATAACACTCAGATAATTTACCGTGCGTATATGATGCTGAGGCATTTCAAGGCAACAGTCAGCCACGAGTCAGTGACCAACTCCATGTCTTGTTGTAGCTGCAGCCACTCGTCGCGCTTTTGGGTGTCAAACAAGCCTGCAGTATCAACAACTCGTACGACATCGTCGCCACGAACCATGTTAGGCCTGTAATGCTGCATCTGCTCTTTTAAGCTATGCATCTGGTTGCACTACCAGACAACACGGAATGCACGGCTACAAGATATAGCTACAGCACTGAGTGTAGAATGCAAGGCACACCAGGAGCTTTCACGCAGGCAAGAAAGAGCCAGTACATACCCCCGACATTGGATCGATAATTGCTGAAGACCTCTTTTATTCGGCGGTATCGAAAAGCCAACTTGCGCACCCAGTCGGAGCCGCTACGAGTTATGCAGACAGCAGGTGTGACCGGAATGCTGCCGCTACTGCACGAACCAAGTTCCTGCGGGGAGGCGGCAGTCGTTGCCGAGCGGAAGCCATCGGCCTGGAAGTTGTAGTTGCTACAACCGAGCATGCCACGTTCATCACTCACGGCGAACTACCGGCAACAAGCATACCTTCAACTGTGTCGATAGCATTCATGACCATACAAATTGCAATATTGGTAGAGTAAATGGAAGTACCTAAATGAGGGATGGTAGCAGCTATTGCCTAGAGCAGTGGCATAAATGCAAGTCTGAAAAAGCTAATGAGCTCCTACAGGAAGTCAACTTTTTTCACAGCCAGGGAATCTATTAAACTTCAATTTCCAAACGTGCAAAGCCCACTTCGAAGCAAACATATGTAAATCGATTAGAGCGCATTAATGAACTGCTGTTCTACTTCACATACACGAGAATATATTACCCCGTCAATGACAGAAAACCGAGTTAAAGCTGTGAGTGCATGCCAGGACACAGCAGGAGTTATGCTGCTTCTTAATCTTATCGAAAGCACTGAAAGACAAGGGCTCTGAACGACTATAGCCAAACACCCCATCGCTGAAAATGAGCAGATATAATAAAATGAATAATTTTAATAGGCACAGCTGCTGCTAATTAAAATCAGGAACATTATAGAATACAACATACCTGAGATCTTGCCCATTGTCATCAGAAGTGACATCGTCAATATGCACTTGGTCGCATTCCTGGGAAAGCAAGAAAGTGCGCTAAGTTTAATGAGGTCATGCATGCGTGCCCAAGGATCATGTGTATCAAGTCGAGCACCAACCAGCTGAATATGACACACTCGACTGCGACGTACAGCACCCCATGAACTTGCAGAGTAACTAAAACTCTTAAGCTACTAAGACTCAATATTTCATTCTCGATCATACGTGTAAATGAACGACTAAGACAGTGAGCCAGCTCTAATAGGTCCAGTATGTTAAAATCAGCACCTGCCTTAAGGTCGCGAGAGGCACATAGTGTAAAAATCAGACTGTTTAAATGAAGCGCACACTTGGACACGATGTCAGTCTGCTTTCATGTAAGTGAAAACACAAAGCGTAAGGCACCTGCCCGTGAATCAGCACGCAGCCAGTCGAGTAGGTACGTTCATGTAAGGCAGTGAGGACCCTCTACAACGAGTGGCACAGTGCTCACACTGGCAGTATCATGCTCATCTAATAGGTTGCGCTGAAGTAGAAGTTGCCACTAAAGATTCACGTGGTCGTTAGCTGGTCATACGTTGGTGCGCCACTTTTTCCCATGCAGCCCAAAGAAGCCAATCGTTCGACATTGGGCACGTTGAGCCAGGTGTTGCCAGAAACAGTGGAAAGAGCCCACTCATAATGGACTTTAGACCCCAAAACACGTTCAATGGCCAGCAGGGAGCTGCAGGCAGTGCAACTGCAGGCTTGACGTCTCTGGATTTCTATCTTCAAAGCTAGATCGCTTCTCTCAGGTATGCTGCATTTCTCGATCTCATTGCCTAGTCCTTTTTGATAAATTCATGTTTCGTATTATTGGAATACAAAACATAGTGATCGTCCATGAAAAGCAGTCTGTAAATGTCCATGCCGGCGAACCATCGGTAGCAACATGCAGCTTTCTATGCCTAATATCCACGGCTTCCACTAGTCTGTCGAGTAACAGCCTTCATCACAAACACCCACAGCTCTGCACTTCCAGCATGTAATTAGAGCTTGCGCATTACCTCCAAAACAGCAGCCTGGCGCTCAGAATGAAGAACAAACACCCAGTGGAAGAGACGGGCATATCGACTGCTTCCAATGCTAAGGTACTGACAAATCACGACCGGTAAGCAATCGCCAACATCGCGCTCACTCTTTGAAGTAATGAGTGACAGAAGAACATATACAAATTAACACTTTAAAAAGAACGCTCACTCTGACCAGAAAGCTGATTGTTACAGGCCAGTGCCACAGATACAGCAGATCACGCGCGCATGTGCGCTCGCACATACACATACACATACATACACACACACACACACACACACACACACACACACACACACACACACCAAGCCCTTGCTTTGACTAGAACAGCAGTTGCCAGCAAACAGCGGCTTACCTCAAGATCGTTAAAGAACAGGTGGGTGTCGGCTAAACTGAAGATCAAATCTTCCATGCGCAGCCCAATGGCAACTGCTTGAGATGGCTCCTAAACAATATAACTTGTTTACATCCAACAGAAGCTTTTTTTGTACAGGCACATTACGGACAACATCGCACACATAGGACAGTAGCTGAAGCACAATCAGTCTCCTACCCTTGCCGATAACGATGGGACACATTTTTTCAAGTCTCACATATAAGATAAATGATGCTGAATCACCTAACTAAAATAAACCAGCAGTTCACCCGTCAACTGTGACGGTTGCAGATTTGGTGTTGGTCTCCAGTGTGTTCACAATACAAGTTAAATAAACATGTGCATCAAACACTAGCAAAGAGAGCGATCGCCGTAGCAACCTGCCATGCGAGATCGTAGCCTACATCCCACCGAACATGCCCTAGCCGTCGTTATGAAAAATTCCTATTTGGCCGAACGCACACTAGCATATCCAGAAACCATTTAAATAACAAATTGCTCAGTCGAATTTAGGACAAAAATTAGCAGTAGGCAAGTTCACCATAGCAATAATAATACTCTTGATAAAGCACCCTCAGAGAACTCAATCTCTTTCTAGGTGCTTTGCAATTGCTACAAAGGAAACATGATCGAATGGTGTGTGGTATCATGCTTGATAAACAACATAAATAACATGATTAGGGGTGACATGCACAGGGTCAGCATGCAAGTGTGGTTAGTGGCTGCATGCAATAGTGTCAGCAAGCATAAGCACATAAAGGACGAATCACAGGGACTCACTAAGAAAACATAACAAGAAAATTGGGCTGCCAACAAATACATCAAACATATCATCATACAAGTCAGCAAACAAATCCATCAGTCGGTATCGACAACCTGTTCAGCTTTGAAAGCCAGATGCCAATCAGGTGAAAGAACAGAACCACAGTCTCTGCATCAGTGATCATTAGATGAAGATGATCATTAGGCAAGTACATCCCGTGTTGTTTGTTCACTACTATATAATTAAATTACCCCACAATAAAAAAAACCAATGAAACCCCAAGACATTGCTATTTGGCAGAGTCCGAATCGACAACGGGTTGGAATCTGACCTTGCCAAAACGTTGAGCAAATACTCCAGTCAGTAGAGAGTGAAATATGACTATCGTCTCATCAAGATCCCATATGAATACTCTGTCTGCCTCGCCTTCGGGCCCCGGTGAGGCTGCGCTTTTCCGGGTGCGGGACCTTCCTCGACCTACAACACCACAGATACGATCACACAGTCAGTGTAAATCAGCATCGTGGCCCGCTGATACAGCCAGACTTACGGCCGTGCTGTTCTCCCTTCGGGGGGGGGGTTTCATCACAGCAATGGAATCAGTTTCAGAGACAATGTGGCAGCTGCTACACATTCATCATGCTGTAACTGACATACATTAAACCACAAAAGTATTTGGATGGCCAAAAATTAACCAACTGTCCACTGTAGTCAGTACAGTACCTGCTCAGTATCCTTGAAGAATACAACAATTCCTTTTAACTAGAGTAGGTTAGCAGAAATAATTTCGACCATCCCCAATATTCCATCAAATTCTGTCGCACGTGGTGGTTGTTACCAGTTTAGACTATCGTAAATAGAAGGTTGCAGCAGCACTGGAGCAATCCCTGGGCCTGTGCACTAGTTGGAATAGTTGAGTAAACCCGATAATCAACACATCTTTCACCACTTCTAATCTATCAGCAATACCGAGGTGTCGAACAATAAATTCCCAAAAGAAGTAAACTTTGCTCATTCTACTTTGCAAAATACTCGTGCAGTGCAGCAGTCACAGTCTGCTTAAATCTCAAGACACCGGTTGCAAACTGCATGAAAGATATAGGGAAGGGTGGGGGGGGGGGGGCTTTGGGCCCATATCGGCTAAATCACACGTGATTCGAATGGTTTTGTCTGCCACTGCAGTAAGAGGATGTAGCAATAGTCCGAAATGTAGTAAGGAAGATGAGCTGGCATCAATACCTTCTGGGAGCAGCTGAAGGAAACTAGCCAGCTTGCTCGCATAGGGACGAAGTCCATGATTTGGTCAGCGAGGATTGCTCTAGTCTACCTATTGTGAGTCACTGACCAAAAAAATTTTGGAGAGCTAAAGACTGCAATGAAGTTTCATGCAGCAAAATAGGCAAATTTAGAGGTGCTTTCAACCTGAAAATAAAGCACACTGTGAACGGACGACTAAATGAAAGCCATTCACCTAAAATTGCAATGGTCGGCGGCTACATTGTTTGTGAAAATGGCATGACTGGAGGTCGGCTGCCAGCAACATGGCTGCTAAGTTATACCGTGTCCATCTGTTAGTAGCCGAAGTCAAATGTAACCACATCCAAAAAGTTTGCATTACACGAGAGATGCCACCTAATAGCTTGACCTAAATTCACACCGATGAATGTATTAAAGTTCTTTGATAATTTTTTAGGCTTCGTCCACAATCTTGTCGCTGGCAGAGAATTATATAAGCCTCAAACTGCCGGCATATTTATAGAACCAGTGAAAACGAATAGGATTGTCAGATAGATTGCGATAAGATTTCGGACCGATAAGTTGTACATTTGGATGGATTATAACCCGTTTATAAGCCTGGGGTTATTTTATGTCCAATGCTTTCGGCCAGCTGATCACCTAGCCCGATTTGCCATTGCAAATGCAAACGCCATGGTTATAAGGCTCGAACACTAAATAGAGATAAAACGGTTCCAACAATACACGTTTACTCATCCTATTAAGTTGGTGCACACAACTTTAGTATCGCTAAAGCTCGTTATTTATAGGAAATATGCATGCAGGTAACGTCATGGCGATTTAAGGCAGCCGTCCTGAACATTATGCAGTTGAGCGCACAGCAGACGACACGTGAGCATTGAAACGTGGGAACGTGCTTCGTTAAGCATTCTAACCGTTCAAGAATAACAAGAACAACGAATTATATTAGCCAAAGTGCTTTGTGCAACCATGGCAAATAGTGTGTGCTGTCACAATTACCTCTGGTGCTACTTCCATTTTCAGCAGTTTTGCTGCCAGGTGGCGAGGGAGTGGTGGGCATGGTAGGCGAATATTGGCTATCTTCAAAAAGATAATGCAGACCCCATATTGAAAGCAAACGGCAAGCTTTGAACAAGCACGTGACGCAATAGTTAAAAATCGTTGCGCAGAACCACACAAAAATGAGTGACGGCCAAGATATCGGCCGCACATTACACGAACGCTGAGTGCGCTGGCTCTGCCACACCCCCAAAGACCGTGGGTAGTAGCTAAAACAAAAAACTAATTCAGACGACAATGATTAATTTAGGCTTCCCGCAGTTGGCTGGCGGCTCATAAAAACGACCACTCGTTTCACGGACGGCTACGCCAGTCACTCTCGCTCGAACGGCAGTCAGTAAGCTGCGGCGATGCTCCCCTCCGCTACATCACCGTGGAACTGCATGCCTTACACACGGGGCGAGCTGTGACGGCATACTAGGCAAGGTGGTTGCTTTTCACAGCCTCGGGACCGAGATTTTAGGTTCGAATCCTGCGGTGGGCGATCCTTTATTGCTGCTGCAAGCAGTGGTGATAGCCGTAAAGGCTCTTCTGTCGCTATTCAAAAGAGACTGTTAAATCAGCTAGTATACACACACACACACACACACACACACACACACACATACACACACACACACACACACACACACACACACACACACACACACACACACAGATATATTACACACAGTAGTACCACAGCAGCCAGTCACCCAGTCTGATGCCTGCACTAAGCTTCACGGCCATCACGGCAATGGCCGGATAGATGCAGTCCATTAGTTACAGCAAAAAGACGCCTCGAGCAGTCGCCAATACCTGAGGCATGTAGCAATATTAAATAAAGGCAAGTGCATAAGTGGCTCTTACACTATGACGGTTGGACACTCTCCTTGAGTCCACATTGCTCAGATGCTTATCCTGCTGTTGCACCATAACAGAACAGCAGCAGCAGTCAAACGCCGGTGGGGAGAGTCTTTAGTCATTATCACGGTCAGGCTACTCTCGTGCGCACACAGCGGCCGACCCACTTGTGTGTCGGGGTGTCTCGTCGAGGGGCAACCCGCTGCTTTCGAAGTCTGCCCATCGAGCGCAAGCCACCTCGGCCGGCCACGTAGGCAACGACCCGATCAGTAGTGTGAGGGGTGCGCACGCAGCTGCTGCAGGATGCATCAAGCGAAGCAGCTGACATGCATGCTGACATGCAAACGCAGCGTGCAAACGCCGACGGCTACATGCAAGCTGTCGAGACCGACTGACCGACCTTCCGTCGAACACGAAGACGACGATCGCGAGTCCTCATCGACGTCACCGACGTCTTCAGCAGGGGCGGCGGCGGCAGTGGCAGCAGCAGCACGCTCGTGCAGCAGGAGCAGCTTCGTCGTCTCGGCGAACGAACGAAACGCCTGCTGCCATTGCACGCTCGCCGCACTCGTTGCCGGCTCTGGTCCGGCGCAGCGCTGCTGGCCGCTGGGTGGCTCTCCGGCGATCATGCGCTGGTGCGGGAGGGCAGCGGAATGCAAAGTTGCCACTACCGCCGCCGATGCTGATTCTGGCACATGCAAAGGTGGCAGACTGTGCAGTGCTGGCACGCCCATGGGCCTCGAAGTCGACGACGACTCAAAAGGCCAGCCAATGCTGCCGCTGCTCTTGCTGACGATGCTGTGGCTGCTGCAGCCGCTGCCGGTGGTACTGCGGCTGAGGTAAAAGCTCGGATAGCTGACAAGACCTCCTGGACGCACACGCCGCCCGCGGTGCACCAGGGCACGAGCGATCTTACATGCGCGCCATGCTGCCGGCGGATGCGTGGAGGGGGAGCATCACGTGAGCATGCACATTGGGACGGCCACACCGAGAGCACGAGCGCTGTTGACTCAGCCGACACAACCAGGCCATGCGCGCACTGCAAGGAGCCAAAATCACAGCATCCGTCACACGCGCGATGAGAGACTGGGAGGGGCAAGCAGGTGAACGAGCTTGGCGACATGCGCTGACAAACAGCAATGGCAGGCAGACCAGCAGAATGAGCCATCACCGGAAGATGCTCGCCACGCTCGAACACGAAAGGCCTTGGCAAATGTCTCGGCTCATTCTGATGGTCCACGAGCGACCATGAAAACGCTCGATGCAAAGCTGGACGTAGGCTTTTCTCCCCCCCCCCACCCACCCACCACACTTACCGACCTTGGCAAGAACTTGCGTGCAGCTCTTCTCCCTCCCCCCCCCACCCACTGCTACCACGCAAGGCAGCAGCCGATGCTGCCAGTCACAACATCGTGGGGTCTTCGAGACGGCGGCCCGACTGCAGTGTGGCACGATTACGACGCTGCGTCTACGTCTGCGTCTACGAGGCACACGAGGAAAACGCACTCACCTGCACAGCCACAGTCAACGGGAGCTTACTGTGTGCAGGAGCAGCGCCACCTGCTTTTAATAAAGAAGGTTGAGCTCAACAACTCCTCTACGCCCATGTCTGCCTGCCTGTTGCAACACACGGGGGGGGGGTGGCTTTTCTATTGAAGCAATGGGCTTTAACGTATGGTGCTATTGGCCGGGCATTAGTTCACCTTAACAGATCGCATATATTGGGCAGTCGTGTATGCCCTTTGTTTATTGTTGATCGTCGCCAATTGATGGGTTGTGCCTTGCAATCTATGCGCCAGTTTCTTACGCTGGTTAGCCTGGGTCACAAGTTCTTATGCTGGGTATATTGCGCTTGCTGCAATTCCCGTGCTCTTGGACTAATGATAATCACACGTCCGACTTTCGATCTACTGTTCACTGTTATATGGCAAGCAGCATTGCACACTTTTGCTTTCCTACACCATCAACCTATATAATTTTGAATGCACCTATGGCTCGTAGATGGAAGGTACCTTGATTTGTTGATTCACAAAAAATATTTTTAACAAGCAAGTGTTGTTGCAGAGATACAAACTAAGTGCAAGTTCTGTTTTACAAAACAATTATTAAAACTATTTTGAAATATTTTTCATTTATATGCTTACAAAGATGTCGCTAAGAAAGAACTGCAAGATTACTCGTCAGTAGGGTGGGCTTGCCGGCTAGGTCAACAAACACTCAGGCTTGCCTTGCCGAGCAAAGTTAGAGTCCTCCGTGATTGTTCACATGTATCGGCTAGAACAAACACGGTAGACTTACAAAAATGGGATTCAGACAACGCAAAACTGCAAGTGCTGCTTCATTGGGTGTGAGTGAGTCACGGTTCCTGGGTCGACTGTAAAACATGTTTCGGCACCTATGGTGATATATGAGGACCGACTCACTCAAATACACATTTCGCAAGGTTAAGCCACCACTGAAATATTCCAAATTATGTATTAGGAATCCTGAAAGACAGCAATGCTTCTGAATATTGACACACAGCTGTACCTTTGCTTTGATCCCTCCCAGCCTTCATGCATGTCGAATTCTCTACACGTTTTTGCTGCATATATTGATGACATTCGCATATGGAAGGCAGCAAACTTTCTTAAATTGAATGCTGACAAACAAATCACTAGTTATGGGCAAACCAAGTGTGTGTGATTCAGACATTGGAAAAGTTAACGGTCACAATTGGCTCTGCCAGCATCTACTGTTGAATCTGCACGAAATCTGGGCGTCATGTTCCAAAGTGACCTTTCATTACACGACCACATCAGCTCCACAGTCACGTCTGCCTACTATCAGCTACATAACATTGCTAAAATTCGGCTTGTTTAGACAGGGATACCACATCTAACTTGGTCCATGCATTTGTGACATCCCATCTTGACTTCTGTAACTCACTGCTTGCTGGTCTACCAGCCTGTGCAATCAGGAGCTTATAGCTGGTGCAAAATTCTACAGCTAGGCTGATCTGTCGTGAGTGCCGTAATTACCACATCACACCACTTCTCACCGGCCTGCACTAGCTCCCAATCAAGCAGTGCATCGACTTCAAGGTTCTGTCACTTAAATTTAGTTCCTTTCATTATCTGGCTCCAGCCTACCTATCAGAACTACTCCCCACCAGGTTAAGAATCGTACAACCCACTGTTCTGACTCGAATCGTTTAGCACCTTTTAGCCATATCTCTACGAACCTCAAAACCGTCGGAGGCAGTGTCTTTAGTTCGCATGCTCCAAAAGCCTGGAACTCACTACCACTGCACTCACTACCAACGTCCACTGACATGGCGTCATTTAAAAAGAAGCTTTAAACACACCTCTTTATTACAGCATTTGGTGGATCTGTGATTCGTCCTTCGTCTGCATATACCTGCTTACGCTATGCCTGCTGCCTTCGAATGTTACCATCAAACATTTTGTAACACTTATATGCAGCAACTGTAAAGTGCCTAGAGAGAGATTCAGTTCTGAAGGTGCTATATACATTTTTTATTATTGTTATTCTACGAGTGGCCGAAAACTAAACTTTTCGCCTCGAGATAGTGCCACTGCAACCGGCCGACCTCATTCGATCGCATTCGAGAAGCTTATGCCCTTAGTAAGTATACTTTCCTCGCCCTCAAAGGACGGTGATGCTTGTTGTTATGCCTCGAAGGGGAGAAATATGACCGCTGCAGCATCTTCGGAGCCACCTTTCTACAAAGGCCTTGTCTGCAATGCTTTGGTTAAGGAGTAGTTTCTTGAGTCCCTCCTGCCACACTCACACACACACGCACGCACACACGCACGCGCACACACACACACACACACACACACACACGCTCACACACGCACGCGCGCGCACACACACACACACGCGCTCACACACACGCTCACACACACTCGACATGTACGTATATGCACGCACGCACATACACACGCGTACATGTGCACACACACACACACACATATATGCATACATGCAAGCACATATGTGAGCGCAGTGCAGGTAAGCATTCATGCATGCACACGTGCACACGCACAATCATAAACACGTATGCACAAACATGTCCATGCACATGTGCATGCCCATGCACGTGTGCACATACACACGGGTGCTTTATCGGTCGAAGCATCTGCACTGTGGCACCAGCAGCCTGTCATGCAACACCAGTTGCTGGCATGTAGGTGTCTCCGTTGATGAATTGCCTGAGGTATGTATGCTTCTTATGTATTTGTGGCATCTGCAGAGCCGACTATGGCGCCGGCAATGCATATGGGCTCCGCTATGAGGGCAAAGGCAGCACCGTTTGCAGTTAACATCCATGTCTGTGAGTCACCCTAGCAAGGGGTGACATATATCCTACAACTGGCTCCTCATCCACCACTGGGCACATCTCTGTGGGACTACGTGGCACACAAAGCTGGGCCAGAGGAATGCATGCGCACCAAGAGTCAGGGCTAGGTATCAACCGCAGCGAACCATGCATGCGGCAGCAGTGTTTCGTTCTGGTCGGAGTTCAACGCACCGGTGGTCAGCTCGCTCAGCTGGTAAGTGGTCGTGCTAGCGGTGGACGGCACCATGTGTCCACTGACGACGCTGACGTTGGCAGATGTGGCAGGCACAGCAGTTGCCACGGTAGACAAAGACGGCGTAATGTACGAGTAGGTCTGGTAGCTGCCGTACAAATTGTTCGGCTGCGTGTACAAGTAGTCGACGCCCTGGAAAGTGTGGCCCAGCTTCAAATGCTGTGCATGTAAGAAAGCTCTATCGTCAACGAAAAGAGGGGGACAAGCAATGGCACCATCAAGCACCCGCCCAGTAGATAGGCAGCAGGACCTGTTGATCACGTGTCACCAACTGTGGGGCTATTTTCGTATGGCTTAATTGCTTCCGTCTTGCTTAGCTTCTTTCCAGCTTTGTCCATATTGGCTTGTCACACTCGAGAACCGTAAAGCCACGTAGTATGCACAACGTGAATAACTCTTTTATCGCCTCTCATTTTCGAGATGCTTAGCGTTTGCACAAGACTGAGGGTGCATGTGCATCAGCATTAGAGTTTGGATGACAAGTGCATGTACACGTGCTCTCTTGAGGACACGTGCACATCCTGCCTACACACAGACATATGCATAATGAACATGCAGGCATTTGAATGCACGCACTCCAATATTTGTGTGCGCGTGCGTGCACAACTGCAAGTGTGTGCATGAGTGCGCACGTCTGCGCACGTACACGTTCATGTGTGTGTGTGTGTGTGCACGTGCTCGCGTGGGTGCACACACGTGCATGTGTGTGCGCGCACGCATGTGTGCACGAATGCTCTTGTGTGTGTGTGTGTGTGTATGTGTGTGTGTGTGTGTGTGTGTGTGTGTGTGCGTGTGTGTGTGCGTGTGTGTGTGTGTGTGTGCCTGTACATGCATGTGCACGAGTATGCACACACACACACACACACACACACACACACACACACACACACACACACACACACACACACACACACACACACACACACACTTCACATATGAAACTACCCACCCAGAAGAAAGATTCCGAGCATAAGTCACCTTTATTTTCTGAGTCGGCACTGTTTTGGTAAAATGCTGCTATGCTAACTCTTAAAATGGCATTGTAAATAACTCGGGCCAAGGTACTTTAAATGTGTGTACTGCAAACATCCGACACGGGCGACACCGATCAAAAGGGCTCGACTGCAATCAGCTAGGGAAATCTAATTGTGCAGACAGCCCTGAGCCGTTCTGGAATAATAAACTCAGTTTTAAAGATCCCTCTTTCCGAGCTAATCTCTAAGACCGAACCGAAGCAATTCGAATTTATGTCGTACAAGCATTAAGTTTAGCCCGGCTGGTACCAGGTACCTCGGGCGCTCGTTTTCGGCATTCGTCCATCGGCGGGAGCAGCGAGCGAGAGAGTCACTCGACTGTCGCACAGCACTAGAGACCGCGGCGCAGCCGGCGGCCACGTACCGGCTGCTGCATGAAGCTGAGCAGATTGCCGGCTGAGACGGGTGTGGCGCTGGTGGCTTGCAGTGCTACAGTAGAGCAAACGAGGCGTGCCTTAAGCACGCTCTGATGGGGCTCAGCAGCACACAGCGGTGCGTAGCCAACAGCTAAAAGTATGCCACAACAGAAGCGACCGGCGAGCAGCCACTCCGTTCTTGTCCAAGTCGACAGGCTGGGCACACCCAAGTGGAGTCACACGACACAAGAAGTAGATCATACGACTGAAAGAAGGCTGGAAGGCAGAAAGCATCCGTTGGGCTCGGCAGGTTCTAACCTACCCACCCACCCACCCACCCACCCCCCATTCAAGCGGCTTTGTCAATCGCATTGTGAGGCGCGATGCGAGGCCAGGTGTCTAACCGTAGGATTGACTGTACGTAGCAGCAGCAGTGGTCGCCGAGGCAAAAGTAGTGTACGTTGTAGTCCCGGCTGCGGCAGCTGCTGCTGCTGCTGCCGCCGCCGCTGCGGCCAGGTATCCTGCAGCAGCCATTGTGGTAGTGTCTTTGGACAATGGTGGATGCTGATGCTGCTGCAGAATGGAGGCT
Source organism: Cristatella mucedo (assembly GCA_009760855.2). Classification (NCBI taxonomy): domain Eukaryota; kingdom Metazoa; phylum Bryozoa; class Phylactolaemata; family Cristatellidae; genus Cristatella; species Cristatella mucedo. The sequence continues at coordinate 644,783 of WPIO01000021.1, forward strand.
TGAACGAAAGCATGCTGCTGCTGCTGCTCCGACTGCTGTTGCTGCTGCCTTGTCTGTTGATGCTGCTGCTGCGATTGAGCTGGCTGCTGTGGTTGCACAGGCAGCAGCGTTTGGTACGGCTGTTGTTGCACGGTCAACATTCCGGAATTGTGGGAGGCTAAGGCAGCTGCCGTGTGGAAGAAGCCAGTGGGACAGGCCGAGAAAAAGGCGGTCGGGTGGCAGCCGCCGCCGGTCTGAGCACTGGAAGAGGTCACTGCCAGCGGCATGGCATAGGTCTGCAGGCTACTACCGATGCCCTGAAGAGGTGTGGCTACACCTGTGGCAGCGGCAGCACCAGCCAGCGTTGCAACAGCAACAGAGTCATCTGCGCCCTCGCCAGATGTGCCGGCCAGCAACAGCGAAAGTGGCAGAAGCGGCTGGTAGCCTCCCATTTTGGTCCTACAAATAAATATAAACGCAAAACCAGATGAGCCAAGCACACGTGACTGCATGAAAATAATAATAAAACATTTTCATAGTCCCATAAGAGAACTAGATTTCTTTCTATGCACTTCACCCATGCTGAAAAAAGAAGCCCATCGACTGGCTAGTGATAACCTACACAATTTCAGCATGCATAACCGCACAGTAGAGGATTCACGTCGACGGAGCTTATGCTATGAGGAATAGGTAGGTTCTCAGCTCACTTATAAATGTCGTCAATTCAGGTGATGTCGTAACATCAGTAAGAAAAAAACACTGACACCTAAACGTCTCGTGTCAAATGCTTCACTGGTTTGGCCCAGTGGTTAAGGTGCTCACGCCAACCAGGGTCAAGGTGAATGTATTTGATGGCCGAGGTCATGGGCTCGAGGTAGCGATACATGTGAAGCGCTTGAATGCAGATTAAGTTCTCTTATGGCACTATACAAATGAATTATATATATATATATATATATATATATATATATATATATATATATATATCTATCTATATATAAATATATAAATATATATATATATATATATATATATATATATATATATATATATATATATATATATATATATATAAGCATGCCGCTTGCACTGATTCGTTGAGCTCATGACGTCATGGATTCAAATCATGCAGCAACGCTTGGCCCTAGGTTTTAGCCCGGCGATAATGCGCTACATTCTTTCACGACCGAGGTCGTCCTTTTGAGCCATGCAGCCGGCTATTCTTTATTGGCTTGATGCATGAAGGGCGAATGCAAGCAGCTGAGACTGAATCAGCAGGTATTTATCTATTTCATTTAAAGCCATGCCCACAGAACAGGCCAGCAAGCTATGTTTAATGGCACTAAAAGCAAACTCCTCTATTTTGGGGCTCGTGCATCAAATAAACTCACTGGCCCAAAAAAATGGTTAGCCGATTTCATAGCCTCATTGCAAAGCAGCAGAAGAGCCTTAATGATTATCACCACTGCTTGCAGTGGGCAATAAAGGATAGCCCACTATAGGACTCGAACTAACTAACAACTTGGGTCGTGAAGAGCCAGCACCTTAATACTGAATAATAAAAATAGTAATAATAACTTAATACTTAACTAAAACTCAGGGGCTCAACACTGCTAATTGGGCCGTGATAGCCCAGAAGGTAAGGCGCTGGCTCTTCACGACCGAGGCCGTGGGTTCGAAGCCTGCAGTGAGCGATCCTTTATCACGAATTGCAAACGGTAGCAATAGCCGTTAAGGCTCTTCTGCTGCTATACAAATGAGGCTGTTAAATCAACAATCTTAATTTTTAAATCCAGTTTGGCACGACACGAGTGCATCGGCTATATTCGATAGCCAGTGTGTTGCCTTGGCAGGTTTTCCTAAATCAGCAACCATTCTAGAAATAGATGTTCAGTGCGATGTGGTCAGTCAAGCACACGGGCTGCTGGAACAGCATGGCTATAGGGTTGAACTTCGGTTTATGAGATTTCAACTCTCTACTAATCTTATCTAGCAACTATTCTTCTATTCATGGCTCAGCTCAGCTTCCGAATAATGCATTCAGACTCAGGCATTCTCACTCGGCCACCAGGCAGATAAACGAATCAGTCCACCTGACTCTATTTGATAAAAATCAGCCAGCCACATAGAATATTCGGGTTGAGAGTGCCAAATAAGTCCCATTGTGAACCAACTTTGATTCCATCTCGAAATACAGTACCATATTTTTACGAGTATAAGTCGCACCCACGTATAAGTCGCATGCTAAATTTATGGACACAATTCTTTGAAAGAAGTTTTTATTGAAAAATATTATTACTGAACATATAGCTCCTTTTGGATTAATATAAGTTTACTTTAATAATCACAGTTAGCAAGAAACTCGTCATCTGTATCACTACTGACATCTGCATAGTCTTCTGCAACACTGTCAATGTCTGAATAGTCACTTTCCTCATAGTCATAGTCATAGTCATTTCCATCATCTTCAGTTCAATCCAGCATGATTGAAATTCCTGTTTTCTTGAACGACTTCACAATGACTTCTGTTTTGATGCTCTCTTAAGCATGTAAAACCCATTCACAAACATGTTTGATAATGGCTCTTCTAATTCTTCCTGCTGGTGTCAAATATTGACTTGCAGTGTATAAGTTGCAGGTTTATTTTTTCCAAAAAAAATTGGAAAAAAGTGCAGCTTATACTCGTAAAAATACGGCATATAATATAAAAGGTCACACTCGGCCTATAGACAGGCAGCAATCAACATAAACTTACGAGATATAAAATTGGGTCGTCGAACCAGATGGATCAATACAAGCAGCACTGCTGTCTAGATGGCCAGCCTCTACAAAAAAGGGCCCTGCCAATATAAACGCAAATGCTTTTTACAACGCCATAAATTAAACAACGAATCACACATGGTTAGTAATGCACAATGCCATATAACCAATTATACTGATAAAAATTCTCGCAGGTGTGGTAAGAATCAATTGCCGACATTGTTTTCACATTCGCCTACAATGATTGTTAAATAAAGTATCTGATAACGATGCTCTATCATGCGGTATACTAGTTGTGCAAACGAGGCGGTACTGCCGATTGATGTCAACCAGAAGTCCTCAAGCACCTGAGGGATAGGATGAAACTCCCGAGATTGCTGAGGCACGTTCTTCGTATCTTACCTACGATAGGCCGTAAGGCTGACCGATGTCAGATAGACCGATATGGGCCACATATATGTGATAATAGATGGGCTGAGATATGTTATTCACTCTTCATGACCGAGGTCATGGGTTCGAATCCTACTGTGGGGGATTCTTATTTCCAACTGCAAGGAGTGGTGACAGCCGTTAAGGCTCTCCTGCTGTTATACGAATGAGGCTGTTAAATCAGTTAATATTTTTTTATTGACAACTGCCGGTCTACATTAATTAAAAAATTACATTATAGGGCTTAGCAGATCCCAACAGAAAACTGTATTTGTCAGTGAGAAATGGTGAGGAGTGGTGAACAAAAGCATACGCCAAACCAGTCCCACAAGATAAAAGAAAAAATCACTAGCACAATGTATATAGAAAACCAGTTTTAAAGCATGCTCTCGCACACACACACACACACACACACACACACACACACACACACACACACACACACACACACACACACACACACACACACACACACACACACACACACACACACACACACACACACACACACACACACACACACACACACACACACACACACACACACACACACACACACCTGGTCATCAACAACGGCACTGATTTGGTAATTTTGGATGTGACAGTGCCGTTCGACAGCAGCCTGATTGATGCTCTGATTGATTATGGCGGCCCGGAACAAGACCGATAAATATGCAGCCATTGCCCGGTCTTTCCTGACCGCTGACTACCGGTCGGGGCTCTCGCCAGCTGGTGGCCAAACAATGAAGCTTGCCTGGCCGATCTCTTCATCCCACAAGCGGAGAGGACGGCATTAAGGCGTCACCGTGTCCCCGACGCCATTACCGGCTCGGAAGCCATGCGGTCCCTGTTCCTGAACCGGGAGGTCCAGGTAGCATGTGCGGACCCCCCCCCCCCCCCCCCCCCCCCGCAGGGCAGGGCACCACCGGCTAATGTATATATATACTAGTTAAAAATCTTTCTCTCGGTAATATGTATATATGCACACGTATCGCACATACATGAACCATCAAAAATTTAAGCGATTGCTAGAAAGAGGCAAATTCTGATGACTAAGAATCTCCGGTTGGGACTGGCTCAGATGCAGCATACTATACTACTAATCCCAGTATCCATCCGTACTGAATAAAGTAGTTCTCATTGTATTCAGTAAAAGGAGAAGAAAATTATAAAGACACCTTCCTGAAGTGAAATTTTTTTAATGGAATCAAATCAATGATGGTGAACTTCAGTAAAATGGCATATATAACAAATGCTTTTGTCTGTCCAGTGACATTTACCAGAAAGCCACACTAGCTAACAACCACCGAGAGATAGGCAAAGCTAGGGCATCAAAAACCTTAGGGATTCTTTGGAGCAAAGATTAAGATCGGCAGCTCATGAGATATCTTAGTTGAGGCTCTCTTCCAATACCAACGAGAAATTGCACGGGAATTATGAGCAAGGATCATGTGGTCCATGCCAACCGGCATCACGAGATTAATAGAAATCATGCTGGAGCCACTTCCTGTTAGCCCAAGTAATTTACCAATTAAATACTGAAAACGTTTTAATCTAGCACCATGGCTGTCCGAGCATGCACAGTAATGCTTCCTGAAAGCAGTACAGGATCTATTTACCAGAGAAAGCTGCAATCCTGGTTTGTAAGTAAGTTTGACCAGTCACTTAAACATATTAAGGCATGTGTATGCGCAGAAAGTCCGTTGAAAGGTGAAGGTGAAAGGTGAAAATGGCAACCATGAGACTGGTTTGGAGCCACTTATAAAGTATAGCAAGACTTACTGGCTTTTATATGTATAAGCTTGAATAAGACGGCATGCATTATACATACTATAATTGCTTCGACAACAGATACTTTTTCCTAGCAATTGCTGGATACGCTGGTAAGTTGGCAAACAATCTTCTGTAGGAAAAAACTGCTGCTTGTTAGCCTGGATATCATCATATATGTAGATATTACCAAATCAGCTTGCAAAAGTATTAACTTAAATATTTGAATATGCAAAACCTTGCTGCTTGGAAGCCGAGCATGCAATACTGCAAAACCGAGGGCAGAACTGCCCGAAAACAACTGCTCAGTAGTGATGATAGCGCTTGTCATTTACAGTTGTATGCAGCCTTAATTGTAATGCTAGCAGGAGACCAGTTGCTTTACAGTTGGTTTGAGTTGCACATCAGTTCTAGCTCCACTGCCAAAGGCAGCCCAGGCTTCCCAAGTCAAGTGACGGTAGCCGTGATTGCAGCAGAAGCTGGTGGTAGCATTCCCAAAAAAAAATCACCAGGCTGTGACCTTCTGACAACCCATTAGATAATATGCAGTTGGGAGTTACAGCTCAAACCAACATTAAACAAGCACTAAGCAACACTAAAGTGACACCGATAAGTCCAATATCTCGAAACCTCATTGCATCAGTGTCACCACAGCAGGCACGGTCTGCCCTAGTTAACCACACTCACGAGTTAGGAGGCCACTGCCGGCTGGCGCCGCGGCAGTCAAAAAAATCGGTGCAGACATCTGATCGACACCACCGAGCACCGACGACAGCATAGCATCAGACGCCTGGCTGCCATCCACATGTTCGACGCCGACGATCCTTGCTGCAGCGGTGAGTGCATCGACCTCACTGGCACTGCTGCCGTCAGGGTGCTGCATGTCCTGAAGTGAATGCAGATCGTGTTTCTCTGTAAAGTCAGATCACGATGCACGTGAGAGTTCAACAAGCATGTCAAACATGAAAAAACGAGACCGTCCAGAGATGCGCTGCTTTCTCATATCGGCAAGCCAACACAGTCGTTGCTTGCAAAAAAAATTATAGAAACCTTGAACTCGATGGAAAAAGCTGGCAGACCGGCAAGAGCAGAATGAGAATGACAAGCTGCAAGCAGCTCACGCGAATGCTCACACACACACACCAGTCTGCGCATGGTAGTGGAGAAAGAGATGGGGAGAGAGAGAGAGAGAGAGAGAGAGAGAGAGAGAGAGAGAGAGAGAGAGAGAGAGAGAGAGACTAAAACCTCGCTCCTTTGGCTCACCATCCATGCAGATTGGGCAAAATACCCTTTCTCCCAGAGTCATTCCGATCAAGCGAGAATTAAATGCGTAAGAAGAATTAAAAGACTGCCCACAGCCTGGAAGGCAACCCATGCCACACTCCAGGGTCGTATTAGCAGCAAGAGTGCGGGTGGGAAACGGTGGAGCATTGCTGCAAGCACGAATCCAATGACCGGTGCCGCATGCACAGACCGAGTGGCCCAGCACTCTCGATACGGTACGAGAAATCGTATTGAGCCCCCACATTGCCTACCCAGGACAGCTCAGAGCACTCATAGAGATAACACATGTGGCAGTAGTTGGAAGGGTAGACCTTCGGGTGGCCTGAAGAAGACGCATGGCTCCGGTTCACGGGATCGCTTCGCTGAACTTTGCACACCGAGCGTATGCACACCATTAAATGCACAAATACGCATGCGCAAAACAAAAATCCCATCGATTCCACGCTAGCGGCCACGTTGTGCTGCTAGCACTATTGTGAACGCAGACAAATACCTGGCGATACCCACAGTACACTTGAGCAAAAAAGCGTCACACGAAAGAACGAGGGCCCTCATAGCCTGCAGCAGTACCTGCGGCAGCTGCTTCGAGATTGTGCCAGCTGACACCGTCACCGTCGGTGAGGCTGGAGAATGAACCGTCTAAAAAACCAAACAGCCGCCCTGTCATTTTCACGAAGCTATGGGGTAGCCACGCTAATAAAAACCGAGAATGGATAGCTCGCGAGCGAGCACCACCTCACGGCAGCATCGCCAGCAGTCGGCCTGTCGCGTTGGATGCCCACGATGGCGGGCTCACCTTCGCCAGCTGCCACTGCCAGGGCAGAGCCGCCACTAGTAGACAAGCATGCGTCCTCGTCACCGACAGAAGTTGCGTGCATTTGAGCTCTACTGCCTGCCTCTGAATCGACGGCAGGCAGCATCGAGGCTGACAGACAGTAGTCGGCCGATGCCGATCCATCATCGGCATTAGTGTCGCCTGTTGAGCTACGAAGCGGCGACGGCTCGAAGGTTGTGCATTCGGAGGTTGCCAGCCTCGGCCGCATAGCCTCGGCCGCATAGCCTCGGCGCATGCGGCCGAGGCGAATAGCAGACGCTCTTTGCTGTCAGAAGGCGATAGGCCGACAGCCTGCTGCCAGATGTTCGCCCGCTAGACGGCCGGGCAGGGAAAATAGGGGGAGCCACCTGCGCAGTCGCCATTGCGTGCAGACAGCTGCAGAAGAGCCCACGGAACGCACCCGTTTAGTATTGCGGAGAATCCGTCATCCGCCGTTGGCCCTACTTCATAGCAGCCACTGCCGTCTGCCGATGATGCACCGTGGCTCGCCGCCATAGCCTGGTCGGCTCGTCGCTCGGCTTCAGTCTGGCTGACGTCACCACTGATGCCATTCGACAAGCCGGCGGCATGCGCGTCTGCTGCCGACAATTGAGTGCCCAGGGCTTGCTCGGCAAATCCACCGAGACCAGCTTGGTGCAGCTGAGGCATGTTCGGCGCCATCCTGTCGTCTACCTGCAGACGAGCAGCCACTTGCCGAAGCTCATGCTCACTTGCCACAAGGAAGGAAAGAAAGAAGGACATGCATGCATCGCCAGACGTCGGCAGCAGACGACCCACCACCGGCCGAGTCAGGCACATCCAGGGCCAGCTAGGAACCGTGCACGCAGCTCGGCTGCAATGAAAGACGGGCCGAGTCAGAGAGAGATCGACAGAGTCGGGGAGAGAGACACAGAAATTGAGAGACAGACAGACAGAGACAAGACAGACTGAGGCACGGCGGGAGAGATAGACATAGAAAGAGGGAAAATAAGTGTCAGAGAGACACAAGCACTCACGCATGCACACACAACACACACACACACAGACAGACACACACACACGAACACACACATACACACAGAGAGGCTAGAGAGAGAGGAAAGAGAGAAAGAGAAACAGACAGACAGAAAGAATGTGACAGATCTATTGAGAATGCACGTGCACATGCATGCATCTGTGGTGCAAGCACGACTGCCAGGGAAAAAGAGAGACAGCGCATGGCAATGGTGGCCGGGGTAGAGGTGAGCCCCTGGCAAAGGCTGAAGTTGGCAGGTAAAAAGAATTCGTGAGCATGAGAAGAACGACTCCCAAGAGGACAGCCAAGACCGACTGAGACACCTCGATGACATGAAGATACATTGCACACCTATAAAGACCATGTAGGCTTGCGAAGCAGAAACACGAGCAACAGCAACAGCAGAAGCAAGCCGAAGGGGGTCGGTCCCTATCGGGGGGGGGGGGGGGGGGGCTGTCGCACATAGCGAATGCCCTGCAACCATTTACTCCTCGACCACTCAGAGTATGCGTTGAAGACGGGATGAAGGTACTTCGAGCAGCATGCGACTGAGTAAGAAAACCTAAATGAACAGGTTAGCATGCACGCACAGGAAGAAAAGCACAGGTCACTGCCTGTGTGACAGCACAGGGCTGCACGGTAGGGCCAGGCCAGACAGGCGGTCAAACTTCCCATGAGTTAATTCACGTTTACAAAAATCCCAAGTTAAAGTAAGATGTAAAATTAATTTTGAGATGGCTGCAAGCAGCACTCTGAAATCAAGAGAAGAAAAACCAATCGGGAACTAAACGAATCGCTTCAACCACAGAACAAGTGGGCCAGTCAAGGATGCCAGTCAGCCGGTGGTTGAGTGTGCGTGTGTGTATGCCTGTGCATGCGTGCGTGCGTGTGTCTGCCTGTGAGCATGCGTTCAGCAAGCCAATCCCAATCACCACTTTGGTTACCATTCCAGTGGCTGACCATTCCAGTGGCTGACCATTCCAGTGAGTGGGGTGGGGAGGGGGAAGAGGTGAGGTGGTATCTGAGGCTAACCACATGGCTGATGATGACGACGACGATGATGAGTCAGTCATTTGGGCTGCTAGCCACAAGACAAGACAAAGGGACGGAAGCAGACCAGCAGAGCTGTCCCTGGCACGGCTGCAGCTCGACCCTTTCACCGGGACAACTCTTGGACTTGAAGCTGCAGTTCTCAGCTGACCAAGGGGCTGCATGCACACGCCGTCGATCCGTCGTCGCTGTGACTGGCCACTGAGAAGGCAGCAAGCTCCTACCCTTAGTCTGTTCTGCTTCGCTTCCGCTCGGCCGTCCACAGCCACCTCGGCCGCTCCAGCGCCGACGAAGCTCCTCTTCAGTGCCTGGCGCCGATGGCCGCCGGCTGCTTGCGCATCTGCAAGACAGCAAGGGAAGTGAAGGGCAGAGTGAACCGGCAATGCGACCCAAGCCAGGCACGACAGCCGAGGGGGCAGCCGCAGGCAGGCAGCGAGTGGTGCAGCGCATGGTGCGACTTTAAAAGTGTGCGTAGAGGAAACGAAAGGAGCATGCTGCGATGGCAGGCGGCGTGAGCACCGCCTACGTCGCATTGCAGCTACCTTCGGTGGCTTTCTTCGGAGCCTCGCCAGAGGAGGTGCGCAGGTCGGACAGGTCTACGGTGTTGCTGCCACAGCTCGTCCCGAGTTCGCCGGATCGCATCGGTCGCTCGCGTGGCTCGCTCATAGCAGCGGTCGGCACAGCGACCTGACTGCAGCGCCGGGTGGCTGCTACCGACAGCGGTGGTCTCGTCACCTTCTGCTGCTGCTGCTGCTGCTGCTGCTGCTAGCACCTAGAATGAGGATCGACGTCCGGCTCATCAGATAACAATCTCCAGAAAATATCATTCAAAAATATAATAATATGCAATAATGCACATTGAATGTTGATATTATATTATTATATAGTATATTATCATATTATTATCATTAGTGGAGTGGAGCAGCAGCATTAAAGTGACATGGTCAAGACGTCTATCCACCCCTCTATAACCACTCTCACCTTTGCAAAGATTGAAACCGAAGACATTGCTGATGGAACCATGCGACCAAAAACGTGCAACGGGTTGGCAAGAAGGGAAGAGCAAGCACATGACACAGCAGCCAAAAGCAGTGAAGTGTGGAGCCGGGAAAATGACCAATAACAAGCCCGACAGGTCAGCAAAGAAGAAAAAAGAAGAACGGTCCCGACTGCATGGCACAGGCTCCCCAAACAGCGAGCCGCATTCGAGGGAATGCTGCAGCAAGCTGTTACCGCTTCGCCTGCAGCAGCTCAGCATCTCTCTCGGCAGTAGGAATGGGGGGGCCAAAGTAACGAGTAGGCAGGCTGGTCGAAACCTTTGTGGCAGGTCCCATCACCTCCTAGGCCAACTAAACTCGTCGCAGAAGGTCCAGGGGTGTTCTCCACTGATTGTGCAGGCTGTATTCTACGCGACTCGCCCTAAGCTGCCGCTCCACTTTACACCCAGGAGCAACAGCGCCTCGAGGCACAATGCAGTGACACCAGGGGTGGCCTAGAAAGAAGTAAGCCTCAAGTTATTCCCCGATGCAGCTACAGTGTGCTGTGCATATGCACTACAAGCCAAAATTCTCATCATGATCGGTAGATGCTTGCCGTAGTGTAGCGGTTCTGACACAGTTCCTCACATCAACCACTGCCAGCCACGAACCAGTCATAATCAGCACTAGCAGTGACCACTGAAGAGATCATTCGCTCAAAGCAGGATTCCTCCGTTCTTCTCGAAACCCTCGAATGAACATAACAGCACTACGCCAGAGACCACCTGAAGGCATGGCATCAGAACATCAAAATGTTCAACCCCGATCAGCTTCATTGCCTGCCAGGTCAAGGTGATGGCCAGGCTCTAGCTACGTTATCCAGGGGGGTGCACTCAAGATCCTAATCGAGACCTGCCATTTCGACATAAGGCATCGATATCGTAGATGAGATCCGTCGTTCGAAGTGGCTTCAGAGCAGCTTCCTTCCAAAACCACGTGCAACGGCATATACCAAAGCAGGAAATTCGAAAACTCGCACGCCACTCTCAGCCATCTTGGTCTCAGACGTATAAGTGGCTGGAGCATTCTTTTTATAACAGCATGTTTATGGCTTTCCTTTATGGCTTGCCTTTGCCTTCCTTAAGCGACTCAGACCAATTCGCAAAGAGCGGGTTCGGCAACCGGAAGGTGGTCGGCAGCAGCACAGATCGCCAACTTCTCTTTGCATCAAGGCAGCCACCATTCGAATCCCAAAAAGGCAGTGCACAGAAGGCCATTGACCTGACGAACAAGGAGGACCACACCATTAAGGTATTGAGAAACTGTCGGTCGGGTCATTGTTGAAAAGCAAACCCGGTTGCAAGGATCAGTCGATTCAATACGATTCCAAATGAGCCAGGGTGTGCCCTGCCGAAGTCACGTAATAAGTCAGTCGATTTGCTCAACTGCGGGCCACTTCCTCGAGCTCCTCACGTTTATATGCCAGAGGGAAGGGCAAGCTTGCCACCATCGTGCTAGAGAAGGCCTCACAGAACGCTACGCTGACCGGCCCCGATATTCAGGAGGACATCATCATCCACGCGCATGCTCACCTCATTCATACGGGTCTCGATGACGAGCAAGATTCCATTGATTACTTCATCGTGTGTGGATGAGACCCGTGATGCGAGCAAGAAGGAACAGCTGGCTCTTGCGAATCACTTCGTTTAGGTCAAGACCGTGGTGCTGAGCAAGCGACTCGACGACCTGAAGCACAGGGTAAACATATGCACCGATACTCAGTGCACTGCAATCGGTGCATGCAGACAAATCGTAGCAGTCCGATTTCCAACTGTCGTGGACAGGGCTATGGTGGCGAGGCCAATCTGAGTGGTGATATTAGTAGTATGCAAGCCTTGATCCGAGCCACTGAACGAGCAGGCGTTTTACTGGCATCGTTAGGGCACAGAAGCTCCAGCATACCCTGGTTTCGGCCTGCATGCACAGCGGCCCCGAAGTTGCCCTCTCCCTCGAATTGGTCACAGACATTATCAATATGGCGAGGGGTTCTTGCAAGTGCAAAGACAAATCGGCCAATAAGCAAACGGAGATCGAACAGGAGCTGATCAGCGAGCTGAAGGCTGAGACACGCCTAGGCCTGAACCAGCAGCTGCACTGGTAAGCCCAGGAGATCGGCCGGACTTTGGCCGGGTGCTGCATCGCTTGATCGACATGTTCGCTGCAACCATCGAAGTCATTGAGCTTGTCGAAGAGAATGATAGCACAGCTGAGCAGAGAATCAAGGCGACATGCCTCCTCCACCTCATCCACTTTCATTCAAGTTTGCCTTCATCTAACATCTCATGGAGCACTAACTAAATAATTAAGCACGAGCTATTGCAGGCGTTGAAAAAAACAGGATCAGCATATAGCCAATGCCTTGAACTTGGTCGATTGTACCGTTCACGCACTGATAGATATGCAAACGGCTGGCTATGATAACCCATTGACAAAGTACCGAAGTTCTGTCAGCATCATGAGCTCGAGGTGCCCAACACGACTCCAAACTAACCAAACCCGGTCGGCCCCAGTGCACCGAGCAGACGAATAGCAACTTCTGCTGTGACGACTTATTCTATGTGGCAATTTGACAAGATTCCCTCAAATTGGACTTTTGGTTAGACTTTGGAGCCGACTGAGACACTCCACCTGGTTGCTTGCATCTCACCCCATCTACAGCTCTCTGTATTCAATATCGACAACCTTGCAGATCTTACAATGGCATTCTACAAGACAGACTTTCCAACGTCAAGCCGATTCTCTTAAGACTGTAGCTACACAAAAACTCGCAGGAAAATAGATTCGGACTCGGGACTGAAGAAAGTCAGGACGAAACCAATTCGGGACGAAATCTTCCCAATCTTGCAGCCATGCTAGCAGAGTGCGGTCGAGGCTATAACCTACTATACAAGCAGTTGCAATTTATTCTGACACTGCCAGTATCAACTGCCAAGGCCGAGAGTGTGATCTGTGTATTAAAACTTACCATGACGTGCATTCGACCGTGGTGGGTGTGGACTACATCAACGATAAATAAAAATATATATAATTAATTTGTATAGAACCCTAAGAGAACTTAATCTCTATTCAAGTGCTTGACATACGCTACGGTCATCAAATACATTCACCTTGATCTCAGTCGTTAAAGGCCAGCACATTAACCACTGGGACAAACCAGCACGCCTTGCCTAGCTGTTGCATGAAGTGAAATAACCGGCTGCAATGGTGACGGCTGGTGTGATCATCACATACTTTCAATCTATTCGCAGCCGAAGCTCATGTGTCGAATGAGGACATGTGATTTCCACTGCCTTATCCTTGTCGGCAGGGCTTGCACTATACCTGAAAATGCTGGCCCAATCATAGGCAGTAACAACCATCTAGTCCTAGAACAGGGCCAAAAGGAATCTGCTATACCATACGCAATGTTCTGCAAAGTAAGGGTAGAGGCAGAAATGGGCAGAAACCTAATTTAAGAAATGCAAAACCCAATTTAGAGGTTTAAACGTAAAAAAATACTCCAGCTGCAAATACAACTCTTTAAAATTGCAAGGTACGAGATATTTTGTAAAAAAGACTAAGCTATCACAGTAAATTAGAAAGGCAAGTCACTACCTTCATGGCACAGCAGAAGAAATATTTACTGCCAAGCAGTGAGTTATAGAAGTCGAGATGGAATGTCACAAATGGTTTGGTCCAGCGGTTAAGGTGCTTGCCCCGACCAAGGTCTGGCTGAGGTCGTGAGCTCGAGCCCCGAGGCATGTGTGAAGCGCCTGAATATATATATATATATATATATATATATATATATATATATATATATATATATATATATATATATATATATATATATATATATATATATATATATATATATATATATATATGCAGTATCCCGTCTAAGCAGGCCCAAATTTTGAAATGTTGTGTAGTTGAAAGTAGGCAGAATGAAAGGTCACTTTGGAAAAGGACAGATTTCGTGCAGATGCTGCAGGAGAGATGCTGGCAGAGCAGATTTTGAGCGCCATTATTTCCAATTTTGAGTTACAGTATATTTGCCTATAACAAGAAAGTTGGTTTTGTCGGTGTTCAATTTTAGAAAATTTGCTGCCATCCATGTCGGATATCAGCAATACATGCAGCAAGAGAGTTGAGGGATTTTGACATGCTAGAAGATTGGAAGGGAGCAAAGTATAGATACAGCCTGTGCATCATCGGTATAGAAACGAAAGCCTAGATAGTACTTGTCGATTACACCGGCAACAGGGTGAGTATAATTTATGAAAAGACCAAGACCAACCACGAACCTGTGGGGTACCCTACACTTTAGGGCTTCTCAGTTGATTGTTACCAGTTGGCATCAATGCTCGGAGTCTCCACTAGATAGGACCTAAACTATTCCAGTGCAGTGTCAGTGATGCCCACGCGAGATGAGAAGCACCCGACAAGAACTTGGTGATCGGTAGCATCAAACACTTCAGAAAGATCAAGCAAAACAAGCCGAGACACTTTACCTAAGTCTGCATTCTTGTGAATGTCGTTATAAATCCTAAGCAATGCTGACTGTGTGAATTAATTAGCTATAAAAGCTGACTGGTACCTACCTGCTGGTTTGAAGTTTCGATTTAAAAATTTAGTTGGTCTGCCACTACTTGTCGTAGTGTCTTTGATAACACCGGCAGTGGGGAGACTGGATGGAGACATGAAGAGCTGGTTCCAGCAGCAATCAACCTTACCTTCACCAGCTATGAAAAGCCCAAGTAAAGTTGCATACAGTGGCATAGAAACACATCAAACCACTTCTCAACGATCTGCACTGGCTCCCAGTCAAGCAACGCATCGGCTTAAAGGTTCTGTCACTTACTATTAGGTCCATTCATTCTTTGGCTCCAGCCTACCTATCAGATCTACTCCCCCACCAGGCTAAGCATCGTACCACCCACTTTTCTAAATCTAATCGTTTAGCTACACATCGTAAGTACCTCAAATTCTTTGAAGACCGTACCTTTAGTCCGTAGGCTCCCAAAGCCTGGAACTCACTTCCGACTGGCATCACAACATTCCCTGACGTCGACATTTAAACAGAAGCTAAAAAACGCACCTGTTTATCACAGCCTTTAGTGGGTCCATGCGATTCGTCCTTTGAGTGTTTATGCATGCTGACACTGTGCATGCTACCATGAACCATATTTTCATGCTGACCCAATGTCACCACAAACCACGTTATGCTTGTTGTCATTGAACATGCTACCACTAACCATTCGACAGTGCTTCCTTTTCAGTATGTAAAGTGCCTGGAAAGAGACTGACGTTCTCTGAGGATGCTTTAAGGATTTATTATTATTATTATTATTTGTATTACTATCAATAGGATCCCAAAGCCTCTAAATATACCAGTCACAGCCACACCACAATGGGTAGCAAGAGAACTTGAATCGAACCATCCTGGCATCCTGTCCTCTCCTTTTCCCTCTTGCTATTTGCTCGCTCACTCGCTCTCCTCTTACTCCCTCTAGCAAATATCTGCTTCTGCACCAACCCCGCTTGTAATTCGAAAATAAATTGCTTGAGCATAAACCCACGTATGACCAATCCCAAAACCATCACATCGTACGTCTGTTCCATTAGCACAGCAGCAGCAGCAGAGGCATGAGGAGCACGAGACACTCGGAGCCTCCTCTACCTCTTCCTCCTTGGCTGCCCGGTCTCCTCTCTCCTCCTCCTCTCTGCCTCTCTCTCTGCTTTCCTCGCGGAGCTTCCGGTCCTACTTGCTCCGGCATGACCACTTCCAAAACAAAAGAGGCCGTGCACGTCTGGAGCCTGGAACCTTAAAGGAGGTTCTAATTAGCTGGTACCGGTAGCCAGAACACGACCCGTGACCCTGAAACACGAGCCGTCAAAGGCATTAGGCAGTAATGCAGACTGACCTTCATAAGAAGGGTCAAAGCAGCTGGCTTCCTTAACAGGACAGCCCGTTGCTGCGGCAAGCAGCCTACATGTACAAGCCAGCCCTCTGAAGAAGGATCGGCTTTTCAATTGAATAATACACCTAAGTCAGCAGGACTGCAAACCCGAAAAAAAGAGAAAGCAAGAGTACAAAATGCTAAAGCCAATAGATAATTCACTGTGAGGCGATATGCACTGCTACTCTTCGCCAAAAACTAAAGCAGCTCGCTCATCTCACATGAGCCTACAGCCGGCACAACTATGATTGCAGCCGAAGCCGCCGGGCCGGAGGCTGCCGAAGCGGGGTGGCTATGGCGGTGGCGAAAACGCGGTGAACCACTCGAAAGAAATGCAGACCCGGGCAGCGCAGTCCAATTGTAGATTAGCAAGCCGGACCAGGTTAAACAGATCCCCGACTGACACATACTCGTTCACCCTGCTGCATTTAATCAGACTAACAACACCCATTCGGCAAGAGGCATTCATTGCAGGATTTCCCCTTTGGCCTGGTTCCGACCGGTTGCAGCCATATTGGAACCTTCTAGAATTTCATTCTGTAACTGAAACCTCTTGCCGCCTGCGAAAATATCAAATACTCACCATTGTAATTAATATCTGCGTGACCTTACCAATCATGTGAGGAGCAGAGATGCTAAAGTTAGGCCTGTAACCTAATATTCGGAATGAATGAAAGAGTACTTACTAACCCGCAGGCAGCGGCAAGCAATCAACACCAGCCAGGTAGTTGCTCGACGGGCTGCAGACTCAGCGGCCCACCGGCTGCAGAAGCTAATTGGGGGCTGGCCTTAGCCGAAGCCTCTGGCAGCCATGGCAGAGGTGGGCCGGCTTTGGCTACGGCCTGTCTCTCAGATCGGCTCTTCGACTGCGGCAGCATTGTGCGGCTGCTCGCTGCTGCTGCAGCAGCAAGCAGCCGCAGGTGTTGACGAAACATAAATGTGGTCAGCGCGAACAGCCAAACGCACAGTGGCAAATGCACAGTGGCAAATGCACAGTGCACGGCGCCTCCTCCGCAGCCAAGTGCAATCTGGCAAGCTTACATTGACCGTACCCTCATCAGCCGAGAACTCAATAGTCCTATAAACCCCGACATGCCAGTCAGTGGTTTCCAGCAGCTTAGCACAAGCCCATAGCCGAGGTGGCGTGCCCACCACTGCACGGCAAAGACTCCGCCCATCCCCTACTAGCTGCTGCCAGCCACTAAGGGTGGTCAAGCAATGCACTTACTAAACTGACGGAGGCTAGCCAAGGCAACTGGTCGGCAAGCGCCAGCATCTAAAGTTAGCTCACAGAAAACCCGAGCACGCGGACCTGCTCACCTACTTGCGGCCACTCCCTAGGCGTTAACTTTCCGAATGGACAGCAGGAAAAGGCTAATACAGGGCCAAACTATTTGAAAGCTGATTTGATTGGCAAAGCCTAATGCTTGCAGCAGCCTGGGTTAAAGGACCCCCCCCCCCCGTTGTAAACTGGCTGGGTTGCAGTGGGTGCTCTCGAGCAGCAGATGTGGTATGTGTGTGTGTGTGTGTGTGTGTGTGTGTGTGTGTGTGTGTGTGTGTGTGTGTGGGTATGTGTGGGTATGTGTGGGTGTGTGTGTGTGTGTGTGTGTGTGTGTGTGTGTGTGTGTGTGTGTGTGTGTGTGTGTGTGTGTGTGTGTGTGTGTGTGTGTGTGTGTGTGTGTGTGTGTGTGTGTGTGTGTGTGTGTGTGTGTGTGTGTGTGTGTGTGTGTGTGTGTGTGTGTGTGTGTGTGTGTGTGTGTGTGTGTGTGTGTGTGTGTGTGTGTGTGTGTGTGTGTGGGTGGGTGGGGGGTGTGGGTGGGTGTGGGTGGGTGTGGGTGGGTGTGAGTGTGTGTGGGTGTGTGTGGGTGTGTGGGTGTGTGCAGTGCACACATGTAACTAGCCATGGGGCCGACATCTGGAGCAGTAGGTACTGCGTCAACTTCTATGATCGTTGCAAAGGAACCAGCAGCACGACCTGCAGCAGGGCAACACACCAGCACTAGCAGCATAACTAGGACGGCAGCAGCTGCTGCGGTTGCTGCTGCAGCCCTCAGAAGCAGCAGCTGTGCTCGATACATCAGTTCTCGGCTGACTGTTTTTCGAGACAGTCCAGCAAGTAACGATCGGGTAACCTTGAATTGAAAAGGCATGGCTATTGGCTGCCTGTCTGTGCCATGCTACTTTCTTCTAGCGAGGTTACATTGAGCTCTCTCTCTCTCTCTCTCTCTCTCTCTCTCTCTCTCTCTCTCTCTCTCTCTCTCTCTCTTATGAGATACCCTCAATTTCTCAGTGCCTGCCTTTGCCAGACACTGCCTGCAGCTAACAAAACCACCCAATTAGTTCGGAAAACTGTCATCCTTCCTCCTTCTCCATAGGTAATAGGAAGCATCTACGCTATGCATACTCATGCCGACTTAGATGTCTGTGCAACAACATAGTTGCTGCTGACCTTCTACATCTTGAACTGTAGAAAATACTAATCATAATTAGCAACTAGAGCTTCCGGATGCACAGCAATCGAAAGCGTGCTCCGCAAATAGCAGCTTTGCATTTAACAGCAATGCTAAGGAAACGTTGCTGGGCGGGCAGCTGTATTCTTACAGCTCTCCTCCAAGGGCTAACATACACCTAAAAGAAAGGCTGTCTTGCTGCCCTCAGGAGTTGAACCCACGAACTCCGACACCAGAGCCTATATCGAGTGACATCATTTCTAAACGGGTGCTGATAATGTAGATTGACGTTAATTTCACATGCTTTAATGTATGCAGTTCTCTCTGTCCCAGTACCTGCTAACTGCCCCAGAATGGGCAATAAATCAATGCAAATTGATTTGAGAACCCTTGTTTCATCTCATTGAGTAACTTATTCGTCCATGAATACGACTGCCCACACCTGCTGGCAGGTGATCCGTTCGGCATTAAAATCTTTTCGCCAGCCCCAAAGCCTGCCATGCAGGTTGACGTCAGAATCTGCAGCCATATTGAACCACTTCTCTGTGGAATGATGGTCCAAAAGTGCCGGGACATCACTGACTGCTACACGTGACAGATTTAAAGGCGCGGAATTTAGTTTTGAGAATGCAGTCATTTTGCCTTAGACAATTCCATCCTTCTAAGTCATTTTTTAATAAAGAGATTTGTATGAACGCATATCCACGACGGCTTAATGGTAGCTCTGAATGTCTGCATTAAACTCATTTAACTGCATGGAAGTATGGGCCAAAGTCAACTTCAAAAACCAAATCCGTCGGCCTTGCTTGAGCATATTCTTATTTTGATCTCGGACTTTTAATTTAAGGAGCCTTCAAGATATTTTCCTTGATATCTAGCTAAGGAGCAGCCGAGTGGCGCCGAAAGTCCCGATGATGTAGTGCCGGCTCCTCATACATTTAGTTGAAATAGGGCAAATCAATAGTGCTGGAAGATTTGCTTACAAAGTTTTCTGGTAGCATGCTTCCCGTGCAGTCTGGTCAGTCGTCAACGTCATAGCTGATACAACACACCACTTCTGTCTGAGCTTCACTAGCTCCCTATCAAGCATCAAAACAATTTAAAGATCCCCAGTCTGGCTTACTAGTCACCACTCACTAGCACCAGCCTACCTAACCACACTTGCTTGCTGACCCTGTGCATATCACCCCTAACCATGTTATTCTTGTTGTTTATCAAGCATGATACCACTCACCATTCGATCGTGTTTCCTTCGTGGCAAATGCAAAGCGCCTAGAAAAAGATTGAGTTCTCTATGGGCCTTTATCAAGTGTATTATTATTATTACCTATACAAACTAATTTGCTTCTGCAGTGTGCTCCTGCACCACTTGCTCATCAGCTTCAAGTCGTATTGCAGACCCCTTCTGCTCCTCCCCTCAGCACTAAACCGAAATTTGATGGCGATCGAGCCTTCAGTTCTTATGCACCGAAAGTTTGGAGCTCACCTTTGGCTTCCACCGGCATTTACTTTGCATCGCCTCAATCTGAGCTAGAGATGCAGCATCTGCTCCACTCAGCGGTCCCTGCTTTTCAGCTGCCCCAATGAATGTCTTTCTTTGTTCCTGTGTGCTTTGCATTGGTGAGCCGTGATGGCTCATTAGGTAAGGCGTTGCTTTTCACGACCTCGGAACCAAGGTCGTGATCCGAGGTCGTGACCCCGAATCCTGCGGTGGGCGATTGCCACTTTATCGCCACTGAAAGCCTGCAAGTGGTGGTGACAGCCGTAAAGGCTCTTCTGTCGCTATATAAAAGAGACTGTTAAATCATCTGGTGTTATTGTTTTGCATGCTTACCTACAAATGATTCTATACGTCGTTCTTACCCGGATTCTACTGAACCCCAGGCCCGAGTCTCTTCGTGTGTGCTTTTGCATACTTGTCTAAGCATGATGTGTTTCTGCATGCTCTTCTTAAGCAGCACATCTTGCATGTGATTAACTCTTGATTATTGCTTTTCTTGCAGCGAGTTGTAAGGCACATGAATAGGGGTGTATTTCTCTTAGGGCGCTACACAAAAGAAGACTTACAATGATTATTAATTTCAATAAGAATATCTGGTTGCCAAATTAAATATACATATTCCTCTAGCAAGATAATGTTTGATGAAATGTACAAGTTTATTTTCCGTGACCAGTGAAAACCCCTAAAACGCGAGTTAATGATAAGGAAGACCCACAATTTCACTGGGCCACTTTTAACATTGATATTTTTGTCTGACTTCCTAAAGGCAACCCTTGAGAACCGCTAGATGATACTTTTTTGAGTTGCAGCTCCTATTTGGGAGGCCTGTAGTGAATGAATTGCAGCCCTTGCACTGGTAACCCCACCAGACATTGTGAAGCATGAATGCAACATGAAAGCAGCAAGAAACAGAGCTGCTGAAAGCTGCATTTGCAAGACCAAACTGTTATATGACACTCACTCAAACTAGCAAAATCATCTGAGCACCTGGCACCAAGCATACAAGCGCAATATAAACATCGAAGAGAGTTGAATGAGTTGGTCATACAAAGGTTTGACTGCAGAAATATGGCTAAGCAACATCAGCAACCACAGCTCGAGCACACAAGCCGTTGAGTTGGGGGTATGGGACCAAAAAATGACTGAGGACCTGTGGCGATTGCGGGTGCCGATAAAATCATGTCAGCTGCTGAGTACTCTAGCCGTAATTGCAGCATGCTTGAACCTCACGTGGAGGAATAATATCTATATGAGGTTAATAATAAATAGAGGAATAATACATTTGTATAGCACCCCAAGATAACCGGCTCTTTCAAAGTATTTAACATCTACTGAAAATAAAGCAAGTCAACTGATTTGCGAAAACAGCATAGACAACTGCACACGTAAGCACATGCGTGCATATTCACACCGACGGAGCAAATGCTGTGAGGAACAGGTGGATGTTTAGCTTCCCTATTGCCGTCCTGTCACGTGGTGTCGGTCGATGGCGAGTTGTAGGTTATGAGGGTGTAGGAGCTGAAGAAAACGGTCTCCGAAAGATTTTTGGTTAAAGAAAACAGCTGTCGTGCAAAACCGACGTACGGGTGTAGCGGCAAGAAATAGCAGTATGCTAAATGCAAATTTAGCTGGCGTAGCCGGAAACTCCCTGCTGTGAGCGGCGAGAGTCACGTCAGACTGACCGACATCGCTCAGGCCAACAAGAAGACGCCGCGAAATCTCAGCTTTTGTCAGCATATGACAACACCCTTAAGGGAGGGCTCTCTGGTGTGAATGGAAGCCTCACCCTGCCATCCTTTGAACTCAAGCGTGAAGGCAGCACTTATCAATTTCCGTGCCGTACGAGTACCCGGTGCTGAGATGTAGCCAACTTCCAATCAATCTAGGACGAAATTTGTCGCTAGCTGTCGGAAGTAAATGCTAAGGTGCACTCCCTGTTAAAGGCATTGCGATGGTTCTTGGAATATTAAAAGGAGCGATCGAATCTTGCAAACGTGCGCTTCCAATGCTATCGTAACGAGCCACTGCAAGATTCTGGTAAAGCTCCGGGGGGGGGGCGCGGCGGTTTGCGGATGGTACACTCGACTCGGTGAACATCACACGCTGTTTCAGGTAGACCCGCTAACGAGTACGGAGATATATTTAATTGGCGGTTATAACATTCAGAAACACTTAAGTACGCTGGTCTAACTTAGGCGGCGATGTCAGCTGGACCTTAGATATGACGTTGACGTCTCCCTTTTGCACGCTCGATACCGTTCCTATCACAAACCACGGGTATTGATTCACTGTCAGCGAGTTATAAAGCACCTGGATAGAAAATAAATTTTCTCACGACGCTATATTAATGAGGTAGTATTATTCCTATACCCGTCGACGCATACGATACTCGAGCGATACGATCTGCTTCCCAAACCCCCTCAGTGCAAACGAGCAGAGCAGTTCTGCGCACCGGCCGCACAGGCTAATCCTTAAATGTCTAATGGGAGAGTAGTATTAAACTTGAACTTCCAGTATGTATATCACGTGTAAACAGCAATGACAAGCCTTTTTATTCGATCAACAAGCAGAGAGCTATAGATTCAAATCGAAGCAACCGCCCAAGATGTCCTTGACCGCAAGCGGGCGTTACACCACTTAAGCGGGATAGAGTTATACTCGGCTGTACATTACCAGTGTCAATAAACTTTACACTCTTCAGATCGGCGACAGGTCGTTCTGGAACGAAATTCCAACTCTCGAGCAGCTCCCGCCAGAACCCGGAAACGCAGACCGGAAGCATTTCCTGTGGTGCGGCAATACTTGTGTTTTGCTTATCCACTCGTGGTTCAAGCGCTCTCTGGTCTGTGCTCGTAACGTGGCCGATGTATGCCATTGCTACATGCCCCGGACTGAAGAAAATTCGGTGGAGTAAAGCAATTCTTTATCTCTCTCTCTCTCTCTCTCTCTCTCTCTCTCTCTCTCTCTCTCTCTCTCTCTCTCTCTCTCTCTCTCTCTCTCTCTCTCTCTCTCTCTCTCTCTCTCTCTCTCTCTCTCTCTCTCTCTCTCTCTCTCTCTCTCTCTCTCTTATTGTATCACTCTTTCATGAAGGCGGTATATTTCGAACTAGCGTTTGCGGAAATCCAGCCCAGGTACTTTTTTGCCCCTTGCCTTCATCTCTAGTTTGAGGTTAATCGAAGGTGAATGTGGGTGTATCCAGGATGATCCGCTATATTAAGGCACACCCTAAGTAGGCCCCCGCAAATTTGCTCAGACCTGCCGGGGCTTGAATTTGGAGTCGCGGGTGTCGGGGTAGGTCGCGAGAGGAACTTGGCAACGAAACTGGCGTTGCAAGCGTCGCGAGCGCCTCTTTTTCGAGCGTCTTCTTGCCATTGCCGCGCCGGTTCGCGGCAATGGCATAGCGACGGAGGCCGTTGGCGCTGGGGTTGGGAGCTTGGCGATTACATGCGTCAGCGCCTGCAACGGCTGTCGCTTTGCTGGTGCGCTGCCCGCACCACCGGAGGCAGTTGCGGCACTTTCCCGACGCAGGCCTTGCGGTCCGCTGGAGCCGAGACGCGTCAAAAACGAGTTGGCTATCCTAAGCCAAGCCCCAGGCAAATTTTTTTCGAGGCCAACTCGGACCTCAAATGTGGCCCCTCCGCTGGGCCTTAAATTAAGACTCCTTACGGATAACGACTCTTCTGTTTGTGCTTGATCACAAGAAGCCTACTTTCCTTTTTAGTGAGCGTTGGCAGTGCTTAACTCGCTGTAGGAACACGCGACAGCTGGTTGAATCGTACTGTACGTTTTTGGGGAAACGATGACATTGCCAAATATCTAACACCAGTGGTAAAGAACCCTAAGCATGGTAAACCTGAACTTTATATATAGTGGCTGCAGGGGAGGCTCCTCTGTCTTTTCTAGGCAAGCCAAGAGCTAGGATTCTTGGTGGTTGCAGCTATCACGCTAGCAGTGGAGGCTTGCAGCGCCGTATTTCGTCAGTGTCGCCAGCCCTAACAACGGGACTCCCATCCACAGCTTCCGTAGCATGTTGTAGGTAGACGACTTGAAGCAATAAAAATTAGGGAAACTATCAGCCCGATTAAAGACATCTTGTTGAAAAACAAATGAAATATATGTATCTCTTACTTCTTGAAAGAATAGAATGCTATGAAAAAAATTGAAAAGGGATATTCAAGAGGTGTGAGGGAAGAGACGGTAAGTATGCATTCCAGATGGGTTAGCCGGAGAAAGTGAACGAACGGACCTTAAAAATAAGTGACAGGACCTTGAAGTCGATGCGTTGCTTGACAGGGACCCAGTGCAGCCTGCAATGCGATGTTCACCGCAGAGAAACTTAGCTGCAGGTATAATATGGCAGTTGTGACTATTTTATAACTGAAACGCTACAAATACATGCTTATAATATGACGTTACTATATGCAAATGCTTCTCTAGAGTATAGGTGCGTGCACTACACCATTATAGTGAGGCAAAGGCTGCTAAAAGGCTTTTCGTGTAGCACCGCTTCCGAGCTAAATAGTTCCAAGTTGGTCTGTTGGGGCGACCTATCAGTGGGCTCAACCTCAGGACCACAGCTAGGCCAAAGAGAGCAGTATATCTGTTGAGCCTTTAACCCCCCCCCCCCCGCCCACCAGCTAACGAAAGTCCGGCAGACCTCTCGCGTCATTTCAGGAAGGGCTGCAATGTTTGTTGATTTAATCGATGAAATCAGTAAGCATTAAGCTTGTACACAGCGACTCTAGTCTGCGTCGCAGATTGAATCTGCTCCTGCAGAGGGGGACAACCACTTAAATTTTTTTTTCTAGATAGGGCTAGAAAGTTAGAAAGGCTTCGAGAGCTGCAGCGCCTTCGTCGGTTTCTTTGTAGGCTATTTTCAGTTTATAAATATTTAGAAATGTTTAAAGAGGCCTGCGTACAAAAATACTAGCTGATTTGACAGCCTCTTTTTGTATAGCGGCAGAAGAGCCTTAAAGGCTATCACCACCGCAAGCGGCAATAAAGGATAACCAACAACAGGATTTGAACTCACGACCTCGGACCAAGGTAGTTAAGAGCAACGGCCTTACCTAGCCTGCCATCACGGCCAAGTAGTGGTCTACCTGCAGTTGGCTGCTTTGGACTATCCAAATAAGAGGTACGAATTTCTCGTGTTGTCAAAAGGGGCCTCCTGTTGACCACAGTCTGTAATTGGATGCACGGTATGTAATTTATTGTCCAGCGGGGATCTGAAGTAACGAGATTGAAACTGGTGCAGCGCTTCAACCAAGTATGGGGGAGGGTGAGCCTAACCCACATCAGGCATTGTGGGTCAAAGTAAGAATTTTTCTGTAACCATCGACCAAGCATAAGCCATCATGCACCTTAAGGAAAAAATTCACGACAGCATTTTTTGAATATTAGGTAAACTCCGTGGCCATATTTATAACCAATTGAAGAGGCTTTATGAAATTTTCGCTGGTCCTGGCAATTATCTAAGTTACAGCAGTCCAGCCTAGAGAAAACCAGAGAGCCAGTATGATAATAAGCCTCTTCGATAAGTGGATCATAATTTTGAACATAGTTTGAACATGATTAATAGCAGTGGCGATTTTTCGGAAAAAAAACTTAATTTATGAAGCGGTCCTACGGTACTTAGAAGTTACTTGCATGCTGACCCTGTGCATGTCACCCTAACCATGTCACTCATGATGTTTACCAAGTGCATGATATTTCCACCCTCCATTCGATCATGTTTCCTTTGCAGCAATTGTAAAGCACATGGAAAGCGATTGAGTTCTCTGGGGGCGCTTTATCAAGTTTATTATTATTATTACGTGCAGTCGACTTTGGTAGCACGGCTGCACCTCTAATTAGGCAGGCAAAGTCACCTATTCCAGAGTGCTATTCTCTTTTTAAGCTCTAAAACCGGTGGACGATAAGACGAATCAATAGTCCTAGGTAAACCTGGTGTGAATCAGAAGCAGTAACAACCAAACAACCCTCAAAATTAGCTCAGCAGGCATTTCTCCTGCTGAGCCAGTATTTCTCCAGTAGCCTCTACACAAATTCTGTCTTCCTATTCCAAAATGATTTTTCACTCAATGACCATGTCAGCCCCAACCTAAGTCTTGTCTACTTTCATTACAGAAACAGCACCAAATCTAGGGCATTCTTACATAAGGGTAACTCCAACATCGAGTCTAGACCCTCATAATGCATGCTCTTTCCAGGTCGTATTTTATTGCCTCAGTAAGTTGGGCAAAATTCGACAGCTAGGCTTGTTTCGTCAAAAAGTTTGGTACAATCACATTACATCACTTCTATCTGACCTAGAATGTCTATCCCCAGCAACCTATGGCTTGATTCTTGCCTGCTTACCTAACTGAAATTACTTGCTTATCGGGCGCTGCCTCATCGCGACAGCTCCTCTGAATCGGGTCATTAGGACGAGCTTCTAAAACAATCCTGATCCAGTGGAGACCGTGGCTTCAGTTTGTATGCCCCTAATGCCTAGAACTCGACCGACTGACAGCAGATACTCTGATTTGGCATTTGAAGAAAAACTAAAAATCCATCCCTTCCAACAACAGATCAGTGTAAACAGCCCTCTACATGCCAATGCCTGCTACAACAAGTGCATGCTATAATCACTATTCAGATCATACTTCTTTTTCAGCATTTAAGAGCCTAGAAAGAGATGGTTGTTTCCCTGAGGAGCCTTGAAATGCTTTCTGACATCTTAAAATTGTGAAATTGCTGGCACCCTTGTTCAGAGAAACTGCACCAAGGTCACAAGGTATCAAGTACGAAGATCGAACAAAAACAAGTATGCATGTTTGGCTTTACTGTGAATAAATTAAGGCTTTTTATGAAATCACACGTAAACTGAAAGGCCAGCCCAGAAGACAATTTAGCACCCAGGCAATGTAGGTATAAGCAGATCTGCAAATCAGTTTGTTCTCAAGTAACTCTGCTAGGTCTCAGTCACAGTCTCACCTACTGGTTATTTTTTAGCAGACGTAAGGTATTCCGTTAAAAATGTGATCGAGCAAACACAAGTTCCACCGTGATGGGTACTTGCAGTTGCAGATATTTCGATGTTGATTGTTCCTTTCACTCTGAAGTATTGTTTTGGCTAGACTGCTTGCACAATACTGCTCTAGTAGCAATGTTCAGCAGTAATCTGCTTCAAGTATAAAGTTGACAGTGCAGCTAGTTGCACAAGGCTGGCTATACATTGTTTTCAATGAAGCAGCTATTAAAACGCGGGTAATCAAGCTTACAATGGGTACATTTTGCGAGAATAATCATGTCACAAAGACCGAGTATGTAGGCATCAAATTATAAAACAGTAATGTTCTAGTCATATTTTTTATTTACTAACTGATACCAATAAAGTTCACAAAGTGTAGAAATATTTGCGAAAAACTTCAGTGCTTCCTAAAAAGATAAGAGAAACTCAATTAGAACTTCAGCAAACTGCACATGTACTGAGACCAGATACCAAATGGAAAATGTAGGCGTAATCAACGTTGCAGGTCACCATGTGTCACAGCACTGCAAGGCCACATGCTCAACCCCGTCTGATGCACCCAGCATGCAAATGCTTTTATCATCACGAAGCAGTAAAAAATGCATCACTACCAACGTTAGCATGCAATGGCCACAACGTGCAAAAAACATTGCAGTAATACCGGTTACTAGTTACCAGCTTACTGATCTACACTTTCTCCCACGACGTGCTCATCAAAATCAAATAGAAGTCTTGCTTGCTTACAAAAAACAGTGCTTATAGTCAGCTGGCGGATTTGCAAGGACATAAAACAGCTTTAAAAGGCCCATAAAATGTCACAAGTAGGTAAGGCTTGCATTGCTAAGTGACTCGATGCTGCCACTTACATTCACTTACAGGTACAAATATGTAATTCATTTAAGGAATAATGTTCTCATCAATCAGTTTGAGGGTCTCCTTCGGTTTCCATACAGTCATCATTACTCAAGGATTATTCGTGCAATTCAAGGATAATCCCCATAGGTCGGCACTCCTTTCCAGCTTCCATGGATATTTTCGAAGGATATTTAGTTGTAGCCCCATTTTGCCTAATCACTGGTACACCGAAATCATAGTGACCGAAGGTATCAAGACGTGCCCACTGAAGTTACGAGAAAGAAGGTCAATTTTGCTTCAGTTGGTGCACCGAGAGAGCCGAGACTGAGCTAACAGTTGAAAACGGTTCTTTTATTACTTGATTAACAATAGGTTTTTGTTCCTATTGCATCATGCTATCCGAGTTCTTCTTCAGCCTGCTTTTGGACTGTGACAAGTGATTGCTTCGGTTTCAAACTCTTGAGCGTCGATGGCTACCCACCCAAAAAAGTCGTCAACACACTATTTTCGGAGCGCTTGATATACTTATCCAGCATATCTTGCTGCATTGTGCTTGGATGATGCTACAACAAATGTTATACAACAATCCTAACCATGTCGGAGGCCACGAGATACGTCGGACACCATTGATGATGGCTCGTTTTGTGCACACATACGCAAATACCGTGATGGCAGAATGGATCCTTGTCGCCAGCACTGTTTTTTCATATGAATCACATATTTGGGAGGGGTTGCATCGGTTAGCAGTTCATTAACACGTCAACATTTTACGTTTATCCACACGATTGCTATGGTACGCGGACTTTTCGATTCAACTTTGTACGCAGGCTTGCTTAAAGGCCCACAATAGTGCATACATTTTAAAAGTAGTCAGCTTGGCACAACAACGTGATGTGGTAAACAGGAATAATTGAATGCAAGCTCTCTTAAGGCCACAAAATCTTTACAAAACAATCTGAGCTAGCAGCCCTTCTACCGGCAGGCAGGCTCACGTCTGCTCAGAGCGTACAGGACAATCTTGACCACGGTAATGATAACTGCAAGCATAGGTGATTTTTTTGCTATAGAAATGAGGCTGTTGAACCAGCTAACCTTACAATTCAACTTTGCAACAGTTACAAAGCAAAGCGGATGTTGCTTCCGACTGAAGTTTACAGCAGGCCTAAAAAACAAGCGACGAAAGTAACTTCGCCTCCTGAGACGAAACAATAATTACCTTCTGGAGGCAATTGAATTGAGTAGACGATGGCCAAAGATAAACGTTGGCACCGCAATTAGGGCAAGGTATCGCAGAGTAACGAACATGTTCAGCTTCAGGAAGTAGCAGAAATACAGTGCAAATATACCTACAAAAAACGAACACTGCCTCATGCCATGCAGCACAAGACAGCAGAACGACGAATGTGCTTCTGTCACCATGAAAACTACCAACAAACCATGCCTAACAGGTGTCTAAATGCCTGTCCAGCAGCACACACACAATATCATGCATCATTATATCATGCACAGACACTTTGGCGAGGCAGCTGCTAAGATGCAAGCCCTCGACGACAAAGGCACGGACCATAGTTCAGAAGTTGGTTCAGCATTGTTATTGTCATTTCTCACCTCCGTCTCACAACTTGCTTAAAGTGAGGTTGCTCGAATGCGAGCAGCCAGCACCATGTTTAAGCAATCGGCTCATTTTAAGCAATTTTTCATGTTTAAGCAATCGGGACTTTGCTCATAATAAATATACAGCTGATAATTAGTTGAGATCACCCGGTCGGTGAGCACGACTGGTTACATTTGACCGTGGTTCCTCAGCAACACGGTGAAACTGTCACTGAGAAACGAGTCCTTTCAGTTGGGACCATCAATACCCACACATGCTGCTACAATCCTTTCGTCAGTATTAACGTATTGCAACGTAAAAGCAGCACCCAGTTGCTTAGCAACAGAATGCAGCAGGCATTGCATAAGGCAGTATATAACAGTTGGATGTCACCTTGCACCAGATGCAAACAGACACAATATATTGCACTCTACTGATAAGCATTTTGAAAGCATCCATCGATGAGGCACATACGAAGTATATTGAAGAAGTGTGTTTATCTTGTGCAATACAGCCTTAATTGTTCAGAAGGAAGTTTATACTGACTAAGCATATCCACTGACAGAATCGGAGCTATTCGGCAGGTCGTCTTGTTTGCAGCACAGTCAACATGCAAGTCTAAAGTGCAATTGAAACCATTACCTCCAAGACCTCCATGGAAGCCAACTGAACTGAGAGAAAAGGAAAAGTTGTTGACATTTACACCAAGTTTCATCCACTAAAAATATAAAGGCAACAGATTAATGAGGCGATTGACTACTTATATTACAGAAACACCAGTGCAGTGTCAGTTTTCGACTTGCTATGTATTCATACGTACCAATGCACCGAGTAAGACCACTGGCGCTAGTACAAGAATGGTGAACAAGTTGGAGACCACCGACGACGGCCGCTTTTCTGGCTCTCGAAACAAGTGCTACAAACGAGAATGCAGTAGTCAGTCAAACAGCAGCTTACTACATTAATGGAATAAATATATTTAAAGCTGTCACTGCAAGCACATAATGTGGTCAAATATCTAACCTGAATTTCTGGGAGAGCACTGTACACATTTGGGGCCGATTCTGCAGGTGAACCGGCAAACTTGAGGTCAACGTCAGCCTGTGGCAGTAAAAGTAGCCAGTTAAAACCTTCAGATGCACTGATGCAACTTGTTTGTGGTACAGCAAGCAGTCGTACAACGATAACATAAAAAGAGTTCAAAGATGCACTGATGCAACTTGTCTGCTGTACAGCAAGCAAGAATGCAACAAAACATCCTGTAAGTAATTCGACGATATCGTACCAGATTCCACTCCACTGGATTCTCGATGACAGCATCGCCAACAAGGATATCGAGAGAGTATCGGCCCGAAACGGCACCAAAATCTTTTTCCTTAGCACCCACATCCTGAGGATGAAAGAAAGGTGCATATCAATGTGCAATTTACAACTAATACATTCAGGTTAAAAAAATGCATCAAAGCTCTAGGCAATCCATTTTAGATCGGCGAAAGGCAGCAACACGGAGAAGCATAACAACAACGCAGTTACATTAAGATATAATTATATTGTATCTCCAGAAAAGATACCAAATGACCCAACTCATGTCCAACAAATATGTGATCTATCTCCATCTGTAACTCCACAAAGACTACGTGGGTGTTACAAATGAGTTTTGTATTGCACACACACACAGCCTACGTGGATTTCGGTACGCATTTGGTTGCCAACAGACTCCACCTCGTGCAATAATGAAAAAGTGAGCAGAATAGCTGAGTCAGAAGAGCAGTTGAGGTACAGAGTAGAGTAGCATGGAAGTAGCAGTTTAGGACGGCTAGAAAAGATGTTCAATGATCGGCAGCAGGCGAGTAGTTGTAGTTGCGTAAGAATTGTGGAAGTGAGTTCCACAGTCAACCACATATAAAATTACATGACACCACTATGGAGATGAAACACGTAACAGCTGAAGCAGCAGCATCTGACCATCAATCATTAGCCTTGTAATTATATAGTAATATGCTCCTGCTCTTAGGTCGTAATCAATTATTAATAACATGCAAGGTTAGCAACACGTCTAAAACATAAGCAATCAATCAGGTAAACTATGAAGTGTGATGAGCCCACATTCACGGTGAACTAAGTGGATGTGATGATATGCTCAATATGAGCCTGTGTTGCACGAGCATACCAGATCAAATTTGTACTGTTTGCTCGATTCGTCCAGAGCAGTAACGAAGATGATCTCTTGCTTAGTTTTCTGATTGGTCAGCCGGACAAATGCCTACAGCACAGTGGAAGTGGAAATAAGTACAGGTACAACTTAATGGACACATGGAGAACCAACAGCCGGCAAGCCAGTGCCTTTAAGACAATATGCACAGCATAGTTCACCTGATGAGCTTTTATAAAAGCTTCAACGCCGGATGTGCTCTTCAGAGTGAAGGTAACGACGACACGCTGATGACTGTCAGCTTCAACAATGCTAGCGGCCTTCTTGGGATACTGAAGCCTATATAACATTCGTGAAGATATGTTATGCAGTACTTACTTAATAGCAGCAGGAACGAGAAGGCAACAAACTACTGCCTCTAGCCACTACCTAGTCGTCTTGAGTCCTGAAGACTGATCTTTGTCGGCTACACCGATCTCAATGTTTTCAATGTTGACTTTAGTAGTAACCTTGACTTCGAGTGTTGCACCTTGAGTGCCAATGAACCGACTATCGGGAGGCTGAATTGCAGCGCTCAGACTGAGTATGTAAAAACCGAATGGAGCCTTGGTCTGGCTAAAGTCGAGCTCGAACAGTGACCTCGAAAACGAAGCATCTACTTAATCATCGTCAAGGTCAGGCAAGAGCACAGCCTTGAGACTGAACAGAGCAACTGCAACGGAAGCGCATCTATAGATGCAAGCAAATTACCCGTCGCTGGATGAAACTGGGCTAAGTGGCTTCTTGCTAAGAACGACGGCATCGTCGGCCAGATTCCTTGCACTGTCAGCAGTTAGTGCCACATTGCTGCCAAGAGGCTGACCAAGTAGATTGCTGACACGAACTACCACAAGCTGTTTCTGCTCTGTGACGGCAACACCGTTGTTCGCTAGGCTAATGACGACGGGCACGTGCCACGGATTTGTTGAAAGTACTTCCAGGGCAGCTAGTATCTGAGAGGCTGCACGCACACGCTGGACGTGCTTTCGGCTGAGAAGGTAGTTGGCTAATTTCAGAACCTTGTCCTAGGAAGAACAGGTGGTGCTTTACAATCCAAGATCAATTCAAAAAAGTACAGTATATCAACGTCTTCGTAGTAAGCTACACAAACAAGGGCCACTATGGAACCCCACAAAGAACGATCTGTCTTTGTTGATAACTATTAAGGGGAGATAGCAGAAAAATACCTACAAAGTGTGTTCTGTGTCCCACCATAAATTTTGTAGGGTACCTTTCAAATGTCAGATATGTTAGATATGTTCTGACGACTTCTGCATAAAATAAAAAATGAGCATACAAATCACGTCTAACCCGGATGTAAAACGGAAGCATCACATCCACAAGTAATAAATTTACCGATCATCACATACGACTCGTATCCCAATTTGTCGCACCTTGGTAGATCGAGGTACATGTGTGAAGCTTGTTGGGGTTCATTCTTGTGACTTGCATGCAGCTTTATTTCCAGTGTAGGTTTGAGTCTTGGAAAATCCATAACTCGGCCTATACTACTCGGATCAACGTGAAATTAAAATGTACGCTAAACTCAACTTGTACAACATTGGCTAGTAAAAATTCCGATTTCGGTGGGACACATTATGCATTTGAGTGTATATATCATTACGCGTTTGAGTGTATATATAGCTAGTGATCGCAGATCAATTATCCTAGTAGGCTACTGAAGTGACGATCGTTAATATTATAGGTGCTCAAATTTAATCTACATCAGTAGGTGGGCTTTAAATAAAAGCAGTGGATGTGCTATTAGCTGTTTCGAGTGTATCTGTCCATATTCACTTATTCCTCCCATCCCTTCATCTCAGGCAGGCCAGCCTTGCTCAGGATTCGGCACAGCATGAAAAGTGACAACCAGCATCGTGACAGCTCAACATCCCAACGGGAGTACGCAAGCAAAGGACACAGCACGACATTCCTAGCTATCAGATATACTAGCACTGCTACATCAGCAAGAGTTAGTTTCAAGCCATCACTCCCAATGAATTGTATCTATAAAAACCTGTACTTGACTCATGGTTCCACTGTCTACAGAGCTTCACGGCAGATAGTTACAGCGGCGGACCTGGATACTTGCAGACATTAAAAGGAAAGACCGTGCCAGCCAGCCAGTATCGCCTCTACAATCATTCCGACAAGACACTTACCCCAGATAGATTGGGTGCTTGGCCTGCTTTCTGAGCTAGCTTGTAGGCTCCTTCAAGAACTGCTGAAGTGCCCTGTAGACCTCCTTCAAACTGAAAAATTCAACCCAAATAAATACCTCACAATGACAACAACTGGTGTTCAATTGATTAAAAAAAGCACAGTGCTGAAGCTGAAAAACCTTACCTGGAGGTACTTCTCATCACTGTCATCAGCTTGAGCGAAGATGTCATCAATGAGGTCGACCAACTGAGCCTCACCAGCCAGATCAGATGCAACCAGAAATGCATATCCATGGCTACAAGTGTAACATGAAGTGTAGCAAATATCACGACCAGGCGTCGATCAAAAACCTGCATCCTTATCCATGCCACCACAGCACGATTGGCTTGCATAAGGTCAGTGCACTGCGAGAGAGTAGTTTGCCTTTTCGCATGCTTTGATCCCTCCCAGCCTTCGAGCACCTCAAATTCTCTAAACTCACTTGCTGCATGCATCGATGACATCCGCACATGGATGGCAGCAAATTTTCTAAAACTTGACGATAAAACTAACTTACTAGTTATGGGCAAACCCAGAGTGATCCAGAGATTGGAAAGGCTGACTCTCAGCATATCTCCAGTTGAATCAGCTCGAAATCTAGGTGTCATATTCCAAAGCGACCTCTCGTTAGCCAACCATATCAGCTCCACAGTCAAATCTCCTATTTTCAGCTTCATAACATTGCTAAAATTCGGGCTTGTTTAGATAAAGATACCACGTCCAAGTTGGTCCATGCATTCGTGACA
Organism: Cristatella mucedo; assembly: GCA_009760855.2. Classification (NCBI taxonomy): domain Eukaryota; kingdom Metazoa; phylum Bryozoa; class Phylactolaemata; family Cristatellidae; genus Cristatella; species Cristatella mucedo. Next base: position 679,417 of record WPIO01000021.1, read on the forward strand.
TCCCGTCTCGACTTCTTCAACTCACTGCTTACTCGCCTACCAGCATGTGCGATCAGGCGATTGCACCTGGTGAAAAACTCCGCAGCTAGGCTTGTCTGTCGTGAGCGTCGCAGTTGCCACATTACTCCACTCCTCGCCGACCTGCACTGGCTACCAGTCAAGCAACGGATTGACTTCAAGGTTTTGTCGCTCACTTTTAGGTCCCTTCATTCTATGGCTCCAGCCTATCTGTCAGATATACTCCCCCATCAGGCCAAGCATCGTACCACCCGCTTTTCGGAATCCAACAGTCTGGAAATACCTCATACAAACCTTAAATCCTTTGGAGACCGTGCATTTAGTTCATATGCTCCCAAAGCCTGGAACTCCCTCCCGACCTGCGTCAGAACATCCCCTGACCTGACCACATTTAAAAGGAACTTAAAAACACCTATTTAGGACAGCATTTAGCGGGTCCCTGTGATTCGTCCTTGATGTGCTTATGCGTGCTGACACTGTGCATGCTGCCACTAACCACATTTGCATGCTGACCCTGTGCATGTCACCCCTAACCATATTATTCAGTTCGTTTGTTTTTCAAGCATGATTTTACTTACCATTCCATTGCATTTCACTTTACAGCAAATGTAAAGCGCCTAGAGAGAGATTAAGTTCTCTGAGGGCGCTTTATCAAGTGAATTATTATTATTATTATTATTATTATTATTATTAACAATGTCATAAGCTTTGCACACATGGTCAAGCCAGTGGCAAACGCCCTATTGCTGCCTATGCCAGACCGACTGGATTTCGATTTAAAAAGGAAGCATTCTTATTTAGCACAGAAGAATGAACACGGCAGAATTAGCTCACTAGCGCCATTTTGAGGCTAAAAGTAAAGGAAAAACACAGCAGGAAGGATATTCACACAGCTAGGGCGAGAGACAGTGTCTCAAGCAGTCCTAAAGCTTGCCCAAAAAACGGCTGCTAAAAGATTAATAAAGATCGGTATTATTACCTTAGCGGTGAGTCGTCTTTCTTAAGGGCTGCCTTGAGTGTAGCGATAACGTCACTTGCTTCAACTAAAGAAACAAGTCGTGTGAAGCAAGCCAAGTGACACACGGCAAACTAACATGAATAATACAAAAGCTAATAGCAGAGCATTTGCCAATCTCAATGCAAAATACAACTATTTTGAGCGCTAGAAACATGGGGAGGTAGCAATCACACATAGTCAAATGCTCACTTGCAGAACTTGGTAGGGTATCTTTACTCCACAGGCACTGCCAGATGGTTATAGTGTATATAAAGTAACAATAGTGTAACTAAACCCGTTTTCACCACATACCTTATGACAGTATTAGGCCATCAATGTTGCTCCAGGTGGCTAGCTAAAAGGCTGACAATGCAAGTAAATAGTGACCATTGGTATATAGTAAATGAGCTGGCACCCCGACGTGGCAAAACAATGAGCAAAACAGCATTAGGTCAGACAAAGAAGCTCACATGCAGCCTAAGGCCTCCCATTAACCCATGCGAATGAAAAAAATTAAAAAGTAAGTCAAGGTCTGATGATTAACAGCCTCATTTCTATAGCTGAAGAGCCTGCTCTCTCGATCACTACAAACATGTGAGTACGGTGGGTCTTCCAGGGCCAACTTGGTCACCAATTCATGGCCAAAAAGCGACATTATCCATAATCCACGAATAAACCAAAAAAATGCAAACCACATATCGGTCAGGCAAACAATGCATTCCAAATTAGGTTTGTCAAAATGAATACAAAATGTTGCCAGACAGTAGCACGGGAACCAGATTGTTGGCCCTACTGCAGATGTCATTATATATTCTTTCTAGTATATGATACCCTTGAGACTGTTACATACATTCAAATGCAATAACTCTTTGGGCGGCTTGCATTTTGAGTAAATATCGAACGTTGCTGAAAGGTGGTTGGGCTTTTGGCTAGCTCTGAGAAAAATTGTAATAACTTGCCCCATGATCACGGCAATTCGTAGCTGGGCATCAAGTAATTAGCAGATAGAACCTACATGCTGACCAGTCCAGTGGGGGGAGGCTTGGCAAAAGCAGCTAATCGAGCCAATCTACACAGTCCAAATACTTTTGCGTTTGAGTGTATATAAACTTGGCTGAATGCTGAGCAACACTTGGATTTTGTAATAATAATAATATTAATCACACTTGACAAAGCGCCCTCAAAAAACTCAATCTCTTTCCAGGCACTTTACATTTGCTGCAAAGCAAGCATGATTGAATGGTTAGTAATAGATGCTCAATAAACAACAAGAATAATATGGTTAGGGGTGACATGTGCAGGGTCAGCATGCAAGTGTGGTTAGTGGCAGCATGCACAAAGTCAGCACTCATAAGCACACAGGGTCGAATAGCTCTGAGATCAACCCGTGCCCACTGTCAGTCTGGGTACTGGATAACGAAAGACCATAATCTCGGCTAGTCTGCAAATACCACTCCCGTTAGTGTGCGTGTTGTGTGTATGTGTGTGCATACGTTTGCGCACGTGTGTGTGCACACGTTTGCATGTGTGTGGGTGCCTGCACACACTTGATCGGGATGGAGATGTCCGGTCGACCATTTTTAAAGGTGAAAAAGTATACTTCAGCCCCTAGAGGATATTTTTCACCTTTGTTGCCTAGGTGTGCCAGAAGAGATAATACAAGCAAGGCAAATGCTAGGCCCAAATAAAATAAAATGCATGTTCGTGAGATCCGCAAAAACCTTGCTCACCCTTAAAGCCCATTAACTTTAGGGCGAAGTATGAATGGTATACACCAGAAATGCTGCTTGCATCCTTGACAGCCTGGCGAAGTAGAGTTTGTTCTCCACCCACTTCAAGCTTGCAGCTTTTCAGGAGATCAGCTGCAGCTGTGGTGTAGAACACAACCTCAACATCGCTTTGGCTAAGCTCATGGAATGTTTGGATTTTCTTGCAAGCCTCCTAAAAAGAAAATATATAATAATAATAATAATATTATAATTATTATATAATATAATATTCACGATGCAATCGTTGGTATCTTTAGTGGACATCACAAGCCAGGCCAGGTTAGTTTAAAATGGCTAGCTGCAATCTCACCGAATCGCGTGTAGCCACAAATGCCCTAACCTAGAAAGCTTCATCAAACCAAACCTATCATAAGAATACTCAAATAGAGTAGCCTCACGGTAAGTATGGCACGGGCTCTGCCAACAAACACACATTCACGTAAATTGCCCATCGATATAGCTGGCCTTGAGATATTAAAGACCTAGAGAGTGCTAAAAATGGTGTGCCGTGATGGCACACTAGGTAAGGTGGTTGCTTTCACGACTTCGGCCCCGAGTTCGATTCCTGTGGTGGGCGATTCTTTATCACCACTGCAAGCGGTGGTGATAGCCATAAAGGCTCTTCTGTCGCTATACAAAAAGAGGCTGTTTAATCAGCTAGGATTAATTTTTTATTTAAAAACTATCTTGGGCAAAAAAGAGGTAGTAAGGTAACTGACGAGATGATCAGCCAATTAGGGGTTGACAAAACGCAACTCACCATCGACTTGGAGGCTAATAGTAGCACTTTAGTAGTCATAGGCTAAACACAATAGAAAAAATATAAAGATATTGCTGAAAGCAACTTGCCTACACTGACACCACTATCTTAAATATATTATACTAGCTGATTAAACAGCCTATTTTTGTATAGCGACAGAAGAGCCTTGACGGCTATCACCACTGCTTGCAGCAGCAATAAAGGATTGCTCACCAGAGGATTCGAATCCACGACCTCAGGGCCGAGGTCGTGAAACGCAACCGCAGTGAGCCATTACGGCTCACCTTCCATCTACAGTGCCTCCTGAAGATGGCGATGTTAAATAATGTCGATCAAATTAACAAAAGCTTATGAGCTGACTGGCCAAGGGACTGGAATTCGAGTACACAGGAGTGTCATATTTCCAACTCTTAAGAATGATATTCTTTCACTTTCCATAACTAACCACTAGCACAGATACGAAAAGATACTAATAATAACCTGGCATATTTATAGTGTCTGAAGAGAGCAATCTCTTTACATGCATTTCCCATAGGCTGAAAAGAAGCATCAGCTGATTAGTGAGAGATAACTCGTTCATAGGAAGATTACACTGCTTCGAGGAACAGATGAGTGAGGTCAAGTCAGAGGATGTCAGGATGCCATTCGGCAGAGACCACCACACTTGTAAGTGCATAGGCACTGATTTATCCTCACAGGATTTGAGGCTGGTTGGAGGCACAGTGGAACGACCAGGGTCAAAGTGGTATCTGGGGAGACCTACGTGAAGAGCATGCAGCTCAGACAGGTAAGCAGGATCAGGAGAACTGGTTTGGCTCAGGGCTAAGGTGCTCTTCTTTGACAACCAAGGTCGTGGGCTCGAGCCCTTCGGCATACGTGAAGCACCTGGCTCTTAGGATGCTATACAAATGAACTATATTCAGCAAATCGAAGGTAAGGTGAACAACTGAACATTAAAGTCAATGCTACAACTGCGTGATGGGGTGCCAGTGCATGTCTGAAAAAAGTTATGTAGTGTGCCAGTTGTGGATGTTCATGACACAACCCTATCTGCCAAGCTTTGGGCCATCATAGGCAGAGAAGACCTGCAAGAGCAGTACCGAAGCCTAATTGTAATGTGAAAAATGCATGGCAAAGAAATCAAGTTCGATGCACTTGAAAGAACAGTCCATCGCTAGAGCATCAAACGTTTTTTGACCTCAGCAGAGAGGTGAATTAAGCTAATCCTGATTCTGATGCTGTCAATTGCCAGGCTGACACGGCAGCCGAGCATGTGTGGGTCGGTAACTATAGTCGGTGGCTTGGAAAGATTGCTGCTAATATTTGGTTCACGGCATAAATTAAAGAGTTTCCAGTAGTTGGATCTTCACAGTTAACATGGGAACATCTAATAAAGAAATACTAGCTGATTTAACAGCCTCTTTTTTATATAGCAGCAGTAAAGCCTTAAGGGTAATCATGACCGCTTGCAGTGGCAATAAAGGATTGCCAACGGCAGGATTCGAACCCACGACCTCGGGACCAAGGTCGTGAAGAGCAACTGCCTTACCTAGTGTGCCATCATGGCTTATCTATCCAAGCAGGTGGATGGTGGGAAGGTTTGGCTTCATTGACTAGAATGATGAGGCAGCTACAAACTACTGAAGCAGCATGTTGCTAACAAAGATGAGAAAGTACTTTAATCACTTATAATGCCAACTGGTTGACATTGCTATAGGTGAGGACTAATGAGTCCAAGGAAGGGAAAAGTGAATACGGTTGTGGCATATGAACTAGTCGGCAAGTCTCACAACCGTCTCGGTACATCCACTGCTAAGTGATCTATGTAGGGCCTCAACACGAATAGTTTATTTGCCCATTACCACAGCTGAAAAGCAGAGAGCAAAACGAATAACAATGGCAAAATTGGAGCTTGCATTTCATTTGTCTGACGTAAAAAAAAGTTATATCCCAAAGCAGTCATTTAAAAAAAATACATGCGCAGTGGTGCACTGCCCAGTAGCTTGTTCAAGTGCATTTACAGACATACCTGTCCAAATGCATGACTGCACAGCCAGACAGGGCAGAAAAGTCATTGCTTTATAAGCACTCCAAATTCATTGGAACCTATGGATTTACCTGCACGTTGTCAGGCAGAGTACGAAGATAGCTCAGACCCTTTATAGCATAGTAGGCAGTGGCCGCATCGGAATATGGTGCAGCAGCATCAAAAACGATTTTTAGATGCTCTTGATCTTCAGGAGTCAAGTACGTTGACAGAGAAGCTGCTGACGCCACAGCGTACAGAATGCCCACGGCAACCCATACTACATAAGATAGACATGCAAAAACATTCAGAACGATGGCTGAGCATTCTCACTAGGAACACAAACATACAAGTCAAAGCAACATATATACACTTACAAACTCCACAGCAAAAATCGTGGGGCTGTGCTTACAAGATGGGTCATTTGTGAACATATAGTCGGCTTTCAACAAGTCTCACTTAGCCCTGGGGTAAAGTACTTGCATTTCACGACCCAGGTCGTGAGCTCAGGTCCTGCAGTAGTGGGCAATCCTATTTTGCCCCCTGCAAGCAGAGTGACAGCCGTTAAGGCCCACCTGCCACTATATAAATGAGGCTGTTGAATGTCTGTATTTTTATTTCTACCTTTAAAACAACAAAACCAAGGCCGTATAACAAGGGTTTCTGGGGTAGAATGTGAGAATGCATCAATTAAAATATCAATTTACTTTAAGAATTTCGGGAGCACAGCTGCTTTTGTTAAATGTAAATGCAGTCTGTATTAAGCACATATACATATATGCTTTACTTTACTTATTTATATATGAATATATGCGTATATAAATATATACGCATATATATGCGTATATATATATACGCATATATATGCGTATATATATATACGCATATATATATGCATATATATATATATATGCATATATATATATATATATTTACATATACCCCACTGGGTAAGCAGCTATACAAGCAAGCAATGCAAGGCTTTCAGGTAAATAAAAACGCAGCAATTGGCTCAATTTCTTCTAGATATCGGGTGACATTATAACTGTCGGTCCCATTAAGCCCGGGTCGCTCGCTTTAAATACCAGCAGACGTTACAGCAAGTGATTCGTTCTGTCAGCTTTATGGCAGAAACTTCAGCGAAGACTTAATAGGCTAGATGCTATAATAGCTCCGACCGTCGAAACCAGCTCCTGCAAGACGCTATCGCTGAAAGAAATGCTGATGGGTGCCTCGTTACACACGAGACGGCGAGCTACTACCGCGGCGACACTCGGCGCCGCCTTCCAACGAGCGCAGAAAATGGCACCCTGCTATGGTGGCACTCGGTGGAGGAAAGCACAGAATAAACACCGCCAAAAAAGCATAGAGTTTAAGCTATCCCTCATCATCCCGGTTATACAAGCGGCGTGAGCATTTGGAGTACCTCGGGTCATGGTGAACAGCGCAAGCAAGGTGCCACCGGTACAGCAACCCAGACACCGGATGCCGGATGCCGGCTCGTCACCAACGACCAATGAACTTAATGCTCGTAGCAGGCTGCCACGTTGCGACGCTGTCCTACATGTCTTTTCGATGCAATTCGTTCCTCCCAATTGTTTTTGCTTTTGTGCAATTTATAAAATACAGATATATTTTCTGCATGACATGGGCACTATTCAGCCTGACTATTAGCTTTACATTCTGATCGTTCACCTTAGTATGGCTGCCGCATCCGCCTTCAGCCTTCAACGGCTCTGCGTTTCTAATGGTGCTGCATCTCCGGTTCAGTCATGCCATTCTTGAGATATACAATAATGAAATTATTGCTGCTCCTGTGCCCAACATGCGCTTGTAGTGGAAACGACAGCCTTGCCGAACTACTGTTCGTGGGGTGCAGAGCTCTGTGGGGCGGGCTATAGCCCCAAAGAGCGTCTGCAGATGGGGCATCGCCGGGTGACGTCTAGCGCTGGCCTTCGGCTATCGGCTAAAATTTTAAAAAAATGTAAGCTTAGCTGTCTTATTTGTATCGCGGAGAAGAACCTTAACGGCTATCACCACCGCTTGCAATGAGCAATACAGGATTGCCCACTGCAGGACTGGAGCCCACGACCTGGCTCATGACGAGCAGTATGCACCTTACTCCCTGGGTTCAGACCCAGGGTCTGCTAGGAAGACTCGCGAGATTTGAACCTGAACTTGGGCGCGGCGTGAGCCCCTTCGCTCAACATTCACTCATCCCGAACGATATAGAGTGCAAGCGTTCCTGGACAACACGTCCAGCCAAGGAAGTACGCGAGAAACTGGCTGCTCTGGGGCTAGAGTTAATGGCTCGCGCAACTTCCAAGTAGTATTGTGGGCGTGGCCACAGCCACAATGCCATTCCGCCCCAGCCGGATTCACACCTCACCGCCCAGCCAACGGGCGTGCTGAGTACCATCTCATTAGGCGCTGCAGTTGGACAGTACGGGCTAAGTTAGATTTAATTGCAACGTTTCAGCTGTGGTCGCGTGACTCGCTAGTCTTGCAGTAAGGAACTTTCTGCCTGTGCGTCGGGCTGTACGCACGCAGTCCACTCTCCCTCCTCTCTCTCTCTCTCGCTCTCGCTCTCCCTTTTCTGTTACTCTCTTATCTACTGGCGCTCCAGAACTGCTTACACGACGGCTACTACCGCTTCGTCCGTATGTACGCTCGCTCGCTTTCCTTGCCTGCGTACGATACAATACGACTGTCGTCACCAGTACCGCAACTCGCTTGTGTGAGGGGGGCTTCGTTCTTCGACGCGCCGCCATCTCGCGCCCTCGCGAATCCTTACAGTGCGTCGCTCTTAAAAAAGGTACCTGCTGATTTAACAGCCTCTTTTCGTATAGTGACAGAAGAGCCTTTACGGCTATCAACCACCGCTTGCAGTGGCGATACAGGATCGCCCACCGCAGGATTCGAACCCACAACCTCGGGGCCAAGGTCGTGAAAAGCAACCGCCTTACCCAGTGAGCCATTACGTCTTAGGACCCTTGGGCGGGAACTCCCAGCTAGAGTTAAGACGTGTGACGTCGGTGCGAGTTGCTGTTAAGCAGACGACACTTGCGCATTGGACGATGGCGTGCAGGTATACCGTTATACCGCTATCGGTCGCCGTCGATGATAGCTTCAGCTGAGGGCTCGACTTCCCAAGCTCGAAAACGTTTTTATCATTGTTATAACGTGCCCCTGCAGCCCTGATACACCAAGGGTTCCCGCGCTATTTGTTTAGTCTCTCCGTTACCGTTGGCGAACGGGATCTTTTTTTAAATAAAGTGGTTAATTAAACGGACATTCCCCTGGCGCGAGCCCTGCGAAGTCCACTTGGCTAGGGATCCGGCGTAACTAGGGCAGGAGAGGTCGAGACAGAAATAACTCACCTCTCGAGTCTCGGGTATTGTAGGCCCCAGCGATTACATTTATAGTTGCCGAAGTCATTCTTTTATGTAGGTGTAAATGTGCCTTCGAGGTGATAAGGATGCACAGCTTCGGTCTCATAAGCTGTGGGTACACAACTTTTTTTTAATGGTCACCAACTACAGCAGGCGTAATGGTAACAATTGGCTCGAAATTTTGAAAATTAGCTGGTATAACTGTGCACATTGATTCGCGTACTGCACCGGGATTCGACTCGAGTACGCGAGTGTCCAATTTAAAGCTGAGGCTACAAACTAATGCACTGAAAGTCGACGAAAAAGCAGTCTCGGTAGCTCGAACGCTTAGAGCACCGGATTAGCAACCAAGATGTTGCTGGATCACTTACCGTTTCGAGGTGAAATTCTTTTTCGGCGCTCTGGTTGCTAAATAGTTTTCAAATTAAATTCCAACCCTGCTAAGGTATATCACTTTTAATTTCAAAAGTTACAGCTGAAAGATCAAATGTCTTAAAATAATAACATTTTATGAGTTAAAGAGTCTGTGAGCGGATTAATGTCTGTGAGCGGACAAGTCAACGCCTCGGGTTCGTGATCCGCCCTTCGGTGTCGAAGCTTAGGCGCCCAAACGCTAAAATCCTTGCTACGCTAGCCTTCGGCAGCGCATTGGTAATGCCGCCGCATTGCTGCACCATTTAGCCTCGAACCTCATGCGTGTTAAGATCCTCAAAAATATTGTTTCCTGGGATTGATGTTGTTTCCCGTCGCAGAGAGTCTACGTCAATCGCAGCATCCCCTTACTTAAAAGACAGCTAAAAAGAAATTTTTTGGCCCACCGTCGTTAACCACCACTGTCAAAATCGTTGTGTTTTGTATTCGTACTTGTTAACACTAGTCTCCCTAGGCCATGTCAACAAGTAAAGTCTGGCCTGGTAGCCGCTGATTTCGTCACCCTGGTTCAGTAGGGATTCTTTAGCTTATACCGTGCAGTTTTAATACTTGCTCGTGCCAGAACCCGGGTCTTAGCCTTAGAGTCAGGTGCTCCCACTTCAATACCGATGTCGAGAGCTCGAGCCCTGGAGCAAACATTCATCTATTGCCTGCTTCAAGTGACGTGACAGCCGAGAATGCTCTTCACTAGCTATATAAATGAGGCTGTTGGCTCATCGGTTGCAACAGGTAGCACTAAAGGAGCAGCAGCCAGCTCGCAAAACTGTTGTTGTAATGGCACGGGAAGCCTGATGAAGCTATGCTATTGAGAGCATGGTCTTGCCGGGCGACTTCCTCCAATGTTTCAGTCCCACTAAAAAGGTTTTGATATTGAATGGTGAGTCCTTATTAATCGCTTCTCTATACGAGGCGTAGTCGAGTGAGGTGAAGCATGCAGATAAATCACTTTTCTTTGCATTAAAATAAAGTTGTCACATTATTTATGCCCGGCGGGCCATTAAGCCTTCGAATTACCGTGGCTGCCGTCAGCCGAGGATAAGCGGTTCATTTGGCTGAGCTGCAGTCTCAGTCCTGCCACCCCTTCCCCAATCCTACGTGCGTGCAGCAGGTTCGAAGTTCGGAATGGAACTGAAGCAACCGGCCGAGGCGCCTCCATCGCTTTCTCCAGTCCAGTCCAAGGTTGCCTAAATGGTTCCGAGTAACATGGGGGTGCTGGTTGCTACTGGGGGGGGGGGGGGGGTCAAGAAAATACTTACAAAGATGGGTTCGAGATGCAAGTCGCATATGATGCAGAGATCGGTAAACTTTTTATTTGCAATGTTGCTTTCTGTTTACATCCGGGTTTAGACCTGGTTTGCTTAATCATTTTTTCTTTTACGTGGAACTCGTCAGAACTTGCGATTCCATTTCTAACAAACATGCTGGACTTTTAAAAGGTACCCTAAGCAAATATTCGATTGTCGATCAATTTTTAGAAGTATTTTCTTGAATTTCTGCCTTAAAATTGTGTGCCCAATGGCTTCGTTCACAGGCTTTGCCGGCCGATTTGCTCTGCTATCAGGCCGTCGCCTGAGGACAAGCATCCAGCAGCCGATCTTCGAAACTGAATAGACACTTAAGCACCAGTTCGCTGGGGGAGAGTAGCATTATCCACATAGCATACTTGCGGTAGTAATTATAAAAATGCCAAGTAACGGTAAGCTGCACCCGATTTCAACTGCCTGACTAAAAACAGTTTCACAGGCATTCCGTGCAAGTCGTTTTGGCCTTCGCGTGCAGTTTTTTGCAGCCCATGAACTCAAAAAAAACGTGCAGTTTGCCAGCGACAGCGTCATAAAAATCGAGATAACTCTTTTGTAAGAACGGCACCAATGCTGCTCGCCAATACTAGGAAGCACAGGCTACGAGCAACCGAGTTAGCAGCCAGCTTTGAAGGGACCCCAACCTTACTTCTCGAGTGGGAACCAGTCAATACCCAATCGCTCCATTCCCATCTTCCTTTGCAGCAAATGTAAAGCGCCTAGAGAGAGATTGAGTTCTCTGAGGGCGCTTTATCAAGTGCATTATTATCATTATCTGCAGACAGGAAGCCACCCTAACGTACGTCTGCTTCTGCACACATGGGTGTGACGCAGTCCAATGAGAGTGTGAAGACCCACGAAGCCAGACATGTATCAACCCTAAAGGGTGTATCGACCGACCGAGCACTATACCCCACTTGATGCCCATGTAGCCTTTTACGACGGCCTGCCTCAGGTGAAGTCAAGGTTTGGCCCTTCCGTGGCGTAACCCTGGCTACTTTTAGCTGTTCCAAACGTATTCTTAAAGACCGTTGGCAACAAGCTGTTGCTCAACAAGTGCTAGTCTGTGGAACTAGCTTCCACGATTCTTACCCAAAGACACTTTCCTGCTGCCAACTGTGGCACGTTCTTTTGCAGGATCTGAGCTGCTACTACCATGCTACTCACTTCGTTGATTGTGCTGCTGACTCAGTTATGTTTCTCACCTTCTCTTTGCAGCGTGAGATGGGGTCTGTTGGCTACCGCATGAATACCGAAAGCTGCTAAGGGTTTAAATGACCTATCGAAAATTCTGCCTAACACGCACTTCATCTCTGTGGAGTTACAGACCTAGCTACATTACAATACCCCATGCTCTACCCAAATTAAATGTCAATATTAAAGAACCCTTGAACAAAGCAATTTAAGTCACACAAGGGATATTGTAGCTCTTGACTGAAAAGAAAGGGCGTGTCTTGTCTGTCTCGGGAGACAAATCCATGACCTCTGACGCTAGGCGCCAGAAATCCATGGAGCCCACTGCTTCAAAAGAGATGTGGATGCCTGTTATAGTTATTCTCGTGATAATATCTTTTTTTGCAATCTCGTTCTTTGGATTCTATCCTTCAAATTATTTGAACAACGCATACTGGTGTTCTGATCGTGCTACCAAAAACTTGACCTCGTAAACCACAACTGTTTCATTACTCGTAAAAAAACGCCAAACAAAAAAAAATTAATTTGTGTGTGCATTTCAGACCTAGTAGGCTAACGAAGGTAGCATGCCCAATTTGCAACACTTCCTATGATAAGCAGTCTTGTGCATATGCACACGCGTATATACATAACAGTGCAAACCATACAAACAACATGTAAACAATTGCCTCTATAACTTATGCACTGCATTTGTACTTGCAAATCCATTTAGTGAGGCTGCTTGCTTGGAATAGATTAATCGTAGCAACAAGCCCCTGACTCATCAATGCCAGTAGAGTGATAATTTTGTCTTTTAAAGTAATTGTAAGATGCTCCAAAACTCAGGAATCAGTTTCTAGAATGCAAGAGTGAATTTTATGGCACTAATAGTAGTACATATAGTTTATTGGAGATCAATCATCCACAAACTCAGATTTGCACGATAAAATAAATGCACCAATACACTGGCCCCTTAAGCATAGGCTAGGCCATGCCATAGGCAACCTCCAGCCACAGAGAATGATCTAAAACAATGCCTTGAATGCAAGTGAAGCAGCCGGTTAATGTCTTTAAACGGTCACGGCTGAAGACCTGCATAACCATACACGTCAGCGACGCCATTCACACTGGGCTCCGACCGGTGAGTACAAGACTTAGCAGTGCCATTCGAACGTACATGCCGTTTTCAGCCTGTCGGAAGTAGGCTGCCCGTGGATCAGTGTCAAATAGTGGGCTGAAAAAAGCAGTGAGCTATACAGTCATCCCTCGCCACAACGCACTTCGACTTTCGCCGCTTCACTATATCGGGTTTTTCATATATATTCATTAAAAAGTTGATCAAGATAGCGAACATGATACAGCGCGCTTGGTTGTCTAGAGTCATTTATACACCCTATACCACAATTATAATTACAAATCACTGTACGTACAGACTGCAAGCCTATGTATTCGAGCACTCCTGCAAATCCTTCAAATGCAATGCACAGCCGCTCGACCGCTCCTTGGGTGTGGGCAAGAACTGTTTCCCAAAAATCGGGTGTGGTGAAACTAAGCCTATCAGAGCATGTTGTTCACTGATTGGCTATCACATCTATCCTCTTCCTATCCTGGCCACAGATTGGCTCAGCCTTATGCAAACTCGTTTCTCTCACATGTCTTACTTTTTCCTACTTTGTCTAATATACTGGGCAATACGAGTGTAATGGTGACCAAAGAGATGTTATTTCATGTCAAGAGGGCTCTGATAAATAATGCTAAAAGCCGTATTTAGAGGATCGTGTACAGGTTTTCTATGCTCAAACTACGAAGACATTCGATTAATAAATAAAGAATTCTACTTCTCGGAAATTCACTTATCGCGGTAGAGTTTGGAACTGATTAACCACAATAAACGGGGGGGGGGGGCCGACCAACACACCGAAGACACACCGACCAACACACCGAAGTAAATACCATTCACAGTAAGCACAGCTAATGGCTTTCACAAGCAAACACAAATCACCAACCAGATAAGCCTCAAGTTACAAGTGTACTACCAAAAACAACTTAAACGGTCCTACACTGTCAAACAAGTCTATACAAGCTTCACCTAAAGGACCAACGAAAATGCACTCGAAGAAAGGGGGCGGTGCTTCGATCCGGGTTAGGCAGAGTAGTCAGTTCAATTGCCAGCACTTGCTAAGAAGTCGCGTTTAGACCATTTGACTGTATTTGCATTAGCACAAAGATCCCATTTTCAGCACACTGTCTCAATGTTCACAAACTATGACTGAGCAGTGTTTCCAACAGTTAAGTATGATTAGCGGAGCAATCCTGTGGTCTGGGTCGTAGCCGAGGGCTGTGCTCACAACTCAAGAGCCGGACGGTCGTGGGCTCGAGTCCTAAAGCGTACACTTATTTATTGCCTACAGCAAATAAGGAGGGATAGACGCTTACAAGGCTCTTCTACAACTATGTTGAATCAGCTGATGTTTAATTTTTTTTAATGCATGTAACGGTCCATCTGCTGGTCAGGCACAGCACAATGTGATTGCAGTGCGAACCATCTATATGAGAGAGAGAGAGAGAGAGAGAGAGAGAGAGAGAGAGAGAGAGAGAGAGAGAGAGAGAGAGAGAGAGAGAGAGAGAGATGACGGTGATGCGCGACAACCGCCACAGTGAACAAATACCTTATTTCCTGCAGTCTGGGTAGAGGATGCATGACGACCATCTTCTTCTTAGCACGGGTCATCAGGTGAGGCGAGATTACGAATCGGCCGCAGGCAGCCTCATATTCTTCGATGCTGGTAAAGCGCTCGCGCTGAATGCGGGTCATGTAGAGCACGTCGGTGTCTGGCAGAGCCTCTTCTAGTGATGAGTAGTCGACCTGAGCGACAGACAGATCTGCGTTCACAGCAAAGATCTTTCGGCAGGCGACCGCAGTGACAAGCAACGGTCAGGCGACCACGAGGCAAGGTCACGCACATCCAGTCAAGAGGTCGGGTAACTTTAAATCGATAAATCGTGCGGACCGAGACTGCAATCACCGAAGGGGGAAGGACTGCAAGCGACGAGCAGACACCGGCTGCCACACCGAAGTAGTACCTGAGAGATGCCGTGCTCGGCAACAAAGTCTTTCACTTCGTTAGGCATCTTCAGGTTATCTGGCGATACGTAGCGCAAAGCAATGCGATAGTGTGTGAGAAGCCTCGCAAGCGAGTGCACCGTCCGCCCGTGCTTCAAGTCGCCGACCATGGTTATCTGCAAGCAAGAATTCGACAGGCACCGTAGGTAAGTCGGCGAGAGGCTTTGCGCGCATCATTAGATTTGGATCCCCGACGGTCTGTGCTCAAATCTTTCAGGCAGCACCATTCCCAGCCACTCTCTACTGGTGCTACCGAGCAGTCTACAGTGCCAACGTCGCACGACGGCAAGTGTACTCGTAGGGTGGGCTCCCGATGCGCACTTGCCAAGACCTCACATCGCCATTGCGGCAGTCTGGGATGGGAAAGGGACGCTCACCGTGAGGCCATTCACCGTGCCGATCTCTTCGCGAATGGTGAAGATGTCCAGCAGCGCCTGAGTCGGGTGCTCACCCACGCCGTCACCGGCATTGATGACGGGCTTTCGGCTGCACTGTGCAGCCTCCTGACACACGAGCAAACAATGCTGGCGTAAACCGGCGTGGCACGCATGCAAGCACTGCAAGTGTCGGACACTGACTGAAAGAACTCCATAGTTTGCATTGTGCTCTTCAACAGCCGGCCGGCCGCAAACGAGACCAAACAGTGTGTGCATTTGCATCGAATGCAGCAGCATCAGCGGCCTACGGGGGGGGGGGGGAGGGGAGGGGGTGAGGGGCCGCGACTAGCTTACCTGAACGGCCCCCAGCTGAGGATGACGTAGTACGATGGCGTCGGCATAGCCTGACATTACCGTCACGGTGTCTGCAGAAGGATGGCCACCAAAAAGTCATCGAAGCAGTATTTAGCGCTGCCAACACCAAGCTCCAGTGGTGGGCAGCCGATCCAACCACCGTGCGCAGTGGAGGGTGTCTTTCGCAAGACATTGCCGGCGGCAGGCTGCGCGCTCGAGGAGCCGAAGAGAAAAAAAAAAGAAAAACCGAAGGCTCTATCTACCCACCCGACAGGCTCTCCCCTTTCTGGACTGACGACGTTGTCGGATCTGTGTGAACAGTTGTACCGCCAAGCCTCTGCATGGCGGCAGCAAATGAGCAGCTGGTCCTCGTGCTGACCTCGTAGAACAGACAGGCGAGCACTCGGCCACGCAGTACGTGGTCGAGCGGCCGGTCCTTCTGCACGGCCGTGCGGAAGTGGTGCGCCACGTTGAACAGCTGATAGAGCTTCACGAGGAAAGAGAGGGAATTCGTAAATATAGGTAGGCCGAAATGATCACAAAGCATGACACGGCAAACGCCTTGGCGGAATATGTGCTTCGTCGAGAAGCAGCAGCTACCTGTTTCTTTGAGAAGACAGTAACGGTGAGCACGTGCTGCCCAAAGAACGAGCTGGCGACCTGTGCCACGGCGGCTGCCGACAGAGGCGGTAAGCCTTTTGGCACTGCCACTGCATCCCCAGCGGCGCCACCATCTGGCTGTGGCACACTGGCATCTAAAACAAGTTGGCAGCACAAGTGCACACACACACACACACAGGTGCAAGAGGCAAATAAGTGAGAGCATGTATCGATCCGTGCTACGCAGTCGATGCGATGCTAAAAGAAGAATCCATGCAAGATGTTACTGAAACTCCACAGTTCACCACCCCCTGTAAGACAGGCAATGCCTTGCCCCAAATCTCACAAGGCTGCATATACGAAAGGACAGCTCGTTCAAGCACTAGCTAATCTTTTTAAACGCCCCCACCCCTGGAGTGCTCCGGCAGTCTCATCGTGTGACCCTACTTGCCACCAGTAATCGGCTGGCAATCGTGATCAGACATGTGATCGTGCAGCACAAAGGCAATTCTAAACAAGTTTAGGGTGGTGAGTCGACCTTAAACGTTTCCAAAAAAGCAAAGAACGATACAACCAGTCTTGGTCGTCCAAATACAAATCAAGGCCATTCCATTCTGTGCTGCAAGCGCTCGGTGGCAGAAGTGAGAACACAGCCTCCTCCTTCTAGTGCCATCACATAATTCTGATAGCATTGCACGGTTGCTACTCTGGCCATACCCAGCGCAGAGAGCATGAAATTATAAAGCAGACATGCTCCGCAAGCTCGGCTGCTGCTCGACTGACCGCGAGCCACTTCGAACATGCATGCACACGTACGACGATGCCCGAAAGCCGAGGCCACAAGCCGCACACGGAGAAGCCAGTCATCTCATTCGGTCGCTCTGCTAGCTGCGGTTCGAACAGGACTCTGAATCAGTGCGATGCTTTCTGCATGCCTCAAGTTCTGCTTCGGCTGCTGATTTAGATACGCCCACAGCCTGGCAACGCCATTCAGCGCTGTGGTATAGCACGTCAAGCGGCTCGACGACATGCAGCTAGCCAGACGCAGCTGCTGGACGACAAAACGACTGGAGCAACTGCCGCCAATGTGAGACCGTTCGTTGCATCGATCGTCATAACAGCAGGCCGATACGATGCAGGGCATAGGCACTGGCGACTGCCACAAACAGCTAACGGCGGCGCAAGCGTTAGCGACTGGTACCAGGTTCAACGTGCACCACGCAGGGCAGGATCCAAGATCTGGCCGAGTCTCGAGACCCGGTCGTGCCCAGCAGGGCAGCAAAAGAGCAGGCCCCCACTTCCCAGTGCCCTGTTACATGAGGGGCAGAGGCCACCTCGAACCCAGTCAATTGGGGGGGGGAGGACACGCATGAGCAGACACGGATGATAGCGTGTCGGAAGTGATTCGAGACCACCTTACCATAGTCGGACGACGTGCTGCAGCATAGTGTCTCTATGCAAAAACAGGCGGCTGCATAAAGAGGACACGTGTCGAGCAGCGAGCAACGAGCAAGCGACCACTGAGCTGCTTCGACAGTGTGAGCAGGAGCACCTTCTGACGGGAGCAATGCCAAGGTCCATGCTAGCTAAGATGCCAGAGGAGACTCAAGCTCAAAAAGACAACCAGACTGGTGCAGGCGGCAGTCTCGGGGAGTTTTTAGCGGCAGCATTTTTCTGCAGCAGAATCTCAAACAAGAAAGGGATACACTACCGGACAAGCACAGAAGCCGAAAAACCAACCTTACAGCTAGCGAGTTGTCATGCCACAAGCAAGCACGAGCGGTCATTTCTTTTGAAAACAAGCACAAGCAATGAGGCTTCGCAACAACTAAGGCAGCGCAGCATCTGTACCGGATGCGACGACTGTGGCACTGGGCACTGCCTGTCCGTATACGACTTTGGCTATCTTGACAGGGCTCGGCAGTGGTACAGGGTGGGTTGGTGGCAACCAATCAGACGACCTCGACTTCTTCGTTGGGCTTAGCAGTGCTGCCACTACCGGCTCGGTGGCTGCAGATGTCACACCGTCGATTTGCAGAGGAACCAACGGGATGATCGGCTTGAAGTCCGTCTGGGATGCGGACCTGGTGGGCACAGTCTGGGCGAATGCTACAAGCGGCCGAGCCTGAGCGGTTGGTTTTGACGCTGCAGTCACACACTCTCTGCCACTTCCGGCAGCGGCCAGCACCTGGAAAAAAGAGCTGGGCGGTCTCCAAGAGAGCTAAGCAACGCACGTCTGACACCGCGCCATTTCGGCAGGGCAAAGCTGATCAAAATCTCAGCAGCCCTCTCCTTCTCACCTCTCCGTCCAGGTACACGGTCTCTCCCCGCAACACGACCCGCTTCACGGAGCCCTTGACTTTATGACCGGCAAACGGAGTCCACTGAGCCTTCGAGTACCTCATCGCATCGGGAATCACCCACTCGTGATCCATGTCAACTTCGATGTACGTGTCAGGTTGCTCCGGCAGGTTGAAAATCTCCCGGGGCCGGGTGTACAGCTTGTGCACTAAGTTCTGCATCGGTACAACGGAAGCAGCTGGCAATAAACGTGGTGGCAGCAAACTCACTGCAGAGCGTTAGTCGGCTACACGAGCAAGTGGTCACAGGAGAAGATGCAACCAAGTGCAGCCGGATGCAGAGCTGCCAGGCACACACAGCGGCTGCTGCAAACGACGAACGACTGCTAGCAGCTCGGGCGTCGGCGCACCTCCAGCGTGAGCCTGCCGTCATTGACGGCGGTCAGCAACAGCGGCAGCATGGTCTCCAAGCCCGGATAACCCGGTGGCGCCTTTTCACCGCTTTTCTCTTCACGAGTGTGAGGTGCTTCAATCGAAAACAGGCAAGCTTGCATCACCGTAAACGCAAGGAGGCAGGCTGACGCAAACACCTGCTGCTGCACATAGCATTCCAAAAAGAGCAATTTATCACATTACACGTTCATTGTATTTATCCGCAAGGAGTGTACTCTTTTCTTTTTAAGCGTATTCGAGGGAGATACAACACGAAGTAAAATGCACTTGTGCATCGGGTCAGGAGGCCTCAGAATGAGCCCGAAAAAAGGCAACGTTTCGTCGGAAGTTCTCACAAAGAATGCCGAAAGCAATGGCATCGACTTGCAGACGCTTGCCGTGCTTTCGATGCGACACTGCGCAGGAGCCCGTGATCTGTAGAATCTGTAGCAAGCCATAGATGGCTTCCATTGCATATCTTGGAAACAACCACGACGTAGCATCACGAGGAGCACTAGTGACTTGCACGAGAAGGCACAGGAGCCGAACTACTACGGCCAGCCGTATGGCTAGCCAAGGGGAGGGAGGAGACCAGAAAACCCATTTCCCCTTTCAGCTGCCTACCGTGATCGGTGGCGAAGCAGTCGATGAAGTCAAGGTTGTCCCAGAGGGCCTGGCGGTCCTCAGCAGTGCACAGCGACGGCCGCACTTGACCGCGCCGCTCGCCGATGCACTGCAGGTCGGCTGACGTCAGGAACAGGTGGTGCGGCGCCACCTCGCACGTGACCGCCAGGCCCCTCTCCTTGGCCGCCCGGATGGTTAGGATCTCTTCCCGGCGTGCCACGTGACACACGTGGACCGGCCGCTGGTAGAGGCCGGCGATGAGCAGCAC
Source organism: Cristatella mucedo (assembly GCA_009760855.2). NCBI lineage: Eukaryota > Metazoa > Bryozoa > Phylactolaemata > Cristatellidae > Cristatella > Cristatella mucedo. The sequence goes on from WPIO01000021.1 coordinate 699,364, forward strand.
GGCGGCCACCGACCGACCCTCGGCGTGGCACACGATGGGTTTGTCCTTGGGCCAGTGCTCGAAATGCTGCAAAGCCGACTGCCGATTGTAAGGAGCGCGTCTAAAACGGCAGCGCTGCCATGCCCAAAAGCCAGCCCGATTGCACGAGTCTCTCCCCTCCCTCGCTCAACAGAGCTGCCCGGACTGAGGACCTCCATCCGAGAGAGGAGGCGGGACGGGCCCATGAATGCAGCTGTGCTCGATCACCTGCATCCAGGTCGTCACGTCGTCCAAGCGCAGGCTGGTGAAGGTCTCGTTGAGGTACATCTTGAGGCCGATGGCCGAGGGCGCTGCGTGGCCGATCGCGGACGCATTGTCCGCACTGGCGCCGGCGTACAAACCATAGTCGCAGCGCGCTCCTTGAGCAGCCAGCTACAAGCGCAACGATCGACGATGCCAAAGCTCACGATGCCAAGCTCGAGCATCCATCCTTGAACTTAATCCTACTAAAAACCGGGATGCTTAGATTCACTCTCGAAGTGCCTGCCTCACGTCTGCGAGCCAGTTCGCCGTCTATCACAATCGTGAGAGCTACACTTCACTGTACTGCACTACAGCGCCAGTGGCTGAAAATATTAAGACAATTCCATTTTGTTCGGTGCATTTTTTTTAGTAAGTTTTGCAGTGGACCACCACGACTCTTGTCATATATGCAGTCTAGCGGTTGCCTGGTGATAACAAAGTAATGACTCATACTCGTATGTATGCTTTAGCACTGCTTAAAGCGGACAACACTGTAGAAGACAAGTGATATGCTCTCACAATCAGACTATCAACAGCAAAGCAAATTAATTTTGTTATGCTCTCACAATGCTAACACACTACCACCAAAGCCAAGCCATCTATTAATTTTCTACCAATTCATCTGATTTCAGTTAACCTCTTGTGACGATGGTCTGGCCAAGTCAGTCTCCTGACCCTAACCCAATCAAGCGTTTGTGGAATGAAGTCGTGCGACGGCTGGTCGAAGGGGAAGCAGCAGGTGCCAATATAAGAGACACTAAAGGGAGAGTGAAAGATGCTGGAAAGCCAGGACCAACATTTGAACAATCCTTTAAGGTTCATAGTCCAGTGAAGTTCTAGCACTACTATGTACCGACATCACACCCAAGGACTACGTGTAACTGTGATGTCACTGACAGACAAAAGTTACACTAACGAACTAACGAACCTAGTTTATTATAGGGGTAGATTGAACCTAGCTAGACGCGACCTTAGCTTGGATTGCTATGACATGCAATAGTTCTCGAATGCCATTATAATTGACAGTCAGCCTTGACCCTATGGATGCTTTTCGAGCCGGCGCTTGAATGCTGTGCTGGTTTTGCCCAGCGGTTATAGTGCTTGCCTCGAATTAAGGTCAAGGTAAATGTATTTAATGACCGAGATCGTAGGCTCGAGCCCCCTGTAGCACATTGTAAGAAGCTTGAATAGCGATTAAGTTCTCTTAGGGCACTATGAAAATGAATTACATATATTATATTATGTCCCAGCTAGTTTAACGTCTGCAGTAAACTATAAGGCATATGGATAAGGGATCTGTCCACTCGGCTCAGTCAGGGGAGCAACCATATTCTATAAGAGCTAACTTCGGGTCGGAGCATTCCATCGGTGAATGATTGGGACGAAAGATTGAGCAGAAGGGGCAAGGAAGCTGGCAAGGGAAATTCTTGTCAGCATTTCATCCACAACCAGAGAAATGGTGCTCTAAGCAAAGCCGACATTTACACACACAATTTGGCACTTGTACTAGATAAGACTTTAAATGCTCACAAGGTGGGCAACAATCCTGGGGCATAGGCATAATCAACAATTTGAACATAACCATTAGCCCCACATAAAGAGCTAGCTAGCATGGTAAACATCTCCTTCTCCACCCTAAGCTCCCCAAATGCTCACACATTCAGCTGCTTGCACTAAAACAAAAAAAGGCTTGCTTAGCTACCTACACATGCTTCTCGGCTACCTACATTTGCTAGGATTTTAAGCAAGCATGGGCCATTCACACCCATTGCTGATCCTGACATCAGCCACGGTGCAAGCTGGACGTGAACGTATGCCCACTGATGATAAGTAGATGAAAAGTCATCAGTGAACTAGGAACTATGAAAGGAGGTCATCATCACTGAAGCCCTTCCGAAGCAATTGACGACTCGACTGTGGATGAAACCAGTGGCAGTGCAAAGCTAGGGCACGGCAGGGTAGGGTGCGGCCAATGCAGGCCGGGAATTCGCACCAGCAGCTGAAGCACGTCGCGCAGACCGGAAGGAGCTAAACTGACCGACACAACGAGACAAGCGTGCCACGCCACGAGCAAGCCTGCCGCCCCACTTGTCACCGTCCATACCTTTTGTGCAATAAGGAAGGACGCCTTGTCCGTGAGCGGGGGATCCGTGTTGGGCATGCACAGCACAACGGTGACGCCCCCGGCCAGAGCGCTGGCCGTTCCGGACGCGAAGTCCTCTTTGTGGGTGGCGCCGGGCTCACGCATGTGCACGTGCACGTCGATGAGACCTGGTCAATCGCAAGCGGCGACAGACAATGAGCGACAGACAAATGAGCATGCGGCAGCTACAGTGCCAGCCAGGCACCACTCGGCGGTCGGCGCGATAACGGCACGACCTACCTGGCAGGCGAACGATCGTGTGCGATGAGATGCAGTCTATGTCCGTCCGCAGCTCCGGCGGCCCATTAAGCCGGTGAAGTGCCTGCAGAGGAAGAGACCAATCGAGACCGTCCAAAGTGAAGCAGAGAGCGGTCAGAGAAAGAGTGGGAGAGGCAGACACACACACACACACACACACACACACACACACACACACACACACACACACACACACACACACACACACACACACACACACACACACACACACACACGCACACAAAGAGTGTGAGATAGAGAAGCGCCACCGACAGCTAGCTGATGTAGGCAGAGCGGCACAGGCAGGAGGGTGATACGGGAGGCAACATAAGTCGCGACAAAGATCGAGGAAAGCATTCGGCTCGAGAGCGCTACACGACAGGGGCGAAAGCTCCTGCAACGAACTCAAATAAAGCTAACAAAAAAGTATGACATCTGCATATTTACAAAACGCCGAAAGTTTAAGCGATTGCTCTGATGACTAAGAACCCTTCCGACGGGTACTGGTTCAGCTGCAGGACACCATGCTAATTCCAGCATCAGCTATTTGTATCACCCCAGATGTCTTATTTGAGGCTGTATGTCAAGGCAGGCGAGAAATTGCTCAGGAATTCTGAGCAAGGATCATGTCACCCATGCCAACCTATATATAGGAAGTGAATAGAAATCACAGCAAAGATACTTCCTATTAGCCCCAGATACATTTATTCATGAGTTACTTAAGCACAACATTGGCATCTACCAACGAGGCTGTAGGCGCATGCAAAGAATGCTTTTTGAGAACTGGACCAGATGATTTACCAGAGAAAGCCACAAACTTTCCAGTAAATTTGGCCGGTCGCTTAAACTTATGATGGCACCTGTATATTTGATATGCAGTTTGGAGAACGAAAGCAGAGAGTCGTCCAAGACCACAGACTGTGTCGATGGCAAACACCAGGTACAGCCGACCCGAACCTATACCCAGAAGACATTTCTGTCCAAATGTCACCAGCCACACGTTTGTCGTTAGAGGACATACTGGCTGAGAGCAGCTAGCTGAATTCTTCTGTACGTTTCCATCTCACAATCGCCTGGCAAACTAGCAAACTCACTGGATGGCATTATCAACATTGGCTAGTGAATTCCACAGGCAATGCTCGTGCTTGCGACTACAACTGGCTGTGACAGGAGGAAGGAGCAGCACTAACAAAGGCGGACAGGCGATTGACCGACAATATACCAGGCCACCCCACTCACCCATCCGATGTACCGATCCGATGGGAGCCTGCCGTCAGGTGGCTAGGCAGCACCCATCAGCATTCCAGAGTTTGGCTGGTAAGGCCAAGGTGGCAGCCTCACCCCAGCCTATCACCCTGTCACCAAGTCTGCCCGCCATGCACAAACGATGCAACGCCGAAGCGCTGACAGACAGGTGCGGGTGGGCAGACAGTACACCGAGCTCTGAGCAAGACGGGCGCCAGCAGGCAAAAGAAGCGCTCGCGTGCGAGGCGAAAAGCACAAGTGTTGCCGGCAGGACTTCTGCCACCGCGGCCGTCGGAGTGCGCTCCCATCGCCACAGCAGCCTCGACTTCGAACAGCGCTCGCCCAGCTCGGCAGGCTAGAAGGCGAGCGAGCCACCTCGGAGAGGGCAGCCAGCTAGCAGGACGACGGCGCTGATTTCGAGAATCAGCAGACGACGGCGGCGGCAGTGCTCACCTGGACGAAAAGCTTGGCGCACTTCACGTCCGTGATGAGGGGCACCGAGTAGTCGACCGCCATGCGACGAGTGCGGTAGCCCTGCGTGGTGAACGACGAGGCGCGGCGCGAGCCGCCGTTGCGCATCGGCAGGTTGATGACGAGGTCGAACTCGTGCGACACCAGGTAGTCGGCGATGCTGCGCTGCTCGTTGCCGGCCGTGCCGTTGGCCGAGCCGGCGTTGCTGCGCTTCACCGCCGCCTCACCGGAGTCTTCGAATGGGAAGTCGACGGGCTTAACCTGTCGACAAGCAAAGTGTGACCACTGACGAACGTCTTCGGATGGATTACTGCCTTTTTGACGGAAAGGTATGCGTGTGTGTGTGTGTGTGTGTGTGTGTGTGTGCACGCTTCGCCTGTACACCAAGCAAGCGCATTTCACGTCGATATTATCGCGAGTGCGAGACGGTGTAAAGCACTCTATCGGATGTGCTAACGTACCCTTCGAACTTTCCGCGCTTCCGAATGACTACCGAATAAGTAGAGCTCTAGATAAAAGACAGGCGTCATGCAAAAGGCAGCGGCTTGCTGACCCGGAGCAGAACCGGAAGTCGATAGTTTTGTGACAGGTCATCGCAAATGACAGCCAAAATCGGGGGGGGGGGGGGGGGGCTACAAAGGCTCTTCCATAGAGTCGACTGGTCTCAACGTGCTTGCAATGAACCATTCTCTGTAGCCAACCGACAGAGCTTTGCCTTGCTCGAGGTAGGCAAAGAGAAATGCACAATCTTACGGAGAGACTTATTGCCAAGGGCAATGTCCATAATTCGTAGCCAGTAGGCAATGCCAAATATGAGCAGTCATTCTCACGAGTAGTCCTAGTGGCTAAGCCATAGTTGAGACGTCGGGTGAAGCAAGGCTAGGCCACCAGATACCGGCCTGCATAGCCGCATTAATCGTCTATGCACATAAGTGAAGTAGGACCTCATTTGTTCTTTAGGCACATTAACGAGCTTTTAACTGATCAGTCCATGCAGCTGCTAGCGAGGGACTTGCAACTCCATGCCTCAAGCAAGTGAGCCGACTCAGCGCTTGCAGTAACAAAATCAAAGTAGCCTTCCATTTTGGCAATACAAAAAGGGCACCGAGGATTGGCAAGCAAGCGAAAACCCAACTAATGCACGCACGAGCAGCTAGTTACTTAGAAAACTACATGGCTGGCATTCAGCCCTTTTTAATACTTATTTGCAATCTACGGTTTTTATCTACCCAGTTATGTTCACCAGTGTACCGTGCTTGTTGTTGTTGGGCACGAATTCATCTTGAAAATGCAAAGAAAATATGGAAATATGTGTGTGCCACTAGTTAAGCTCACAAGGCAGGCAACGCCTAGTGTTCATTTTCGGGAAAAGGGAGGAAGTTTGCATAGCTTATGCACGAGAAGCAGAGACCATCTTCCTCTCCCTGCACTTACAGCTGCGTACCTTCACCTCACTCCCTTAAACCTGATGGACAATAACAGTAGCTAGTGATATGATGACACTAAGACTGCGCCTGAATAATGTAGTGGTACCCGTTATCTGTAATCAGTATTCTTCTTCCCATACATACAATTACCACGATTTTTGCTGATGCCTTTCCTAACACGGCAAGCACGTTGCTCTAGCACGACTTACTTCCGATGAGATTTGTAAAAGTATTCTGCCACAATCAAGTTTAAACCACCCTTTTCAGTGCAAGCTAATGCAGAAGAGTAAAATAGTATTGCATTGCTACCTAGAGTACTGTGATCACTAACTCCTGAATATAAGCACACACACACACACACGCACGAAAAAGTCTTGCTACACCACTAAAATCGAGTCGGTCAAACGGAGCCAGAAGATCTGTGTACAGCCATGGCTCCATTAAACCGTGACCACCAAAGCCAAAATGGAACGGCTATCTCTTGTAGCCAGTGCATCGAGTGATTTGTAAATGCAAACAAACACGTGGTTGCTATGGATTTTGGGCATTTAAATGTGGCCGTGCTAGGGACTAACACGTTTGCAATATTTTAGCCGTTTGTTCCACAAGAGCTCCTGCTGTATTTCTGCATAATCAATGTGGGGTCGAGAGGAGGGCTTTCCCCACCTTCCGGCAGAGGGCCGGCGCCTTACAGCTCAAGTCCAGCATGTGCAGCAGATTGCTGATCGGCGATACAACGAAAGGGTGACTGCAGGCCCTGCATTGGCCTAAGCAACCGAGAAGTGGCACGGACTCTTAAAATCGGCCATAGAGCAGTTAGTTACAACCCGGACAAGCTTAAGACACACAGAAGTATGGCTTGTATGAAGACCGCGGTCAGATCGCCCAAAGAAGACTTTAGTGTGAAGGTGCTGGGTCTTCAGGGACGCAGGCATCGTTCCAGGAGCTGTCTCAGTCGCTAGCGATCAATACCGGGAAGTTGGTTGGCCCAGATATACCGAAGGCTTGCCACCCACGACATATTTAGAATGGTCGCCAAGCGAATGTCGTTACGGAGGCACAGAAAAAACCCTCTCAGATGGGCCAAGGACCACAACCACTACTACGACTGGACTCAAGTTATATGGACTGACGAGTCCAAATTTATGGTCTGCCTTATCAATAAAAGGAGAACGTGCATGAGTCGTCGAAAAGGTAACACCCTGGCTGCCTGCTGCCAATGGTGAAATTTGGTGGCGGTTTGGGGTTGCTTTTGGTCTTCCGGTGTCGGAGTTCAGCACAGTATTAACAAAATTATGGACCAACATGTGTATATCAACCTGGTTAAAAATGCCGGAATTCCAAGCGCTAGAGCCATTCTGGGGCATGATTATGTTTGGCAGCAGGACAATGACCCCAAGCACACAGCAAAGGTCTCCAACTGTTTTTGCTCAATCAGGGGTCAGAATCACGAGTTGGCCTGGTCAGTCGCCTGAATCAGATCCCATAGAGCATCTTCGGGATAGGCTGGAACACTGTATGCGGTCCGACTCTGTTCATGCTATGACTCTGATGAGATTGATTGAGGATGAGCTTTTTAGCAGGCTTCAGTACCATTGGCAAAATATTCTGCCGGAGGCTTGTAAGAGGCTAACGGACTCTTATGCTGCAGCACTTCAGAGAGGTAATTAAAAACCACTTGTATGCCCAGCATGTGCAGCATTTTTACTTAGGCGGAACATTAAATGTGTTTAAATATATAAAATAAATAATAATATAAATATAAATATGTATATAAGTCATAGTGGGCATACATAGTTGACATATTTTTCTGCTTCCTGCTTAAACTTCTTCGGATGGCACATTTATATAGATACATAGACCCTACTTCTCACTGGGCTAAGTTCCAACGTAAAACTAGCAGCCAATGAGTAACGAGTACCAAGGAGGACTGGAGGTTAACACATGCTTAAAAAATCAGAGCCCATGCAGCAGGAAGCCTAATTGTGGATGGGTTTTTGTCTCGTCGAAGCTTGGTTAAAAAGCATAGTGTCGTGTCGTGCCATTCCGACAGCCCAAATATCAGGTACACGGAATGTACAGGAGGTGAGCAGTAAAAAAAAAAGAAAAAAAAGATGCAACACCCGATCGAGAAACATGCCCCACCCCCGAAGAGCACATGCACACAGGCGAACAGCTATATACATACACGAATTCCATGCTCGTTATAAAAATCAGCAGTGCCCATGCTGGCGTACAGCTTGAATCCCATGTTCTCCAGGGTCCTGACCGTCGGCAGGAGCTCACACTTGCCCTATAAAGACAGTAGGGAAAGTATATAACCTAGCACAGAGTCGAAGCCAAAGTGCGCACAGGGGAGCCCGGGCAACGGTACGATCACAGCCAAGCAACGACTGCTGCTGCGTCGACCCTTCTAGATGGCCCTAGGACGTCAACAAAACCAGAACGCAGCAGCTCGTGGGTTCGCTCGCTCGTCCAACGACGGTTGCGGCTCATGCTGCTAAGCGGTACAGTGCACGGTGGATGGGGGGGGGCACGCCTGCCAAAGCCTCGCTGCTACTGACGTAGTTGCATGACCTGGGCTGAGAGTGAGAGATGGAGGCAGGCTCACAGCTGCTGCTCCCTCCCACAAAGCAGCGTGGACACCTTGGTGCTGGAAGTGCTTGCACCGGAAAAAGCCAGCATACCTTGAAGCTGCCGATGCTGAGCAGGATGTTCTTTTTCGGCACCCGGAAGCCACTGCTCAGCAGCGCCTTCAGGTAGGCTTCGTAGCGGTCGGTGCCGAAGCAGGCCACTTCACCCGTGCTCGCCATCTCCACGCCGAGCAAGACGTCGGCACCGGGTAGACGAGCATACGAAAACACTGGCACCTTCGCGTGACAAGCAAGCGTATTCCTCAGCAACCCAACGGGTAACAGAGGTCGGCCATCTCTGCACGGTCAGCAAGCAAAGCAGGCAACGAGAGGGCGAAGGAAGAAGTGGGAGCCAAACGTCAATTGTGAGCAGGAACATGCGGCAGCCCAACTGATTTTTCCCGGAGTAAAAATGCAAAAGCAGGATCGTCACCTGGAATTATCGGCCGTAAAAGGCCATCGGCAGCCACGTGAGCGCATCACACTCTGCATACTCGTGGCAGCGCCGAGCCAATTTTCGAGTGCTGCCTTTGTGTTTACCTTCACGCCAACACGGCCGCAGCCGTTCAGCACGTCCACCGGCTCCACGCGCTCGTCCATCATCACCCTCGTGGCAGCTGCCACGAAGTCGTAGTTCAGAGTCTTGGAGACGAAAGGGAACGAGCGCGAGACACGCACGTTACACTCAATGACTCGCAGAGTGTTATCCTACAAGAGAGAGAGAGAGAGAGAGAAATAGCCGAGTGAACTCTGCCTCAGCAGCTACTGCACAGTTTTGGCTGGATGCGCCAGTCACCCTGCCACGCCGCCAGCTCTAGGCGGCCACTCTCGCTCACCTTGGCAATAAGCTGAATGTTGAAAGGTCCGTTGACCTCGAGGGCACGCGCAATTGCATAGGTGATGTTCTGAATGTTTTGCAGCGTTTCGGCATTGAGGTCCTGCGGTGGCGTGACCAGAGTGGCATCGCCCGAGTGCACGCCGGCGTTTTCGACGTGCTCGGACACGGCAAGGCACACGACCTCACCCTGGCACGCCACACAGTCGACGTCAATTTCCTGCGGCCGATGAAAAGAAACCTCGAATGACCGCTTTCGTGCACACCGAAGACAACGAGCCGGGCGGGTGTCATCGTGGATTTTTTAAGTCGATACATTGAAGGCGGTGGCCAGATTACGATTGGCTCCAAGTCCCACAGTGCAAGCTGCTCGCATTCACGGGATTGCGTTTTATCTTACTATGCTCGGAAGATATCTGATGGGAATACGTTGCAGTCTGGCAGGTCAGCCGCCAGAGTCACCCGACAGGCATTCACCAGGCGCGCACGGGCAGGGCAGCCGGCAATGCAGTCCAACAAGCATCGCTCCGACTCCCACGGCTGCAGGCAGCACTACCAGCAGCTTGCAGTGCCCGGCATGCCACACGCTGAAAATTTGTCCCGATCAGCCGCAATGCTGTTGAATATGTTTACCGACAGATCAAGAGCGGTGCCGAGATCCTTGGGGGCGTGCCATCATGCTGTATTCCATGCTGATTCTACGGTGCTTAGCAATGGTTTGACGTCAGTTTGGCTCTTCATAGTTGCTAATTGCTAGACTTGATGGACACGCGCCCCCACAGATACCCCGAATTAAGCCGAAGCTAACAGTATCAGAGTCAATGGACAGCTTCTGGAGTAAATGTAGGGTACAGTTTTTTTAAAAGCCTGCTCCGGTAATAGGCCAAGCACCAATGCTTTCTCGATGGCATTTATAACATTTTTCTTTCGAAAGGCAAAGCAAAGAACTCGGTTTTCAGAAGTATCGGTTTGGCCTTTAGCCGTAACAAGTGAACGTCACAAAATGCTAAGAAATAGTCCCGAAATGTCAACTACTGAGCGACTGCACCAAAACAGTACACGACAGAGGCAGTGTTCACGTCACAGCATCGCCAAACAAGCGGCAGGTCTCACGGGCGCCTCCCATAGCAAGTGGCCAGGTTGAACGTTGTGGCAAGTTGCATGCAACGAGCTATTAAGCGCCAAGCCAAGCCTGCCTTCGCCTCCATTATGAACTTGGATATGACGACGGGATGGTCCTTGCCCACGGCTGCCGCTTCGTTGAGGAACGCCTCGAGGTCGGCATTGGAATGAGCTACGTTCATCGCTGCGCCGCTGAGCACGTACGAGGGCCTCACGAGGCACGGGTATCCGACCTCGGCACAAAAGCGCTTCGCTTCCTGCAGAAAAAGGCAGCAGCCGTGAAGGCCTGCTTCAGTTGCAATAACCGATCGGTAGCAGCAGGACAACCGAGGAGAAAGTGAAAATAACGGCAGGGCTCAACGGAGTGACAGCGACCAATCACGGCCACCACACACGAGTGAAGCTAGCCGTACAAGCTGTCAACTGCAAAGAGGCAGCAGCTCCAGGCAGCAGCTCACAAAATAGCACACACTCGTGTGCAACGAACGATTGGCTGCAGCACTCGGTCACATGCACGACCGCCAAACGAGCGAAGTGCAGCATCTGCACAAGGCGGCAGAGGCGAGAAATGTGTGAAGTCAGCAGCAGCAAGTGAGAATAGTCGCACCAAAATGAGCACAGGCACTTGCAGTTCCGAGGGACTAAGCAAGCAAAAAACCCCAAAAACTGTAGTACTTGGGGGCGTAAAAACAGAACATTCACGAAGCACTGTTAGAGCTGAAAGCAAACAAAAGTGGTGGTGGCTGCTCAACGTGAGCAGGAGGGGGTGCAACTTATGGGGGTGTGATGGAGCAACTGGGAACGACTATAAGTTAAAGCGAACGTGTTAGGCTCCATAGCACTGAAACCAGGTTTGATTCATCAAAGCCCTTAAAAAATCGAGATAGAGTGTAAAAATAATGGACAAACCCTCGAACGTCAGCCACGTCATGCCGACTAACAAGTTGTAGTAAAAACAATACTAGCTGATTTTAACAGCCTCATTTTGTATAGCGGCAGAAGAGCCTTAAAAGGCTATTGCCATTGCTTGCAGCGGCAATAAAGGATCGCACACTGCAGGATTCGAACCTACGACCAATGCCGTCAACAGCAACCCCCTTACCTAGTGTGCCATCACGGCTCACCAACCACGGCTGCGAAGAGAATCTGCAAGCTATCTACTTATGTACCATTAAGCACAGCTACCAGCCAGCGATGCTGACGACCAGTTTCCCCTTCCAGAGTGAGTCATCCCATAATAATAGATCCCTGTACAGCCCATAATTAGGGACTAACTATAACGGTGACTCACTGGAGATTTTACATTAGAAAGAATCCACTAGCCTCTACACTTGCTTACAGATTTGGCCTTTAAATGCAAGAAATGTATTACTGTACCATCCGTTAAAAGAGCTTGCAAATTGGATGGCTATGATTTATCACTCTGACCCACAAGGCCTGCCACGGCTCAGCTCCACTATACCAGTTTCAGCCCCTACCCATGTCCTCTTCAGGACAATAAATGAGCTCTTTCACTAGAAAACGATTGGTAACAGCCGCTTTTGGTGTGGAGACCCTACATTGTAAACTCAGGCCCACAATTCTTACCCAACAGCATTTCTTTCTTCCTGACTCTCGGACATTCTAGCCGGCTGTTCGGCGCTAGTACTTGCTGCAACTCGCTTTCTCGACTGCCTTCCTGACTTTTCTGGCTAAGCTATGCTCTGCACGTCCACTTTGTTGCATGACATGAAGCCTTTTGGCCACTTTATGCTCATCAAGTGCAACCCAGCTTCGAGTGAAACACAGGAAACTCGTCAATGCAACACCCACCAAGTCTACCGGATTCCGGGGTACGGTAACATACATACAGACACACTTGGCTAGGACAATGAGTCTACGAACAAGAACGATAACGTCTTGACCCATGATCTACCTGGTGGCAATAAACCGTACAAACCAAATGACGGGCACTACTACGAAACATCTTTCTGCTGCTGCTTGCCCCGTTGCATACTTTCGATGCAAATAGCAATCGCACATCCTAGTGGCTCGCCTTTTTGCGGTCAGAATTTTAAATCAGTCAATGTGTCCAGACAGCTTGTCACTCCTTTCTAAAGACGGTTGAACCAGCTGGCATACAGCTCTTCTGACGACACAAGCAAAGAAGGGGTGCCATCGACAATGCAAACACAACAAAAAGACCAAGTGCCTCCTGCAGTCTCTGCCGCACAAGACGGCTTCTAGGGAAACTGTGATACCGTGGAACTCAAAAAGCCAAATAATGTTCGACAAACAGCTCTACTCCAAAAAATCTTCTGGCTTCCCAGTTTAAGATTGAAACAAAACTAACAAACTGGGCGCAAACAAATTGCAGACACAGGCTGAAGTGTGACCGTGGCTTCCTCATTTCAAGAGTAGTAATTCAAATGGCATTCAAATGTCAGGATTGTAATGCCGCGTGCAGCACCTAAAGTTCCCCCGACTTCTGTCAGGTTCCACAAAACTAATTCTCATAATCCACTAGCATTGTGCACTTACACTAATATCGGTCAGCTCCTTCCACTTAGGCTGTGAGATTGACATGTTATCGAGTAAACGAGAGAACTTGAATCTATTCTCTGCATTGTCAATAGACTCCGCCGACGTGCCAAGAATGCAGGCCTGGAACAGCAGAAAAAAATGGAGCCCTGTCACAACGATTTTGAAGCCGTTTCACCAACAGGTGGATCCAAGGGCAAAGTAAGTGCATACCTTCTGACGATACAAATCCATAGCAATATTATTGGGCAGCTGGCCACCCATCGATAGGATGATTCCCCGTGGCTGCTCCATTTCGTAGATATCCATGACGACCTGAAAAGTCGACCGACGCGTGCATCGCCGAGAGCAAACTTGCTCAAAAGTAATTTGCAAAAACCTTCGCACACTAAATTCCAAGCTCCGTGGAATAATCAAGTAAATGGTGTAGACCCCCACCCCCTATAAGGGGCCGACCAGCGATCATTAAATGCGACTCTTCCGACTGCACAGGAAGCCTAGAGAGGCCTTTCGGTGATTGTGTAACGCAGCAGAACAAAGAAATCACATGCGCAGGACTGACACAATTAACGCAACGCATCGCTGCATACCTCGAAAGATATCTCCTCAAAGTACAGCCTGTCACACACGTCATAATCCGTGCTCACCGTCTCAGGGTTGCAGTTCACCATGACGGTCTGGTGACCAAGCTACGAAATGGCAACAGAAGACCAAACGGCCTTTCCTTAGCAGCACAACGAGCAATGCTAGATACGCAAGAAGGGCATGCGCCACCACCGAGTAACTCCGAACCCGCGGCGCAGAGATGGCTGAACGACGGCTCTGTCTCACCCGCTTGAGCTCACGAATGCAGGCGACGGCGCACCAGTCGAACTCGACGCTGCTGCCGATGCGGTAGACGCCGGAGCCGAGCACCATCGTGGCCAGGCCGCTGCCCTCGAACAGCAGGTCGTGGCAGTTGGCGTTGTACGTCATGTAGAGGTAGTTGGTCTGCGCCGGCCACTCGGCAGCCACCGTGTCGATCTGCTTCACGTACGGCACAATCCCGTACTCCTGGCGCGCCATGCGCACGGCCAGCTCGGTGCTGCAAAGCGTCGGTCGGCCGGCAGCCATCGGTCGCGCGGATTCGCCGACTGCCTCGCGAAAGCCCTGCTCACACCAGTGCGAGCTCGCACGCACCCGCTAGAGGCCCGACTAAGGCCAGGTCGGGAGGATCGACGTGCCGCAGTGCAGCTCACACACAGGCACTCACACAGCGCTCTCTCGTACCTTTCGATGAGGCGCGCTATCTGCTTGTCGCAGAAGCCGAGCTGCTTCGCCCGGAGCAGGAGGTCGGCGCTCACTTTGCCGCTGACCTGACAAGTACGCACCAGGGGCGCCGGCGGCAGGTGATTGCTGCGCCCAGGCACACGAGCTCGGCGCAGCTGCACGAAGAAGCAGCAGGGAGCGGGTGTGTGCTAGCAGCAGTCTTGCTACGTACTTCACTGGCATGCTGCTCTAGCAAATTGTTCATGTTCATGATTTCGTTGAATCTCTGCAGGAACCAGCGATCAATCTTGGTCAGCTCGTAGAGTCGCTCGATAGAGTAGCCAGCCCTGAGGGCGGCCGCGAGCACGAATATTCTCTTGTCGGTCGGGAAACGCAGGTCCTGAAAGAGAAGGCATGTAAAAGTAATAACAATAATGTTTACAGCCACTTTAATACGATGACATTTTTATAGAGAGCCCTAAGAGAACTACATCTCTTTCTTGGCACTTGATATATGGTGGAAAGTAAGCATGCCAATTGATCAGTGATAGGATGAACAAATTTCTCGACACGACGAAAGCATTTTGTGCACATAGGTGAAGCAGCAGCACAGTAGCTATGGCTGCAACAGCAGTGGAGCAGCAGCATCAGCCAAGCTGCAGCAGCATCGATGAAGATGCAGCAAACAGGACTGCCGATTCATCAGGCTGTGCGTTACTAGCAAGCATGACCTGTAGCATAAGCACCCTAGTTGACGTCGGAATGCTGACATACAAGCTGCACTAACCTCATCATCGACAAGTTTCAGGTACGGATTAAAGCCATCTACTGACTCGTCGGACATTCTTATAGCCTTCTGGAATGCCTCTTCAAAGGATCTTCCGATGGCCATTACCTCGCCGATGCTTTTCATGGAGCTGCCAATCTGCAAGACGAAGAAAAAACTGATAGTCGCGATCTGATTTGAAACAATGGTCTTATTAAAAACGCTTACTTATCTCACTATTTCCCAAACACTATATCCCTATACTGGTATGGCACCTACAAGAGCAGGCTTTTAAGAACCAACAAAACCAGTTTCAGCATCCAAACACCTTTAGAAACCTGCTTCGCCCAACAATCCTGCCAGAAGACCAACAACGTGTAAATACATTAAGGCTGCCCAAGGATATGTGGAGAGGGGACAGACCCTCAGCTGAATACCCACGAAGCCGGAGAAGTTGCGAAAAGCCATAGGGCACAGAACAATGAATGCGCCAACCTGAAAGAAAATGGGTGCATGGCACAAAGCTTCGGTGCAGTGCCGGCTCGAAAGCAAAAGAATTCCCTCAAAACAACTGCTTAGCCAGTTAACAGTGTGACGAAACAGCATGGCCGGCATTAACATTTGTTCGGCAGCAGCTAGGACAAGCTTTGCCCATGCAGCCCCTTAACCGGAGATTTCAATACAACGTGCCAAGGCTTTCGGACCGGCATGAATAATGCATGTCACCTCTAGCCATGTTATGCTTGTTGTCAGTGACCATGCTACAAGTAAGTATTCGATCGTGCTTCCTTTGCAGCATATGTAAAGTGCCCAGAAAGAGATTAAGTTCTCTGGTGGCGCTATACAGATGAGTTATTTTTATGAATAAGGCTGCATCAGTGGCTGCTATACAGCCACACGTAGGCCTTCTAAGGTAGTAGTTGCTAGCACACCGGCCATGCAAAGAGGGAGCATGCATGACACAGCAGGTGCGGCTGCTCAAGTGTCGCTCCTGTGAGGGGCTTGCACAGAGCCTTCGGGAGGAGGTGCAGACTCCCCACGGCACGACCTTCGGTTTGGCAGCGGCGCTGCTTGCCTTGTTGTTGACTCGCACGAACTTGCGAAGATCCCAGCGGGGCATCTTGACGACGCAGTAGTCGAGACTCGGCTCAAAGCAAGCCGTCGTGGAGCCGGTGACGCAGTTGAGCAGCAGAGGAAGAGCTCGACCCAGAGCCAGCTTAGCGGCGATGTACGCCAGCGGATATCCAGTGGCCTTACTTGCCAGCGCTGAGCTTCGAGACAGCCTCGCATTAACTTCAATGATGTAGTACTGAAACGGACAGCGACTTGCGTTCATGCACTGATATCACAACGGTTCAGTGCGGTCGCAACCCGGGCACAGCCTGGCTGCTCGCAGGGCTGCCTCCAGCGTCAGCACAAACAAACCACGACGCTACATGGCAAGTCGAATGCGATTCTCTAATATTTTTTTCTGACGCCAGCTGAGAGCTTGCTAATCAGTAATCTCAGCTACGGTGGCCGGCATCTCTCTGGCAGCCGACTACGGCAGACAGCGCCTGCAGGTCGGCACCCAATTTGCACGTAGAATCGCTCGCACGTGCTCAGGCAGCACAGAAAACCCCAGGCTCTAGTATCGGTCACCCCCACGGAGGCGAGAATCGCCCTGCACAGGCCCACGACAGGCAACCTTTGGTGGTTTTGTATCTCCAAATTTACATTCATACCATGAAGGCTGGCTAAATGTTCCAGAAGCAGGAAAGTCCTACTCGCAAAGCTAAGCGCAGAGAAACGCTCACAAGCACTTCCTTCAAAACGAAGCACTGCATTCAACTTCAGCACAAGCAGCAGATGCAGGAGGGGCAACACGAGCAGCAGCAGCATTCGATCAGTCCGAGCCGTCCCACGGACGGAGGCCGCTTGAGCTATCTCCCAAATGCAGTGGTAACTTCTTGACGTGGGTGCCACGTGGTCCCCTATTCCTCAGCTGCTCAGAGACATGCAAGCCCAGTCGCATAGCCGAGCCTGGCATGCGAGATGACAAGAGTGCAGCTATGAGCAGTCAACAGCATTTGCAGTCAACAAAGCCGAGTGCACTCAGTTTCACGCTCCGCCACCGCCTGTGCCATGGGGCATACTTATAATGTCCAAGTGGTCACGTACCCACTAGAGAGAATGCTTTTTTGCACTCAAGGGATGGCACAGCTGTTTCGAAAGTCATTCACTGCCAGAGGCTCACATTCTTGGTTAATACGTTCCAAGTAAATGTGCTTCCGGTTATTTTTGTTTGCACACTCCTCACGACAATTTTGTAAATAATAGACAAGGGAGGTTCAGGCAACACTCTGTTGGATTTCTGTCGCCAGCATTGCTTCACATTCTCATCGCATTCTCTAAGCCTGCGAGAACTTGGACAAAAAGAGTATATGCATTTAAACAGCCTCATTTATACGGTGGTACAAGAGCCTTGGTAGCTGACTTGGTTTCACTCGGTTAGCAGTGTGCATAAAGAATTATCCACCACTGCAGGACTCGAACCCACGTCCTCTGTCATGAAAAGCATGCACCTTATCCCCAGGCGTAAGGCTTTGAAACCATGTGGTCAAATCGGAACCAGTGACCAAGGCGCAGTATATTTACCTGCCGTCGATCACGTTGAAGTCCCTTTCTACTCTGTCGCAAGGGAGCACGTTAGATTGGATTGCATACATGTAAAACACGTTCCTGAAAAGTCACCGAGTGACTTCTTGTATGCTCTCGCATGCTTGTCCAAGCATGACACCCGGCTCAAAATTATCTCTTGGCTATTGCTCCTCTTGCAGCAAGAGTAGCAAAGTACTCGAATAGAGATCTGGTTCTCTTTGGGTGCTATTATTATTGCTGCTAACAAGACTTATTATTATTGCTGCTACTACCAACCCCTGTGGATATGGTGGTGCTAGACAGCACAGGAAGACAAGTGCATCGATAGTCCACGAGTTGGACCCACAATCTTCAATACGAAAGGTCAACGTCGAAGCCCATGGACAACTCAGCAGAACACCCGGATGACATATGAAGACAGCAAATGATGACTTTTAATCGCATGCTGCACCCTTGGTCACCGGCATACATTTACTGGCTACCTGATTTAGTGAGGATTATGCAGACACAACACTTCAGCACTTCAACTCTACTAGTATCCATAGAAGTGTAATAGTACAGGTGCCATAACAAACATTTTAGTCCATGTCTTTTCAGAGCAAAAAATAGAGAATAGCCATATTAGATTGTCATGGAATCAAGAGGCTGCTTCAATCCACCAAATGCTATGTGTATGGACAATTTATCTAGATAAGAGCAAAAAAGCACTCCGAAAAGCGTTAGGACTATTTATCTAGATAAGAGCAAAAAAGCACTCCGTAAAAGCGTTAAGATGTCAGAAGTCTACAACACATATTTTGGCATGGCACCTAATTTCACATGCGAACACTGCAAGCAAACTCCTGAAGATAAGATGCACAATTGCTGCTTGCTAGACGGAATTTCGTTTGCAATATTAGGTAATTCATGAAATATTAGTTCTAATCTATATAATCCTAGCATATTTATGGGATGGCATGGGGAGAAAAGAGAGCAACGAAGCTTGCTATCACAAGAATTTTAAGGGAACAAACTGACCCCTCAAGCAACTGCCTCTCCCAAGCAACTGCCTGCACGGGGACCCTTCGAAACGTCAGAAGTAGCAAGAGCGTGCCTCTTGTGCCATCATGTATCTGCACATTCCTACATCCATCGCCGAAGTGCCACAATGACCTAAGCTCCCGTCCCCAGCACTCCGAAGAAGGATCAGACATCCTACGAAGAAAGGAAGGAAGGCATTACAGATACAGATTCATTTTTCACAGATGCAGCTGAGGAGAGAAAGTTATACTCCCAAACCATAAAGAACTCACTGATCTTATCAGAGACCTTGGACTTACCGAGTAGAGTGATGAGCTTCTGACATTAAAGCTCTAGGGACGAAACTTTCGCCTAACAGATTAGACAAAACATCGCCCACATTTTTTTTAAATTCTTCAGTCGGTAAGACAGGCTGTGCTTCTGCAACATTGTGACCGGTCTATTTGAGACTATTGGAATCACGTGTAGCCTGAGTGAATGAAGCCTATCCATTGACAATTCATCCATGAGCCACTGTGCTTCGTCATAACAGGAACAAGCTATCTTTCCCTGTAGCTCACTCTTGCACCTCAAAGAGGACTACACGATTGTCAAGATGTTGCTGAGTGCCTTGAAGTATGGCAGCTATGGCTGGGAGGATCGGAGCCTACAAAATGGTTTCATTTCCAACGGGCCTCCGAGGCGGTTTCACGAAGTTTCCTTATTTTCTTGGCCTATGGGACAACCGAGACATTAAGGCACACAGTCACGAAGGGGCCTGGCCAAAGCGGACCGAGTTCTCTTCAGGGCAGAACAACATCACGTGGAAGTGGCTGGTGAAACCTAGGAAGGTGCCGATGCCACCACTGCACATCAGGTTAAGCCCCATCAAGCTATTTGTCACGGCTCTGAAAAACGAGTCGGCAGCTTTCAAGTGCCTCCAACACGTCTTTCCACAGCTGTCGGATGCTAGGATCATAGCTGCAATCTTTGTCAATGTATCTATGAAGTTTAAGGAAAAACCTCGATAAAAACCGATGCGTTGTTAACTCAAGGCTTTTGTAAAGGCCGGATCTCATAGCGATAGCGCTGATGGCGCCCAAGTCTGCTGTACAGTTAAGCACCTAGCAGCAGAGACAGCCATGAGACAAACACATTCTTTCACTTTAAGACAGCTGGCGATATTAGTTTTTGCCCTTCGGGTCCTAGTCTGTGGAGCTCACTCCCACAACCCCTCCAACACCAAAGAGGTATTCTCTCCTGATGCCGACCCTGACACATCCTTCCCAGTCGTCCGGCACTGCTCTACTTCCATGCCACTCACTACCTGGACCATGACACAGCTGACTGTCTCAGTTTCTCTTCGTTGCGTGAGATGAAGTTCCCTGGCAAGTGCATGCCTACCGACAGCCACATGGGCTCTGAGCGAGCTACAGGAAGGAGATTCTCCGGCGCAACGCCCACTCACCCTTCGTGGCTTTGCACGTGTGCAGACGGAGGGAGATGCACGCATGCAAATCATCAGGCAAGCAGGAAGCATGCGCTCAGCAGGGAGCATCGCCATGGCGCGTGATTGCATCGTACCTGCATCGAGTGCGGGCACAGGGCGTACTGTATGTTGCACTCGCCCACGATGCCCAAGTGCCGTATCACTTTGATGGCAGTCGAGCGCAGCAAGTTGTACTCGGCGTCGCTCAGCGTTTGGCTAGGCGCAACAACGATCGATTCACCCGTGTGGATCCCCAGTGGGTCCACGTTCTCCATATTGCACACCTGAACGAGTACTTCGAGAAGTCAGCTAGCAGCAGCATCCACTGCCCGGGAACCGAGTGACAAGGCGCCGAACGCATTCGCAATGAATCGACGATAGCTCAATGAAATAAAAGACGCCCACCTTCACAGAAGTGAAAAATATGAAGGCAAAGCTGACCACGCAAAGCAAAGAAGGCACGGATGCAGGCCGGCCGACAGGCACCGCTGGCCAGCTGCATTTGCTGGCCGCACCGACGTTGAGCGCAGGCAAGATCGACGTCGTCAAACGTGCGCCCCTCCTCAGCCGTTCAGCAGATCGGCCGGCATCTCGTGCCTCCCTGCAGAGCTCTCTTACCGTGATGCAGTTGTCGTAAGCGTCGCGGACCACCTCGTATTCCACTTCCTTCCAGCCGCGCAGCGATTTGTCGACAAGAACCTGGCTGGTGTGCGCAAATGCAGCTGTAGCTAGTGACGATAGCTGTTCGGGATTGTCGGCGAAACCCGAGCCAAGGCCGCCGAGAGCAAAAGCGGCTCGCACCATGACCGGGTAGCCGATTCGCTCGGCAGCTTGAAGCGCCTAAATCAAGAGGAGCCGAAGAGCGCAGCGACGAGATTATGACAAAGCGACAACCAGGGCGCGCCTGCTTCGCTGATGCGTGGGCTCGAGGCTGCAAACCGAGCTCGAGCGAGCAATCTAGATGCACTAGAGACTGGAGGGTTCGAGCCACTCATAACCCTCTCCCCAGAGAGGCAGGAGGGCAAGTGCTCCTCCAAGTGTCGATTGACGCCGGTGAGCGCTCCGCCCACCTGCTCGACGTTGTAGGCCGCCTCGCTGGGCGCCACGTGCTCGTCGATCTCCTCCATCTTCTCGACGAACACCTGCCTGTCCTCGGTCCACTCGATGGCCTCCACCGGCGTGCCGAGCACGCGCACGCCGTACCGATCGAGCACGCCCGACCGGAACAGGGTGATGCCGCAGTTGAGAGCCGTCTGCCCTCCGAAAGACAGCAGTATGCCGTCGGGCCGCTCGCTCCGGATCACCTGCAGTGCAGACGCAGCAGCGTAGCCTTCGGACTGGAGGAACAGTAGGGGCGATCGACGTAATCACTGTGGCAGCAGCTGCGTCGGCAGCTGGGAAGGGTCGGCAGCTCTCTCTCTCTCTTGGATAGAGCGGTAGTGGCACACACGACATCCACTATGATGCTATCAAAAGTACAGCCATGCTGCATGGCCTTCATGCATCCTTTCGTGGACACGGCAGTTCATCTGACGATATCGGCCGAAGCACATACGAAACGAGCTCGAAATGACCGAGTACAAGGCTCGCTCAGTCAACACGACAAACTCAATCACGGCCGCTAGATGAATTCTTTCTCGCTCCACACGGCAGGCAGGCTTGCGCCGACCCTCGAGCGATGCAACGCCATGGATTAAGCAGAGGCCACCCACGACCAGTTCGGCGCAGGCAGAACCAAGCCGGGTCAACATCAAAACGTAAATAGTGAGCACCGACCTGCGTCACGTAGTCGGGCGTTATGGGAAGGAAGTAGACTTTGTCGGCGAGGCCCTTCGAGGTCTGAACAGTGGCGATGTTCGGATTGTGCAGCACTATCTGCACGCTTTCTTCTTTCAATGCCTTTATTGCCTGAAGGGTGGACGAGCAGCTGTGAGATTAGCGCCAATGGGCACACTCGGGAGCGGCTAGTTGCAATCATAAGGCAGGGCAGCAGCTGTTGGCTAGAGCGAGCACGCACCACCGGGCGGTCAGCAACAGCGAGAGCAGGCAACCCAAGCAGAAACAGGCAAAGTACCTGCGAGCCAGAATAGTCAAACTCCCCGGCTTGCCCGATCGACAGGCCACCTGATCCGAGAATGAGCACTTTCTTGACAGCTGCAGACGGCTGCTTCATAATCGCTGGCGGGTTATAGCACAGAGTTCGCTCCAACCTCTCTTTCACCGTCATGCTTTGCGAGAAAGGCAAGACTAGGATAATGCAGAGCACTTCATGATCGACCGCCGCAAAGTACGGCAGGAGGGAACTGCCCAGCGAACCTGTTCGGCAGCTGCACAGCAAGCTGCAGAAGGGGAAGCCTGCGTGGGTGAGCTTAGTGATTACCTGACGTGTCCAGACACGCTGGCCTTCACGTGGTCCAAAAAGACGTCGAATAGAACCTCGGCGTCCCGCGGACCGGCTGACGCTTCCGGATGGAACTGAACACTTTAAAAGTGAGACAATGAGCCATCAAAGCTTTGAAATAGATACTCTGGGACAAGCAGGGGAGCAACATTTATAGTGCAGCCGTGCGCGTGCACGAAAGCAAAAGCCGCGGGGTCAAGGAGAGCAGAAAATGTCAGACGAGTTTGAAACGAGAGCTGGATGCAGTACATGTTTTTTCCTCTACACGGCAAGAACCGACATTCGTGTGCATGCCTTAGCTTGGTTGACAAAACGCCAATGCAATGCCTGCTTCATCGAACAGAAGAAAGGTGCAATTGATAAGAGATATTCCGGCTTAGTCCCACCGGCCGACAGCTCCATTTTGTGTGGAACGTTACAGCAGTGATTTTGCCCGGGCTTATATGAAACTAGTGAAGCTGTCGGCCGTCAGCCTAAGCAAACCTAACGGATACGAGCCTGAACGTGCAGCTGACAGATAATTTCCGACATCAATGGACAAATTCAGCTCCCGAAACTGATACCATACATGAAAATAGAAATTAATAGAATTCATTTGTATAGCGACCTAAGAGAACCTAATCTCTTTTCAGGCGTTTCACATTTGCCTAGGGGCTCGAGCCCACGACCTCGGCCAGACTTAGGTCGGAGCGAGAGCACATTAGCCACTGAGCCAAAACACAGCAGATTTCTTCATTGGGATTTAGCAGCTAAATGGTCTGATAAATCATTTCTGATTTACCTGATGAAAATGAAAATGATGAAAATCTAGGGACAGGTTGGCCACAGATGAGCACAAGCCTAGTATCCAGACTAAGGCACAAAAGCAAATGAGAGGTACGTGTATATGTACTATATAATTAAGGTCAGCTCACTTAACAGCCTCATTTTAAGTAGCTGCACAACAGCCTAAGCGACTACCACTACTGCTTGCAGTGGGCAATAAAAAACTGCCCTCTGCACGACTCGAACCCACGACCTGCGCCGTCACTTGCCAGCGCCTTAACCCTGGGCTAAGGGGGGGGGGCAATGAGGCTAACAAAAGCCGATGGGTGCCTAATACTAATAACGAGGGTGCATGAGACAGATCTTATCGACTTCTCATGTCTTATATAAAAGCAAGGTTTTAGTTGCACTAGAATACAGCCTCCTAGTTAGCAACTACACCCCCTGCCAATGGAAGCAAGCCTTAGCCGTTCTGTACTCACCAAAAGGTTGGGTGTGGCCGAATGGTGGGTGTGCTGTCGCAACAGCAATTCTTAGCTTCACATAAGCATTAGGACATTTATTTAACAAAGGCTTTCACAAGTGGTCTTGTTTGACGATTACCAGAGATTACGGTCTCTACCTCCACTGCAACAGCCAAGGAGAAGTGACAGGGAAGGAAAGAATAGCAGCTAAAGATAAAACCTACGCACACGTCGGGCGATGCTTCTTTGTTGGCCTTTGCCTTCTTATCCTATTGCGCGACCATCACCACGTGCTCGAAATTTAGGTGTCGTTTTCGACAGCTGCCTCAATTTTAAAAGCTTCATTCAGAAGACATCAGCTAGTCATCACGTCCGATCCCTATCCAAGATAAGGAGCTGTCTCCCACAGTTGCTTGTAAAAAGTTCAACTACTCCTTAGTTCTGTCTCGGCTTGATTATTGTAATTCCCTTTTGGCTGGACTACCAAAGAAAGCTATTAGGCCACTGCAGCTGACTATGAATATGGCTGCAAGACTAGTCTTCAAGTCCCAGAGGTTTGAGCACGTGTCTCCTTTGCTAAAAGAGCTAAGATGGATGCCGGTTGAGCAACGGATACAGAGCAAAGTTCTTACGCTGACCCACAAGGCTGGTCACGGCTTGGCTCCTCCATACCTAGCTGAATTGCTGCACCAGTTTCAGCCTCTTTTCGCCCTCAGGTCCTGTGTGGACAATAAATTAGCTTTTCCATTCCTCCGCTTAAAGACTGTTGGCGACAGAAGCTTTAGCTCTGCAGGTCCTAGACAGTGGAATTTGCTTCCACAATTCTTACGCAACGACAACTACTCTCCTACTGCTAACTATGGCTCATTCTTTTCAGCGGTCCTGAGCTGCTACTTCCATGCTACTCACTACCTCAACTGCTCTCCTGACTCTGCTATGCTTCCCACTTTCTCTTTGTTGCATGAGACGAAGTCTGTTGGCTAAAAAATATGTACCGAAACCGCCTAGGCTGTGAGTGCGCTACACAAAACTCTCCTGCGTAACACCCACATGGTCTTTATGACTTTGTGGAGTTATAGACGGAGATACATTACGCAAGACATATCCTATGCTTGACACGTGACCGTGGGCAGACTAACTAGCACGGGATCTAATCACTGTAGTCTCCCGGAAGCACCCAATAGTAATCTACTGAGTTGATTTTTATGCATATTGTATAAAGGGCTCATATGTATTTAAAACAATGTATTCTGCAAGAATGTTCATTTTCAACTTTTGCAACTACTAATACAGCAGTTCAGGTTTGGCAGCACCTTGGTGTACTGCTTACAGAAAACTAGAGCCTAACTGCACTTTTTCATTTAGCGATCATTTAGGAGAACCTGATAGGACAAGAATGAGCTGCTACTAGGCCGAATCCAACCTACGGTCAACAGATCAGGTGGGCACATCAGCCAAGGTTTTTTTTCGAGCAACGGGTACTTGCGGTATTTGTACTGGTCAATGGTATTGTACATGCCCACTAATCCACTTACTAATCCCACAAAGGTTTTTACCACAACTACAAGAAAGGAGGTGACGAGACCTTTGATTGTGCAGCCTTACACCAGCAAGGACAACACTGCAGCATATAATAATAATTGATAAGCACAGCACCCTCAGAGAACTAAATCTCTTTTTATGGACACAGGAGGAATATGCACGGTGCCTGCTAGCCAACAGAGCCGTATATATAGGTATTTTTGCATGCGAGCACACACACACACACACACACACACACACACACACACACACACACACACACACACACACACCACACACAAAAGAAAATTCTGCTTCTCGGCTCTGAGCCGTAATGGCTCACTGGGTAAGGCGGTTGCTTTTCGGCCCCGAGGTCGTGGGTTCGAATCCTACGGTGGGCGATCCTTTATCGCCACTGCAAGTGGTGGTGATAGCCGTAAAGGCTCTTCTGTCGCTATACAAAAAGAGTCTGTTAAATCAGATAGTAGTAGTAGTAGTTGGATTTTCCGAATGCTAACACGGTCATGTGCACACTACTCCCGCAGACCTTCTGTCGGGTCGAGGTAGCACCACAGCATTGCTGCACGAGAATGAAACAGCTGCAGCAGAGGCTCGTACCTGAAGAAGGGCAGATACTTGTGCACGATGCCCTCATTGCTCTTGTCGTTTTCATTGTAGAACAAAACAGCCCAGTCCTCGGGCAATGACGACTCGTCCACTGCGAAGCCGTGATTCTGCGTCGTGATGTAGCAGCGCTTGCTCGTTGGCTGCGTGCACGGCTGATTATGGCCACGGTTGCCGTACCTGCCAGGCAGAGAGCCCATGCTTCGGTTACAGATGGGATCGGTGAGTGGAGAAGGGCGGAGGCATCTGCTAAATGTCATTCTAGCAGCCGGGGGTGTGTCCTGTATGCAATCCCTCACTCATGCACTTTTCTCAAAGTGGCACGTTACCTACGCACATCGAGCTTTCGGCAACTGAGTGACAGGATGTCAAGATTCGCTGGCTGGTGTCATATCTGGTCAACCGCTCAGGCTTTGACCCTCGCTTCTCTGGAAGTGTCATCACCACTCCGACATTTTAAAGTTTAACTACGATGCTGCCGTGCAATTTCCGTATGCTCACGACCTTGGCCTACCCTGTCCAGCTCTACCGAGCTTCAAAATTACCTCCACTCCACCTGCTTCGACACACGAAGGGGTGCTGCACAGCTAGAACCTTCAGCTACTAGTCGTTGGGTCAGTATCAGCTGAAAAGCAGTTGTCTGCCGGCGCTAAATCAGGTCACCTTACATGACCATTCAACCAGTAAGCCTCTTCTCAGCATACAACGAGCTCGCAGTGTAAATGAAACAAGCAGGCAGGCAAACGTCCCGAAGTGACAAGCAAAGCACTCGGCTAACGGCAGGCAAGGCTCCTCAGGCGGGTGGTGCCAGCCAACGACTGCTGGCAACTTTCGGTATGGGAGCTAGCTCCGCTTGGAAAAGGCATGTCTAAATCAGTGGCATGGCCTGCGTCAGCCTGGACTGGGGAGGCCGGCCAAATGTAATGGCCCAAGGGGCTAACACGCGCCCTAACACCTCTACTTCAGGCAAACACCGTGAGAAGGAGACGACGGCCGAACTTGCTACATCGCACCCTTGCGTGCACGCAGCTGCCAAGCTCACCGATATGCCCTTCTTCCTGGCATCGTCAGCCGCACTCGGTAAGGATTGCAGAAAAGGAATGAATAGATGGACGGGGAGGACAGGATGGAAGATAATTTGACTGGGGGGAGGGTGTCACTTCCTGAGCACCCACTTCCTGCTCGCTGCCATTCTCAGATCTTACGTCCAAAAGAATGCGTGCAGCTGCATTAGCAGATAGGGCAGAACAGCGGAGGTAGTACAGTACCACAAGCACCAAGCTGCCTGGCTCAAGCAACACCGAACATGAAACTCTCTCTTATTGCTACGTGCACTTCGTCGCCCGAAGAAGGCTGGAAGGGGGAATTACAAGCAATTGCACCCGGTCGCCTTTCTCTCTGGTCAGCTGTCCCGTTCAGCTGCACGGCATTCTGGCAAGCGCAGCAGCTGGCAGCTTCACGAAGCAGGATAACCCGAGAGCCTGCTTTCTTTCACTCTCCCGTGCATGGGTTTCGGGGGGGGGCGGTTTATCGCGTCGCTAGGCACGCACTTGAGCTTGTAGGTCTTTGCTCCGGCGGCCAGTGCCAGCAGTTGATGGCCCAGGCATATGCCAAACACGGGCTTGCTGGGCATCCTGTCGCTGCTGGGCTTCAGTGCCTTGCTGATCATATCGATGGTGGCCTGGCAGTACGTTGGATCGCCGGGGCCATTGCTCAAGAACAGACCGTCGTAGTCTGAAAGTAGGATGCATTGCATCAGTAGTCAGTCGCAGGGCTGCAGGCAAGCATTAAATGCTTACACACAGTGGCAGCGATGCTGCTTGTGAGCTCGCTAAACCAGCAGTATAATAATAATACATTTGATAAAGCTCCCTCAGAGAACTCAATCTCTTTCTAGGCGCTTTACAATTGCTTCAAAGGAAATAAGCTTCCGAGTCCTTGCATTGAGGAGTAAGGTAATTTCTACAGCCCTAGTTACAGGCTAAGACAAGTCACACCGACCTCGCGGCAGGACGAAAGTATTTTGTTTTTCAAGCACCGTGGGGTGCCCCCTTGCAAGGAGCACGACTTTGCCGGTGTGAAGCCGCATTCACACATTAACTTTGACTAACTGGTGAAAGATCCCACCGCCGCATGATTCTAACCCGGGAACAAGAAGCCTGTGAAACTAATTACTAGCAACAATGGTGCTATGGGTGTGTGCACTGCGCACATAACATCATCCTGCCCATATACATACTGAAAAACCTGTAACACAAAGATATGCATGCAGACAATGAACAGCAGCCGGGAGCCCAGGTTTCAACATGGCGACCGGGAGGGGGGGGGGGTTCCAGTCCTATAATCATCAGAGCCAAGGCTATCAACACAGCATATCTTAAAATAACAACACAGCATTAGCTACCGAGTCACAGCTAGGATGAGGCCAATTAGTGGTTTACATCTTGACCTAGGCCTTAGGCAAGCAATCATTGTGGCCGTAGGGATGTACTGGGCAACTTGCTTCCACACGAGCCAATAAGGAACTAGCTCACTGGAGAAAACCACCGGTTTCAGTTACGTGCACGTGTTCGTGTGTGGGTAAGCAAATGTGTCCGTGTGACAAGTCAGACAGAAATAAAGATAGTTTGCTATGCCTATGACTTTAAGGATGTTAACAAGCTCACTAAGGTGTTGCTTTTCGGGAGTGCCACTGCATTGGCTCGTGGTCTTTGCACTTCGATCGTGCCACCATTCCGCTGAACGATGATGCACGATTTTTGAGCTTCATGTGGGCAGTTGGCTTGGCACGCTGGTCGGCCATGTTGCTCGCAAGGGCGGCACGGCTAGCCAAGGCTACTTGGTTGGCGAAGAAAAGCTTGCTCCTAGACGACGGTGCCTCTCACAGACGACACGGTTTCTCTCAATTAATTTTGGAGGTCTATCACCCAACTCCCCCTTCTGATCTGCCTGCTAATTAAGCCACTCTACAATTACACCACTACTCGTATTCATTGATTCATTTGCAGCAAATGTAAAGCACCTAGAAAGAGACTAAGTTCTCCGAGGGCGCTTTATCAAGTATATTATTATTCCTTGAATGTGAGTGAACGAGATAGACAGTAAGTAGTTCCTCAGTAACTGCCTCATACCAACCTTCTGGATTAAAAGCATAGTTCCAAGGGACGACCTTGACACGGGCTCCACGCCTGCAGAGACACTTGATCTGACTATACTTGAGACCACAGTCGATAGCCAGAATGCTAACACTTCCTCCAGGATTGTATTCGGCCATGACCTACATAAACAACATCCAGCTGCATGCATATGAACCGATGAGGATGTAGGAGACGTCGAGTGTCAAGCAAAACGTTGAGGTGCCCCCTGGACATTAAGACCACGAGCTTGACACATGCATGCCTTCAAAAAGGTGCTGGCGGACGAGTTAAGCGCTAGAGCGAGCAGGCAGCCAAGGAGCGAGCTGCTGCTGCGAGTAGACGCAGCGATGCTCAACTGCCGTGAACCATGCAGCCTCCTGGTTAGTGCTGAGCGTGTACCTTGCACGAGACTTGCTCCACGAGGTTTATCGAGTCAGGGTTGAAAAAGGGAATGCTAGCTTCGTCGCAATCGCCAACGATCACCTAGAAATTCGAGACACACCACACAGATGCACCGGTCTGCTAGCAGTGAGACACGAAAGCACAAAGGCACGAGCACTTCTCACAACTGAGCCGTGTGGCGAGGAGCATAGCATTCGAATAAGCAGGCAGTAAGTAAGAGGCAGTTTGTCAACCCTCTAAAAAGTCGACAGGTGGGGCACTTTTCCCAGCATCAGTTTCGGACCCGGGTTGAAAGAAACCACCCAGTGCATGTGGTGCACGGATTCGAGTGTGTACTAGGTGTGCAGACATGCGCGAGTTTGTGAGAAGAAGAAGTGAGAGATGAGAAGAGAAAAGAGCAAAGACAGACCGAGCTGTACGAGAGAAAAAGAGCCCAGAAGTTTTGGTGCCCACTGTCTGGCCCTTCAAGTACAGCTACTTCAAAAGCAAGTGCATTTGCTCAGTATTTCTTTTACATGTTTCTTTTAAATGTAAGTCGGGTGATTCAACAGCCTCCTTTTTATAGTGGCAGAGGAGCCTATGGCAGTTATTACCCCTGCTTGCAGAGGGCAATAAGGATTTGAATAATACAGTACTCGAACTCACGAGCAGGGTTGTGAAGTGCATGCACCTCACCTCCAGGCTAAGACTCTTTAGCTCAGGGGTCTCGAGGCATTGAATGCACAGCCAATCAGAAGATGCTTGCACTAGTGTGGGGTGGGGCTGGACACTCTAGATCTGCATAACACGACCGTTCTCTTTCGAAGGAAGTGTGGTTCAAGCCATCATGACTTCACTGATACTATACTGTAACTGACTATGGGCATAGCTCAGCTTTGATTCTGCTCGAATCATTACGCATAGGCATAATATGAGGAGACTCAGTGCCACTAGCTCAGTAGCTCACCAGCTACGCTTCTACGCTCCGGCTTCTCTCGCCTACCTTAGCTAGCATGGTTCCTTTCTCCCTGATCTTCTTGGTGAGAGCACGAGTGTCAATGCCTGCAAGCATGCACGGGACGCAACATTCCACCGCCTCCGCACCACGCCAAAAAGCTGCAATACATCCAGTGGCAGGCAGACTCCAGCGCACACCTCCAAACCATAAGCCAGAGCACCCGCTGGCCACCGCGAGTCTTCAGGAATGGTGGCAGCAGAGGTTCAGCCGCAGAGGAAAAGCTGCCGAACTCAAAATCGCCAAGGACAAGCAAGCCGGGGGGGGGGGGCCGTCCGCAAGGCAGCCGCCTCAGCCAGCCACGGCCCGAGCACGGTGGTGGTGATGGGTTAAGGCAGAGAGGCGCAGCAAGGCCAGCTCACCTGTCACACCCGGAACACCGCACTCCTGTAGCCAGGCGGAGAGCGATTTCTGGGCACACCAGTGGCTGTACTGCTCCGACAGGTTGGCGACGATCAGGGCACTGGCATGGATGGTCGCCGACTCGAACCACTTGAGCAGACCCAGGTCGTCGCGGTCGGCAGAGGAAGGCACGCCGTAGTTGCCGACAAGAGGGTAGGTGAGCACAAGCAACTGCGCCTTGTACGACGGGTCGGTCAGCGACTCGGGATAGCCGACCATTCCTGTCTGGAACACTGCGCACGAGGCAAGCGCTAATGACAAGGAGGCAGCGGCGAGACAGGTGGAGCGCACGAGTGCGCCCGCGTGCACTTTACATGGACAGCATGTCCTTGCGCTAGCTGGGGGGGGGGAGGCGCTCGCTGACAATCTGACAGCATCGCCTCCTCTCGTTTGGGGGGAGGTCCCAGCGAATGCTTTCCACAGTAGATGGGCCCCAAAGAACAAACTACTTTTCTATTTACGGAAGAACTCCAAAAGCGTGGCGACGCCAAAGATCGGCCGGCGCCCACGCCCGTCTGTAGGAAGAGCATGCTGAAGCAGCGCTTAGGTGAAGGACGTCGGGAGGCACAGAAAAGCACACAAAATGAGTCGCATGCGAAAGGGCCCGAGTCTGCAGCGCAGCAAAAAACAAGCGTGCCACTGCCCGTGACAACGACAGTGCCACAACGGTCGAGGTGGCAGATGCCTCCATTGCAGACGACGATGAAAGCACTGGCAGGTACATACCGATTTCACCTGCAACACTCTTTGTAGCACCAAAGCTGACACCAGTGTATCGTGTGCCATCCTCGAGTATGATGGTGGCCTTCATGGTTCTGCAAGGTCAAACGAGTGATATCGAGATAGCAGATATGGCAGCATTGCACGAGGGCAGCTTTTCACGACAGGAAGAGCCATGCATCATATCACAGCAACATCTCAACATTGAACCACCGGTCTCCGGTATGTGTGCGCGCGCGAGTGTGCGCTACAAAATGCAGCTAAGTCATCAGCACATAAGCACATAAGCTCATCAAGCAAGCACAGGCTCACACCAAGCCTATGGTAATCCCACAGGCTCGGAAACATGCCCATGCTGTTCGATTTGCTCAAAGGAGAATGATCTTTGATCTGATAGCTAGAAGTGGTTTTACCAGAAGATGATGATTGTGGCTCACCTGCATCCTGCCACAACTCAAAAAAGTCAGTCACAGCCCACCAACCAGTTTCAGCCTTCATGCTACCAAAAGCAGGCACACGTGAATTTTGAAAACTAGAATTATTTATAGTCGATCCACGTTATGATTATGACTAACCACAAAGAGATCATGGCTAAACGGCCTTTTACAAATCCAGACAACAGGCGCAGAGTCCTATCCCACTGAGCCTGACTTGGCCAAAGTGCCCGCCACCTCTGCCATCTTAACATACACACAGGCAGAAAAAACCACACAGTATGGCCAACACTGCTGTGGGTGTAAATTCGTTCGGGATCCAAGAGGGTTTACTACTGTGCCAGTCATACTAAAGTTAGGTGCAGCCTGTCAAAATATCTATTGACAGACCAAAAACAAACAGATATGGTGCTGGCAAGTGTTCATTTAGTTTGACTCGTGTCCTGCGTTTGAGCTGTCAGAACACGGAGGAACAGGTTCGTTGGGTAGTTGCATTTCATGTAATAAATCCAGAGGAGACACCCAACCAACCAACGAGGGAAGCGTTTTCCACTTCGCTCTGCTTTTGCCCTGCATGCCCCCCCCCCAACCCCCCCCCCTAGAGCTGTCAGCCTTTGATTTTGCCTGTATCAAGGGCGCATTGGTCGAATTTGACTCAGATCCATTGGATGACGAATACATTACTCAAAAGAACCATTGAGCCTTGGACGAGCCGATGCCATTCACACAGCTGAGCGTGGCTATAGCCTTAAGCAGGCACTTTCTGGGACGAAACAGACTGTGGCCTTTCTTGCTGCATTTGCCAGACTCACTCCTTCACGCAGATTCTGACCAAATTCAGATTCTACTCAGTTTCATCTTTATGTTAGTACTCCTGCCTGTGGCTGCAAGCCTAGCCCTTCGCCTCACTTGCTAGGAGTCCAATAAGCCCTGCAGCCCTTGCCACCTACCATCCGGGCTTGCTGCCACTGACCAGCCCCTAGATTCGCAAACCCTGGTAGCCACGTTTGTTGCTATTAGCACTCCCAATTTTGCCCACATGCTAAGAGCCCATCATGGGCGCTATCCGGTGCATCCGCCCAGTCCATATGAGTCTGTTCATAGTAAGGCCTGTATTAAAAAAAAAGGGGGCACACAACTTCAGCAGGCATGGCTGTTTACACTAAACAGCCATGTCATCAAGGGGTCAAGGTAAAGTACATAACATAGTGAATCGCCGATTGTAAACAGCACCACACAGCGGTTTTATTGACTTGAGCTTTCGATCCTCACAACGACCGACTAGCAGCAGCTGATACCGAAGGGACTCAGATCAACGTGCATAACTGAACCACGAAAAGCTGAATAGTGGCAGGTTCGGATGCCTACCGAATTAGCCCGTGCACTTCATGCCGGAGCCGCCAACTAGTGGGTCCTGACTTCTACTGCAAGGATGACGACAGTAATCGAGCTGGGGCACGTGGACATTAGCGGCAGCATGAAGGAAGGCTTCGGCAAGGCCGTGCTCGACAAGGCAGCTGCTTCAGCTAAGAACATATCGGCATGCAGCCTTGCAAGCCGATGGCACTAGCCAAGCCACTGGCACATCAGATCGACTGTGGTCGTGGATGGACTCAACCCTAAGGCACACGTCATAGTCACCTCAGTTGCAACCTCCTTGAATACCGTTTGGAGACAACCAGCGAATTTCAAATGCAGCTACATCTTACGGCCATTCGAGCTTCAGGGAGCTGCAGCAGTGCTTCAGCTGAGACAGTGACAGTACTGCTTGACTACCTAGTGCACTACTGCTGCCGTATAGGTTTGGCTGCTGGCTCACTTAAGCCAGGTTTACAAGGCGAGTTTTGCTTCCTACCTCCTCGACTCTTCGGTGTATACCTCCACTACACAGGAGGCGTTCCCAGCAGCCAAATGTGGTTCTACTTCTTGGCCAAGGCTCAGGCAAGACGTAGCAAACCACTAATCATAAGTGCTGTCGAGGGCACCCCTTCTTAATTGTTTTGCAAAGCATGGTGGATGGGTCGACCAGCGAAATCATAGAAGCGTTTTACGAGAGTCCTAGTTTATGGAACGAGCTAGTCACACAATCCAATAGCAGGCTGCATACGATAAAAGCAATCGTGGAAGGTTAAAGTTCACCGGGAGGTGCAGCTCCGACGGCCATTTCCTACCTCCTAGCCAAGGCAATTCTCTCATAAACACCCGAGGGCTGAGCGAGTAGGAAGCAAGACGTAGAGGAAGACCGACCGTATACACTTTCAACAAACATAAAGACCGAAGTCGGAAGGAAGCAGGCAGAAGCTAGACTCACCGTGTAAAAGAAGCTTTAGCCACGTGCTGCTCTACCTTAATTTTTTCACACACGCCATCGATCTCGGTAAAAGCCTGGAGGTGCCAACACGCTCGCTCGGGCAAACTAGCTGATGAGTAAGCAGCCTTTTAACAAAAGCACAAACAGCTAGATGTGCGGCCTACTCTTTTCTTTCTCTCTCTCTCTCCTCACGAAACAATTTCCAGCGCGTATGGAGTTTGGTGACTCAACGACTGCAGCATTTGGTAACAGCCCTTTCTGCGAGGCTTTCGAAAACCGGTACGCATGTGCAAAACACTTTTCACGCGCCCAAGCCGGCTGTTCGGTACTACAACACCACCTTGATCTTCAGACGAAGAACCTGACAGGACTCGGCACCGCGATACTCACGCGGATTGCACAGCAGCCCTTGACAGGCTTCGAAGGAGTACCTGGATACAACTTGTCAAGCTAATTCTGGCGCGAGTGTAGCTGCATTTTGCTCCCGCGCGATGCAGCTACACAGGCCAAACTGGAAGATGCCGACAATCCAGCGCAATTGCATTTATCAAATCGCGCAATTTCTTTTTAACAAGCACTAGGTTTCTGCGCTTTGCTGTTCTTTCGGATACACTGTTAACGCGCACTACGGTAAGAAGAAAACAAAAGGCTAACGTCAGGCACGGAGGCTAACCTGCAAGCGCAATACGAGCCCGTTGCCGCTAACGGTAAGGCTAAGAATCAACGTAACGACTTTAAAAGAATTATTCGCTAAGATTACCGCATGCAACAAAGAAGCCGCGACGCCGTTCGAAAGAGCGAGCACTACCTTTCGGCGGGAAACAACACACGTGCACTAGAGATCTGGACGACGACTGACTTCCGGCGGCCGCTGCAGATAGTCAAACCATTTACTACATTAAAACATTTACTATAAAAATGCAGAAGCGTTTGAAGCTACTCAAATGTGGCAAGTTAAATATTTTGTAGCAATAAACGAGAGACGGGGCGTGTCAGTTTGTGGGCGCTTAGTCACTGTGGCTAGCAAGACTAGAACAATAAAAGACAGTTTATTGACAGCCGCGGCACGTGCCGCACACCGGAAAGATAACTGCCCCTAACACCGACGGGGAGATCATCCTACACTTGCGCGGCATCCCGACACGTTGAGAAAGCGATTCTAAAACGCACATCGCCACCAAAATTCCGTTAAATAATAATAATAATTAATTGGATAGAGAACCCTCAGAGAACTCAAAATACATTTCTAGGAATTTTACATTTGCTGTTAAGTAATGCAAGCACACTTTTGTAACAGTTTAACTCGTTGGTACTATCGGAACGACTGGTTGCGTTGGTGAGCCTCATGCGCGCGACGGCGGCTCGGCGAATAGCACGATGAACGGCAAAGCCCCCACCCCCATCCACGAGCCGTTGGTGAAACCCGTGTTGTAGCAGTCGGGTATGCTGCTACGGAGCGCGAGGAGTGAAGCGTGAAGCGAAAGAGGTATAGAGAGCAGAGAGAGCGAGAGAGAGAGAGAGAGAGAGAGAGAGAGAGTGAGTGAGTGATAGCAGAGAGAGAGAGAGAGGAGAGAGAGAGAGAGAGAGAGAGAGAGAGAGAGAGAGAGAGAGAGAGAGAGAGAGAGAGAGAGAGAGAGAGAGAGAGAGAGAGAGAGAGACACACACAGAGAGAGAGAGAGAGAGAGAGAGAGAGAGAGAGAGAGAGAGAGAGAGAGAGAGAGAGAGAGAGAGAGAGAGAGAGGGAGGAGAGAGAGAGAGAGAGAGAGAGGAGAGAGAGAGAGAGAGAGGGAGAGAGAGAGAGAGAGAGAGAGAGAGAGAGAGAGAGAGAGAGAGAGAGAGTGGATAGCGCGCTTATGGGCCGACGCACAAGCAGAAAGTAGGTCGCTGCAGCGCTGGTAAGGTTGTTGTTCGTGCCTGCTGCTGCTTTTGTAATGATCGCAGCGTCCTGCTACTAATGTATGCCCCACCTGCAGCAGGTGGTAGGGCAGTAAACTCAGCACAGGGTCCGGCCTTTGACATGGGGACGTTGCCCATCACAGCTGCATTCCCCATATGTGGCGAGTCAGCCAGGTCGCATATATGCACGTGTGAGAGAATAAACTGTGAGTCTCGTTTACCGCTCACGCCCGGGCTAGTGTCTCAGTGAGACTCCACTAGAACTGCCGCCGCCGGAGCCACTATAATACTTCATGGTCAAATAACCTGCCTGACCAGTCGCAATCAAATCCTGTTTAGTAAGAGAATACGGGCAGGCCGTAACCCAACGTGTGCGCGTCCAGCGCGCCCATTGGCTGGGAGGATATCCGGCTGGGTACGGAACGACATGGAGGCGAGACCACGCCCATAGCCTGCGTAGTAGGTGCGGCTTTACAGAATGGGAACAATATCCTAATATGGTTCGGATCTTTGAAGGAAATCTGAAATACAACACTGCAGTTGAACAGACGAGCGTTCAAAAGCCTCATGGCGATCGCTCCTGCCTTGATCAATTGCTGTTGCTGCATATCCCCATGGGAGGGGAGGACGTTTATGTTAGTGATTGCTGAGCGGTTTGGCAGATATAGAGTTAAAGTTGTATCGTGGAACAGCGGTTTGACATTGTTATAGTTTAGATAGATTTACGGAATTCAGGTTTGACTTGCCAGATAGGCGACGAAATCTTGTCTAGGATTATAAGTTAATTTTCTATTAAAAACCCTCAACATTGGTCCAACAACCGAATAATTGTCTAGGGTAGCTTTCAAAAGGCAAGCATGGTAGAAATTGGACCTGAAGTTTTGACGATTCCCACATAAATAAAAAGCATAGAAAAAGATTTGGCAAACCGCGTCTAACCCAGAAGTGAACGGGAAGCAACAGTTCTACAAATAACGAATTTACATATCTCTGCATCATATACGACTTGAGTCCCAACTTGTATTGGTTCATCGATTAACGTAGTTATAGCTTTGTTGAGGCACGTGATTGTGACCGTTTGACAGCTTCATCTACAGCTTTCGTTTACATTTACATTTAATTTAAAGTTATAGTTTAGCTTTGAACCCTGTAAATTTCACAGCTCAGTCAAAAATACTCGATAGATCAGTGTGAAATTCTACATTTTAGCTTATGTTTGCTTGTAAACCACTGCTAATCATTTCTAATTTTGGTTGAATGAGTTCGGCCGTGCATTTCGCTACACAGTTTCGCTGTGTCATCAAACTTCAGGCATTTGTCGGGTCGGGAGTATCGGAAGAGGAAGTGAGGAAGAGGAGCGACAGGTGAAGGGCCAGACAGGTGAAGGGCCGAAGCGTCGGAGGAGCAGCCGAGGGCTGCGCTATGAGGATGCGCTATGAGGTCGCGCCAGTGGCACCAAACAGCAAGTCAACCGCCCAGCCACCTACCGGGTTAGAAGCGTTCGCCACGAAGGGAACGGGACAGGCACCCTCACTATCTAGGGACGACGGCACGATTTCTGCAGTCCGGTGAACGGCGGAGGGCTCGAGAAGCGGACAGTGCACGCCGAACACGGTCGCACACGCTCGGCTGGCAGTTCACGCTCCGAATTAGGGAGTGGAAGGAGGACCGTGTAACTTTGTTTATCGTCTCGCACAGCAACAGAACGCCAGCCGACGGGCAACACCGCCAGTTCATTCCGCTGCGCACAGAGGAAGAACGACTCTGTTCACCCCTCTCGCCCACCGGACTGCCTGCGGCTTCCTCGACTCAACAATCACTAATAGCATATCCCGATCGCATACCACATCGAGTGGTGGCCCACTCGTACAACGATCGTGGGTAGCGGCATAAATTAAACGAAATCACAGACCGTTGTCCGAGGTTTCGGTACCAAATTTTCGTGAGAGTAGTGTACGGGGCACTGGAGGTTTCTGCTGAGCCACTGCTGCTGGGTATTAATCAGTGCTGCTAGTTCTGCTATAGTAGCGCCGTGTATAGGGTTTGGTCAGCAAGTTTGTCCTGATCAGTGATTGCGAGTGGCGTGGTGTGATGTTGATATAATACAATTCATTTGTATAGTCCCGTACGAGACCTTAATCTCGATTCAGGCGCTTCACATACGCCACGGGGCTCGAGCCCACGGCGTCGGAAATCAAATACACTCATCTGACCTTGGTCGAGGCGAGCACCTTAACCACTGGGTTAAACCAGCTTTTAAACTAGACGCCCAGCGACATTATGCCCTTGCAAATAACATTCAGTAGTATCCACTATTTGTGCTCGGTATCTTGGTCCAGTTTAGGCCAACGAACTCGCGATTCCTGGGCAATCGTGAGGAGTGCGCCAGAAACGCAGTAGGCGATGTGATCTGCTTATTTGGAAAGCAGCGCAACAAATAGTCGCTCGGCAGTGCGCCATACCGCTTGGCAACGGCGAGGTCTCTGCCGAGCCTTCGTTGTGACGCTGTACTGATGTAATGTCATGACGTTCCCTGTAGGTTTTTCACTAGAGATAACATGATTTAGTGATTCACATAGTCACGGAGCAATACTGGAGGTATGGCAGTTCGTGACCTGCTTTCAGTCGTGAGCGTAGGCTGGTGATTGGTTTCGTTCGAGACTTCGACGCTAAGTTGATCCAGATAGGCCCACTGTAGCAGATGATGATGGGCTGTCGTTCACAGTCGGTCGGGGCAACGGACGGAAGGACAGATTCAGGTTGCATGTGAAAACGCTAGGCAAAGCGTCCGAACTGTGCTCTGCGGGTGCGCAAACGTTGTTATCCTGACGTAAACTGAATTCTACAGCAGCCAGTGTTGTGTGAGCCTCTGCTTCTCGGCCGCTAGTATATGCCCCGCCTGCGGCCCTGCAGTTGAACCAAGCAGCGCCTTTGACGTCAGCATGTGGCCCAACACAGATACCCGCCTGCGGCGGGAGGTTGAACCAAGCAGCCTTTGACGTCAGCATGTGGCCCACCACAGATGCACTCACGTATCTGTGGTGAGTCAGCCCCAGCTCGTATATGTACCCCGCTGGGGGATAAACAAGGAGAGTCTCGTTCACAGATTACGTTCGCCCGCTCGTGTCTTCGTGTCACTGCTGGAGCCGGAGACATTAACGTAACACCAGCTGTTGCAATTATTTAAAGCAAAGCAGTCATAGTGTAAAATGACAGGTCTTTCGCTTTCCTATATGACTAGATTCGATGAATTACTGAGCTTGCGTTCAATGATGCACGGGCATCGCCAGTAACGTTGAAGTTGGTGCTGAGGCTAGGTGATTTTTGCCAATGCCGCAGTTATTCTCTTTTTCTTTAAAAGACACAAATGAAACTTTTCTAGTGTGATCACTCGTTTGCCAAGCTCGTCGCACTTTTAAGTTCTTGACAACTCTTTTATACGACTTGCAAATGGTTTCTTTACTTAGCACATGTAGTTATTGTAGCGTGTGCAATACGTAGGCTGTCTAGGCGTTGCAGTATCGCCAAAGTAGCATA
Source organism: Cristatella mucedo (assembly GCA_009760855.2). Taxonomy (NCBI): domain Eukaryota; kingdom Metazoa; phylum Bryozoa; class Phylactolaemata; family Cristatellidae; genus Cristatella; species Cristatella mucedo. The sequence goes on from WPIO01000021.1 coordinate 739,050, forward strand.
GCAAAGGGTTAGAAGTAGCATAAGCCCAAATTGTGGACGGTATTGCAAAGGCCGAGTCGTTGCATGTCTCGAAGTGTTGTGCGCAAAGCATAAGCGTACATGAAGAACACACGAATCTCAGTCTTTCTGTTCTGGACGGACAAGTAGTCGGAGCAGGTAGCTAATGGTTCAATTGCACCATTAGAAACCTTCAGTACTCGCTTAATGGGTATGCCAGAGCATGCATTTTAGATGTGAAGCATTCAGCAGGCTTTGTGCAGCAGTTTCGACTAAAATTCGGCACCTTGGTCGTCGCACGGCTATTCGAGTCTATATAAACTGTCACAACATTTCTGACAAAAGCTTTCGTTAACTTCGCTGCGAGCTTATTCGGTAGATGGAGAGCGAAAGTTTTCTTCGAGAATTAGTCGCAGGCGACCAGTAGATGCTTATTTTCGGCTGACGGTTCCGAAAGGTTGCAATTAAGATATACATGAACAAACTCAGACAATTTACTTTGTGTCGGCATTTGACCAAGTGGAGCCTTTTGTTTCCTACCTTTCAGTCGGAGCTCTTCTCGTGTCATGCAAGACTTGTATCTAATCATCAATGCCTTTCACCATACCAAACCAGAAATATCGCTCATAAATCATTGAGAAAGTTTCATACTTAGTAAGGTTCCCTGCAGCTAGGTTGCCACGAAGAGTCCTCAAAGCACCACATTGAAATAATGAGGGCAACGTGGTTCGAGTACCATCAATTATGAGCAGTGCTGTTGCTATGCCCATAGACATTCTGAATAGCATCGCTTGAAACCGCTACAGCCGAAGGCTTTCTTTTGCAGAGTACACAATTTAGAGCAGCAAATCAAGATCCTTATAGTGCCCCTGCTTGATATATTCTAGCGAGAAATCATACTCCAAAGTAGTAGCTGCAACGTGATGAGGTGTCATGCTTAAAGCAGCAGACACGACGTTAGCCTTGCCAGGTTTGTGAACACTGCAGTTGAACACATCCATCTTGTGAGTCTAACGCCTCAGATGGCCAGTAGTTCCTACTGTGTTCTTTTTAAGAAGTAACTACTTGACAGCCTCGTGATCTGATTACCAAATGGACAGTATGCCCAGAAAAGTGAGCTTTGTAAACTTCCAGCGCCAGTACCACTGTAAGACACTCCCGCTCAGTTGCTGAGTATGTCGTCTCTCTGGCATTTAGTTTTCGCTCGCCAAACGCCACCGACTTATGTTCACCGTGCTTATCGAGTTGTTCTAAGAAAGAGCCAATCGCCACTGAGGAAACTTCACAAGTGACGACGAATGGTAGGGTTGGATCTGGGATCACCACCACATATTTGATGAGTAGCCCTTTGAGTTTTCCCAAGGTTGACACGTTCTCCTGATCACTTTGAACTGCCCCAGCTAGTCACAGAGGGAAGCAGAAATCTTTGCATAGCTTGGAATCGAAGTGAAATTTTGATAAACACGTATGAGTCCCAGTAAGCTTGATAGTTCGTCAGCATCGATTGGTATTCGCAAGTCGTGGGTGACGGACACTTTTTTGCATTTTTCTACTTGTAGATTTGTTCGCATCGCACACAGAACTCTGGCACAGGACCAACACTAACAATTTATTCTACTACTCACAGAGCAGAGCGGAGCACGACTTCCTTTGCCCCTCTCTCCCATGCGAGTGCCCTCTCCTCGACCACGGCTGTGCATTGGCCGACCCCGATGGTGAATCCACCATCTGTTCACCAGCGGGTTATCGGCCTGCGTCCACGCCTCATTAGAAGCAGACCACAGCTGTGAACAGGCCCCTCTCGATGATATATATATATATATATATATATATATATATATATATATATATATATATATATATATATATATATATATATATATATATATATATATATATATATATATATATATATATATATATATATAATTCATTTGTATAGCGCCCCAAGAGAACCAAACCTCTATTCAGGCGCTTCACATATGCCTCGGGGCTCGAGCCCACGACCTCAGCCAGACCTTAGTCGGGGCGAGCACCTAAACCGCTGGACCAACCCAGCTCGGCGCTCGATGATGCTCCCAAAAGCTGTGCACAGGCCCCTCTCGATGATGCTCACAACAGCTATTTAGGAAAGGAGCAGCACCGGCCTGCATATAATCAAACCACGCTACTGCTTCCTGGAGATACGACGTGTCCCAGGAAAATAAATTATTGTTGGGCTAGGCAGCACTTCCAGAAAGTTTAAACCCACGAGGCTTAAACAGTCTAAGAACTTGATCGAGGCCGACCGTGTGGTCGTCGCAAGTTTCGTGGAAGCACATAAAGTCGTCAAGATTTGCCAGGACATCTTCAGTGTCTGGCGGATGAATGAGGTCATTGACGACTGGTTGAAATGCCCCTGAGACATTACTGAGTTCAAGTAGCATGCGGCAATACTAGTAGAGACCATATAGGATAACGAAAGCGAAGTTTTCCGTCTTCGTGCTTCAGCCGCGTGTATTTGGTGGCAATCGGATGTCGTACAGAGGCTACTTAAGAACTTGGCTTTGTTAAGACGGTCCAGCGTTTCAATGTGATTAGGAAATCTGCCGCTATTCCACGGTGACTAGATTTTTAGTGTGCAATGATCGACACGTATTCTCAGATCTTCCGAAAGCTCGCTGACGACCACTAAAGGTGAAGCCCTCGAGCTGGTCGATCGTTCAATGCTGCCAGCGTAGGCACCTCAACGATCTCCTTTTCAACTTAGGCCTGCATAGCAAAAAGTGGACAAAAGTGGAGCTTCTGGGACACTATCCAAGCCCTACTGATTGTGGTTCCAGCTGAACATCGTGCTGAATTTTGCTGAACGTTTCAAATCCCTCGCTCTTTGGGACTAGGTTTAGCTATGTTTGACAAGCAAATTGTTCAGCTAGTTGCTTTGCTTTCACCACAAATATAGTGCTGTGACATCAAAGACCAGTTTAAGCAGGCTTTCCTCGTGGGTTCTGTCTCCATTCGAGCAAACTGATTCGGATACCACTTTAACATGCTTAATCGACTGACTGACACACAAACTCACCGGTTCGTCTGTGAGGTTCACTGCTCTCACTCGTAATTCCACCTACCAGATTAGATCATTCAAAAATAGTTGTTGACATAAAATAAATAAATAATAAATGCTAGCTGATTTAACAGCCTCTTTTTGTATAGCGACAGAAGAGCCTTGACAGCTATCGCCACCGCTTGCAGTGGCGATGAAGAATCGCCCACTACAGGATTCGAACCCATGACCTCGGGACCGAAGTCGTGAAAAGCAACCGCTTTACCTAGTGAGCCATCGCGGCTCACCTCTTGTACCGACGCTTACTCTTACTACTGACGTACTCTTTCGAAAACTCGAGGCTCTCAGCAACGCACCGCGTGCATACGACGCAGCTGAAATCTTGTCTGAACGCCACCGACCTAGTGAGCCATTACGACATGCCACAGGGCTGCGCAGCCACTGCATCATTATTTGGCTTTGGCCTCGCTGAACTGTTGTGTTCGAAATTAGTACAGCTCGCACATAATAATAAAAATAATAATAATGCACATGATAAAGCACCCTCAGAGAACTCAATCTCTTTCTAGGCCCTTTACATTTGCTGCCAAGAGAAACGCGATTGAATGGTGAGTAATATCATACTTGATAAACAACATGAATAACCTAGTTAAGGGTGACATGCACAGGGTCAGCATGCAAGCTTGGTTAGTTGCAGCATGCACAGTGTCAGCATGCATAAGCACATGAAGGACGAATCACAGGGACCCACTAAGTGCTGTCGTAAATTGGTGTGTTTTTAAGTTCTTTTTAAATGTGGTCAAGTTAAGGGATGTTCTGACGCAAGTTGGGAGGGAGTTCCAGGCTTTGGGAGCATACGAACTAAAGGCACGGTCTCCAAAGAATTTGAGGTTTGTACGAGGTATTGGTAAACTGTTGGATTCCGAAAAGCAGGTGGTACGATGCTTGGCCTGGTGGGGAAGTAGATCTGAGAGATAGACGGGAGCCAAAGAAGGAAGTGACCTAAAAGTGAGCGACAGAACCTTGAAGTCGATCCGTTGCTTGACTGAAAGCCAGTGCAGGTCGGCGAGAAGTGGTATGATGTGGCACGGCGATGCTCACGACTGACAAGCCTACCTAGCTGCAGAGTTTTGCAACAGCTGTAATCACCTGATTGCACATGCCGGTAGGCCAGCAAGCAGTGAGTTGCAGAAGTCGAGACGGGATGTCACGAATGCATGGACCAAATTGGACGTGGTATCCTTATCTAAACAAGCCCGAATTTTAGCAATGTTATGAAGCTGAAAATAGGCAGATTTGACTGTGGAGCTGATATGGTCGTCTAACGAGAGGTCGCTTTGGAACATGACACCTAGATTTTGAGCTGATTCAACAGGAGATATGCTGGCAGAGCCAATTTTGAGCGTAAGCATTTCCAGTTTCTGAATCACACTGGGTTTTCCCATAACTAATAACTTAGTTTTATTATCGTTTAGTTTTAGAAAATTTGCTGCCATCCATGAGCGGATTTCATCAATACATGCAGCAAGTGACTTGAGAGAATTTGAGGTGCTTGAAGGCTGAGAAGGATCAAAGCAAAGGTACAACTGAGTGTCATCTGCATAGAAGTGAAAGCCTAGATTGTGCTTGGCAATCACATCAGAAAGAGGGAGAGTATAAACCGTGAAAAAAACCGGACCTAGCATCGAGCCCTGAGGTACCCCATATTTCAGAGGTACCTCGGATGATCTTTGTCCATTCACGTCAATACTGTGTAGTCTCCCACTGAGATAGGACCTGAACCATTGCAGAGCAGTGCCAGTGATGCCCAGGCGAGATGAGAGGCGCTCTAGAAGAACTTGGTGATCAATAGTATCAAAAGCTGCCGAAAGATCGAGCAAAACAAGCAGAGACACTCTATCCATGTCTGCATTCCTAAGCAGGTCGTTGTATACCCTAAGCAATGCTGACTCTGTGGAGTGATTAGCTCTAAAGCCAGACTGGAACTTACTTGCAAGGTTTGAAGTTTCAATATATGAGTTTAGCTGGTCCGCCACAACCCGTTCCAGTGTCTTTGCTATTGGTTTAGAGGCGCTTTCTTGAGTAGTGGCCTGACTACAGCTTTTTTGAATGGTGCTGGGACATGACCTGAGGCTAATGACATATTAATTATGTTAGTTATGCATGGCAGCAGCAGATCAATGCAACGTAGGAGCAGGACAGTGATAGTAAGGTCCAAAGGACTTGTTGTCTTCTTTGAGTGGGATAAGAACTTGAGGACGAGATCACTAGTGACCTGCTTAAATGTAGACATTGAAGTGCTACCAGGAATTGAGGGACACCATTCTAGAAGGATGTAGTTATCGCAGGGATAGACTCCCTGATCTTGTCTATCTTCTGGACCGAGAGAAGCGATAGGCTAGATCATAACAAGGATCATCAGGTAAGGAGCTAATCTGTGAGCGGTTAAGGAGATGGTCGATCGTCGACATCAGCATTTTTGGGTTGTGCATCTGTGATTCAACAATGTTTGCATATAAGCTAGACTTGGCCTTAGCAAGTATCGATTGGTACGACCCAGGTCCTCGTATGCTTATTGATGGACAGTGAGTCCTGATCTTTTGTAAGCTTTTTCAAGCTTGCACTTAGTAGATCTAGCTAGTTTAATGTCTATGGTAAACCACAGGCCGTCTGCACGTGGGTGCACAGTGCGCTTAGTCAGAGGTGCAAACTCGTCGAGCGTGTCAGCTAGTATCATGTTGTAGCTATCTACCGATGATGACAGATCGGAGGGGGGACTGAACAGCTGAGGCGAAGCTGCTATTCTTGCACGGACAGGATCGATGTCAAGGGTCTTAAGGTTTCGCGATTCACAGGTTATTTTAGAGGAGGAGGCGGGAACACACTGTATATTGAATGAGATCTGCATGTGGTCAGATAAGCAGGATTTGGTAATAATTGGTTATGACAAAGTGCAGTTGTATGAGAAAATCTGATCGAGTGTGTGACCCTTGATATGAGTAGGGCCATGCACATAAGCTACAAGAGACAATGAGTCAGTCAATGCACGAAATTCAGTGCTGAAGGTGTCAGCTAAGTTATCAAAGTGAACGTCGAAATCACCCATAACGAGGAAGGATCGATTTCTTGCATACAGAATCGAAATGAGATTGGATAAATCTGAGATAAAGGAGGATTTGGTACTTGGTGAGCGATAGACTACTGCCACCATCGGTTGCTTGTTCTCGGAAGAGACCAAGACAATCGATTCAAAAGACTGCTTCGAGGGTACTGCAAATAGCTTGAAGTTGAATTTCGAGTGCACGGTAACAGCAACTCCACCTCCAGTTTTGATTGATCTAGGGGATTGAAATAATGAGAAACCAGTTGGGGTTGCGTCTTTAACTGTCGGGCAGTTTATCAATTTTAGCCAAGTTTCAGTTGGGGCGAGCAGGTCGAGACCATTTTCAGAAATAAGGTCGCTTATTACCATAGGTTTATTGCACATTGAGCGAGGATTCCAAAGGCAAGTGTTAAGTCGGGCCGATGGAGTTATAACAGTCCTGATGACCACCAAGTTAGAGAGATTCACAGTGACGCATGTGGGGGAGCGTGCTGAGCGGTTCGAGACAATGCTAAGAATACCAAACGAGCGGGTACTCAGCTCACATTTCCCGCCCAATGAGCGGCGGCTGATCTATCATCAATATATAAAGTCCATGTTTAAGGCCTAGCATGAACTGGGTCGCAACCAATGGGATTGAACTGTGCTGGGCATCATTCTTAGTGATATAGAAAGTACCATCAGCAATTCTCCATTCTGGAAGTACTTTAAGGAAACCTTCACACATGACGGCTTAGGTCGTCATATTTTTAACAATCATAACGCGATAGTCCTTGACCGTAGTCTCTAGTGGAACTCTAACCGCGGTTACACCACGAACATGAATGGTCTCACCACTGAGGGACTTCGGTTCACTTTTAAAGCGCCTAGAAAGAGATTGAGTTCTCTGAGGACGCTTTATAAAGTGTATTATTTTTATTTAACTGAACGCAAGCGAAGCATTAGATTACTGATGAACAGATGGTCTGCTGCCAGAAGGCACACATCAGACCCTGTGTCAAGCAGGACTTTGACTTCAGTCTCGTTAAGCATGCATTGCAGAAAGAAACAAGGGAGACTATGCGTTGCTGAACTGAAAAGGTCTGTTCTTTTCCAAACTGTGGCAAAGGAGGATAGCGCCTTCTTTCCCGCCCTCTACCGTTTCCTGACATGCTTGGGCTAGAAGTCTATTGCAATGTGTCCTCAACCACAGTGTTTTCGATAAAAGTCATTGAAGTATAGCATTTCTGCTGCAGTTCTCGGCTACAAATCGCGTGTACTCACTCGCACACTGGGCCGTTAGCGACCCCTAGCTGAGAGTTGTGCCATTCACAACGAGCAAAGCTTGTGGACGCCCAATTTATGCTCCCAGCTTAGTCATTCGTTGTACAACGTCGAGTGACAACCAAATAAAGCCGTCGTCACGCATCAACGCTGTGCAGACTCTATCTATTTACGAAGTGAGACATCAATACGAATTCGCGGTATGCCAACACCAGTTGTACGCGCCTACCGCCTCAATATGTCTCAGCTCGGCAGTTGTGTCTGCCTCTGCCGCTAGATTATCCGGCTTTAGTGGAGCTGGTAAGGCTCGGTCGAAACAATCGGTCGATAAGTAGCCGTGGACATGGTCACCGGGCATTTGCCTCAGCGCTGTCCGCTCTTGATGGGTACGGAATACCATAGAGCAGAGCCCTGAACTGGGTCCGATACCCACGCCCATACCCACACAAATCCATGGGTACTGGGTGGGCGTGGGTGGCGTCTTTGATTATATGGGTGGGTGTGGTTGGGTATTGGCTTGCATTATAAAAATCCCACTTAAGGGTGCCTTTAGGAGTTCAAGCGTTAAAGTCTGCCCGCAGTTCTTGCAGGGTTCTAGGGCAATTCGGCGCAGGACAATTCGGAGCGGACAATTCGTCGTGGATAATTCGGGGGGGATATTTCGGAGCGGACAATTCGGAGCAGGATATTTAAAACATATCTATTTGAAATTTAAACGAATTTTTTTAGTAATCACGTTTAATAGAACTATAATACCGTATAAAGTAAAGTTTACTTAGCTTACTACAAAAAGTCAATAGCAAATACCGGCAACTCTTGCACAAAATCACATTTTTAAAATGTTACCAGTACACTAAATGTTAATCCATTAAATTAATGTTGTGACTAAATCCGCGAAAGTAATCAATTGATGAAAGATTTTCGTAATCTAACACAACCGTGCGAAATCGACGATCCAGGTCTCCATATTTCTTTTTCCTCAGAGGAGGATCTTCACCAGCAAGTAGATCTGCTCCGAATTGTCCGCTCCGAATTGTCCGGCGCCGAAGTATCCGCGACGAATTTTCCGGCACCGAATTGTCCGGTTACCTCTTGCGAAGTCAAAGGCAGAGTTTTTCGAGGAGTTCAAACGCTCGAGTCTGGCATGGGTATGGGTATAGGTAGGTATAGGTATGGGTATGGGTAATCCGGCGACCGAACTTGTGGGCGATGGGTGGGCAGTGCCGGCGTGCTTTAGCAATGGTTGCCCATGGATACTTGCCCAGGTAGCAATTGAGGGTTCTGCTACAAAGTTATTTCATACCGGAAAATGAGAGCGTCACGAACATTCACAGATTCCTTACTAATTGTGGGACCGTACGTGAAGCTGCCGAAGATGCACCTTAATGTCACCTTCCAGCTGCCAAAAAGGCCGCGGCCTTCTCGCTTCACCATTAAATAAATAGATTCATTTGTATAGCATTCTAAGAGAACTTAATCTCTATTCAGGCGCTTCACATATGCCTCGGGGCTCGAGCTCACGACCTCAGCCAGACCTTGGTCAGGGCGAGCACCTTAACCACTGGACCAAACCAGCTCGGTTATTCACTGACTGCAAAGTACCATTCCAAATCCAGAAGATCTCGCGAATTCCGATGGTTATCTCATCGCCAAAAAACTTTTAGCCACGCAGTAAATCTCCGGAAGCCATCTCTGCTACCCATCGTAATAAGACACCAAAATAGAGACGCGCCTGTATTCACATAGGGCCCTCCTACCACGATCCATCGGCGTACCGATATAATGTCACAAATCTGAAAAAAAGTATAAACATGCATCTGAGCACCTCGATACTGCATTGCTGAAAGCGTCTTGGCAGGGATACCAACTTGGCCACCGTCAATGCTTAGAAGTTGCCCGATTCATCGCACCCCCGAGGTTGCTTCGCTGTCGCCGCTCGAAAGCAGCACACGAGAATAGTCGGTGTATCGTTCATATCTTTGCAACGGTAAGCAAGTAGAAGAGGCGCCACCTGTCTGAAGCCGCCCTTTCGAACCGAAGATCGTGCTGCCAGTCACATCTATGGAGGATCATTCATTAAGATTTTTGCAGCAGCTGACCTAGGGTAGGTGGCTGCCGGACAGCAGCACTTCCTTTCAAATCGAAAGTCGTGCTGACAATCGCATCTCCTAGGGGGGCTATAGGCTGTTGGCTCTCGCTTCCTCCATTCCCGCCTACCACCGCCAACACAGTGTAAACCCGGCGGTCAGCTGCCTCGTCCGAAACTCACGCAGCCTCCGTCGGGCTAGCTGCCAAACGGATCAGCTAATAGCACCACTGGCCATGTGACCATCGGCCCATCGGCATAGCTCCCCCCCCTCCGTACCTGTGGCCCGTTCCTCGGCCTGCCCAGGCGCTGTCTTCTCTTTGTTTTGCCGCCACCGGGAGCTGCCGACCGAAACCAGCATCGAGCAGCACGCTGTGTAAAAGCGCCGAAAGCGAGTCACAGTGAGCTAAGTCTGACCGAATGATCGTCACTCATTCACTCCTCGTTGTATGCTGCATATTATTGAGCATTGACAGTGCGAGAGACTTTGTAGCTTTATGCTGTACCAGCATGTGAGCTTGCCAAAGTCGAAGTCCGTTCGCTGCACGAAACCGCTGACCACCACACTCAACTCGGACCCTCGTTGATGCCCCCAGGGTTCCGGGACAAGCCATCGGTCCAAAGTTCAGCCAATCCAGGGCAAAAACTCTTTGTTTCTTCCGGAGGGTGCTTTCTGCTTCAAGCGCTGATCCTCGAAGAGCAAGGCTTTTGCTCCTGTTAACTCTTGGCGAGGACCGAGTAACGGCCGTCCTATGGCTTGCTGGCCCGTTGCCAAAGGTTTTCTTAAGGGGTTTCCTTGACCTCGAGTGGGTGCAACGGGGAAGGCTGCAGCCGAAGGAAGACATCCCGTTGCCGGATTTCCTGGCTGGCTGCACAGCATAACAAGGCAAGAGCCGACACGCTCCTTTCTGAATGCACCCAATTTACTCGCCACGACTGAGCGGCAGATGCCGCAGGCCTCGTAGACGCATTTTGCAAGTTTGAGCTGCCCTGTAGTCAAGGTAGCAGTGGCTGTGATCAGCGGCGGCGTACAGGGTATCATCGACGAATTTCAATAACAAAAGAGTCCTCAGCCAAAAAAGACTTTAACGGTTGCAAGCATTTAACCAAGCAGATTTTCAGCTTATTAGAAATATATTGCTCGTTTGACCCCAGCTGAGGCTTACGGCGCGAGCGATCGGGAGGACTATGTCTGAATGCCAAGATCCTCGAGCGACTTGCCCCCGGCCGTAGTTCGCGGCTGCCGAGCAGCCCGTGGAGCTCATTTTAAAGGCAAATGTTTAGATTCGCCGGGCTCCCCTGTAACTTTCGCCCCGCCCTAAAGACCGACAAGGAGCTCTCGTGTGCTCTGAATGGGAGCCTCGAGGAACACCTATTTAGCTCCCCTTAATCTAACCCGGTTCCACCCTTTCCGACGAGACATGGGCTGAAGTGAAGCTGCGTGTCGAAGGAGAGCCACCCGGTCGGGCTTCGTCAGCTCCATTTCTTAAAATATCTGAGATATGGTAGCCTCTCTAAAAAAAGTGAACGGTATCTTGTATTGATTCTTCTACTACTAGTTCTCTACTACTCCATCCTACCATTCATCCAATGCACAGAAGGTGTAGCACTGCAAAGAAGGGCTAGGATTAGGGATTTCTAAAGAAAATAAATTCGCTATATTCTTTTACGGAGAGCAAGAAGCTTCATTCCTTCGGGAAGCCGCCCGGCCCAGGGCGCTCCGCAACCAGCAGGCTTAGTCAGCCCTAACTAATAGGGAATCGGAAGGTGTTGCCTCTTGAGAAACACCTTAACGCTGCGAACCGATGACGCATCGCCCGTAAGACTAATTAGCCTATCTATTTTTTTAAATACCCACTATAGGCGAGCCTAAAATTTCTTACCTTCGTCAATTCCCGCCTGGAAGTGTCGACAAACCGTTTACAATAAATTTGTACATCCGTTTGTAGAGCCCAAAACTTGATGACGATGGCACCCGCTAAGCAGGCTTCTCCCCGATCAACTTTAAGATAACAAGCTTTGCAGCTCCTCAGCAAAGCCTCCTACAAAAAAATTAGCTGCCCCCCTCGAGAGAGCGACTTTGAAACGATGTACACGCTCCTGAGCATTTCCGGGTCGCCTTCATGGAGGTCTAAAGCCCCCCCCCCCCTGCTGCCTACCCTGCACTAAGGGTCTGAGCAGTTTTGTCAATCTGCCCGTAGGATGGCGGCCTCTCACTCATTTCAGCATGACTTTGCACCACATCCAAGGTCAGATAATGTCATGGGAATGACTTTCTGTGCACTTTTTCTGTAGCTAGGAATTCGTCGAGCGTTGGGCGTCGACTATCTACAACAATCATCTACAGCTTGGTCAATGTCCCTTTTTAAATGCCGAGTCGCGAGAAGTTGGTCTATTATCCGCACCTGACACGCTTTGCACACAATGTGCAACAACCTCGTGGGAAGTGCAGATTGAGCTGGAGGTTCAACAGTCGTGTCTTTCGATTATTACATCCAGGTTCCTAAGCAAAATAGATTAAGCGAGGCACTTGCACCCATTTCGAGTTGAGAGGATAAATATACCAGTATTCAAGGATTTAAGTGTGGTATTAGTCCTATCTACTGAAAAAATGGCCGGGAAATTGCTCGTGCACTAAATGAATTGCATTTTCTTGTAGTTCTCTGAGAAACGAAGTGTAAGTCAACACCCGGCCTAGGGCACGAGAGGTGGTCAGCCCTACTGAGAAAACCAAGGAACTCGGGTCGCGATGGCACACTAGGTAAGGCGGTTGCTTTCACGACCTCGGTGCCGAGGTCGTGGGTTCGATTCCTGCGGTGGGCAATTCTTTATCGCCACTGCAAGCGGTGGTGATAGCCATAGAGGCTCTTCTGTCGCTATACAAAAAGAGGCTGTTTAATCAGCTAGGATTTATTTTATTTTATTTTTTTATTCTTAATATCCATTATGGATATATTATGCATTATGCATTATGCATTATTATATGCATTATTATATGCATTATGGATATAACCCTAAGTCGGCGAAAATCAATTAGAGAGAACTTACAGCAACCCCTTTTCAACAGTGCATCTCCGGGGGGGGGGGGAGATTTTTCATATCCTACAAGCAAAACTTTCGTTAGTGAGCAGAGTCAAGTCTCATTTTCTATTTGTTTGTCTTTCGACCTAAAACTTGTTTTCAACAGAGTTTGCATTGAGTTCCCACAGTTTAAGTTCCCGCAGGCGAAAACAGTTTTATACAATTATAATGGAAGTGAGTCTAGCAGAACAGAGTCTCACAGACTAGAAGGACGTGCAATTGGTGACACAAGGGCACTAATGCTTGTGAAAAAGAGATGCAATACGAAAGTGAATGCCCATTGAAGCCTTGTTTACTCGAATCACCAAATAGGCCAATCCTTTGAAACATTTTGAAGTGAGCAATGAGTTGACTTATAGCGTAGGATTAAAAGGGTTCCGTAGCCTTTCTTTTCGTTACGCAGATAAATAAGTATATAAATATATAAATCATTTGTATATATCCCTAAGAGAAATTAATCTCGATGCAGGCGCTTCACATATGCCGCAGGGGTCGAGCCCATGACCTCAGTCATCAAAGGCGAGCACCTCAACCCCTGGGACAAACGAGAACACCAGATGACTTGGTGAGCACTCCCCCCCCCCCCCCCGATAACCATCTGGCTAGGCTAGTCTTTTAGAACCTGATGTATCAAACTGACAAGCAGTAGTTAATAAACTTGACCGTATTCACGCCGTTAGGGTTCCAACTATCAACAGGGCCGGATTCACCATCTCTGCTTTTAGTTCGTATGCTCACAGAGCCTGGAACTCACTACCGACTTACCTCACAACATCCCCTGACTTGAAAACATTTAAGAAAAGCTAAAAATGCACATTTCGTCACAGCATTTAGTGGTTCCTTGCGATTCATTCTTTGTTTTCTTATACGTGCTGAACACGTGCATGCTGCCACTAATTAGCCTTGCATGCTGATCCTGTGCATCACCTCTAACCGTGTTATCCTTGTTGTCATTGTGCATACCATTACTAACCGTATGATCATGCTTCCTTTGCAGCAAATTTAAAGTGCCTAGAAAGAGATTGAGTTCTCTGATGTTGCTATAACAAATGCGTTGTTATAGTTAAATTACTTTTATCTCGTCCTTAGCATCGCAGCTATACTCAGCTGCCGGACATAATACGACTCCTTTGGCGATTGGCGATGCCCCATGTCACAATGTACGATCTAACAACAAACAAGAAGCTTGAGGCGATTTCTTAAGGTTAATGATGTGTTTAGATCGGCCATGCTCTACAAAAAGATTAATAAAATTAAGCAGGAAAAGCTTTCAGTCTAAACAGGGTCGCTTACCTCGACGGATTCGCTCTCCAGAGGCGCAGCGTGCGTGTGGTGGCTTGCAGTTAGAACAGGCTCTGGGTTTCGAGCAGCATGCGGGCTGTTGGCGGTCTGGACTTGGAGCAGAGTCCGCATTTCTGAGGTAGTGTTTATGTTAGCTTTCTTGGTCCATGGCCCTTGCAAGTCGTAATGGCGCCCACACAACCAACAAGGCTCCGTTTCAGGCAATACGTTGTTCAAATTGATCAAACAGAAAACGGAGTGGAGACAGGCGAATGACAAGCAGAATTCAAGACGGGAGAAAAAATTGACGAGACTCCGAAATACGTTTCATTGATGCAGAGGCCCGTGCGGGTGTGCAGGCCTCAAATATTTCACTGGTAGCTAGATTTTCTGCACATAGTTTTTTGATGAGCTTCAAATCTTGCACGCGGAAATTCTCAGCCTCAGCCTAAGAAACCAAAGCTGATAAGTCACGTAAATTCAATCGACTGAGGCCGGAAATAATTTGATGGCACCAGCGATCTATACGAGATATCAAAATGCTGTAGGCAAACGTCAGTACCAAAAGAGTCGGACGAATCAAGTGACTGTGGTGGACGTCTATAAGGAGAACACCTTATGTAGAAGAATGGGCAAAGCATTCGATAGCTATTGAAATGAGGGCTGATTCCGAGTTATCGCGACAGTGGGGCCGCTTATGGTGTGAGCGGCACTAAAGATTTTCAGGGATGATCACGGAGAAGCAACACGATAGCAGTTGGGCGGCTAGCCGCAAATTGATGATAGTCGGGTATGCCGGAAAGAGATCCTTTTTCAGCGTCAGCGGATGAAACCTTGCCCTTATGCACTACCGAGTGGAAGAAATATTGCTTTTTATCTCTAATTCAGAAGCCTGAGAGATAATAAATAAACAAATACTAGCTGCTTAAACAGCCTCTTTTTGCATAGCGACAGAAGAGCCTTTACGGCTATCACCACTGCTTGCAGTGGCGATAAAAGATCGCCCACCACAGGAATCGAACCCACGACCTCGCGACCGAGGTCATGAAAGCAACTGCATTACCTAGTGTGCCATCACGGCTCACCAAAGATGATGCTCTGATCAGGATGTCAAGAACACCTTGCACTAGCGACAGATCTGATAATGGACACCCTAATTTGTGTTTCAAGCATTGATGATCTAGTGAATAAGCATTTACGCTTCCTTTCTATCATATCTGAAGTACCTAGAAAGAGATTGCATCCTCTTGGCATTAAATAAACGCATTATTATTTGCAGTTATAATAAGCGTACGTTTGCGTTATATAAATCACTTGTTGCCAGAGAAATTCACGTTTTGTAAAACAAAAAAAGAGCTTGATGTTACGGGCGTGAGTAACAAGCAAATTTATGACAGCATTTAGTGGGTCCTTGTGATTCGTCATTTACTTGCTTATACGTGCTGACACTGTGCGTGCTGCCACTAACCATACTTGCATGCTGACCCTGCGCATGTCACCCCTAACCAAGTTAATCATGTTGTTTATCCAGCATATTACCATTCACAATTTGATCGTATTTCCTTTGCAGCAAATTTAAAGCGCCCAGAAAGAGATTGAGTTCTCTGAGGGTGCTTTATCAAGTGTATTATTATTATTATTATTAAGGGGAGAGCGTTCCCACCACCAACACAATTCACGAAGACGTCTGAAAAACGACACTTGTGCGACGAGGTGAGCGGTGGGAATGCCCTGTGAATACATTTGCACTATAATCTGGCGCCGAAACTCTTTCGATCTGTAAAAAGAGGTGGCAGAGATTTTAGTGCAGGTCTTAAAGCGTTCTGAAATAGAACGGCCTGGCGAGCCCGCTGTAGCGGCTTCCAGCCATACGGTTGCGGTCAGTGGAGGTTTGGTCACCGGTGGCTGAGAATTGAAAAGCGAAAGCCGCGACCTTGTAGCCGCGGCCGCTACGGCACTCTGGTGAGACAGGTGATTGCTACGGCTGCAGAACCGTGGAGACCCACGGCGTCGCCGGCTCAAGTGTCAGTTGGGGTCGGTAGTGTCGACGTCAGGCTGGTAGCTCTCAGCCGCTGTGAGATGGGGCAGGGCTCCCTTGCAAGACAAGTTACCTGGACGCACAGCACCGTGGGATTCCTGCCACAGAAGTACGGTCGCATACAAAAAAAAAGATTAAATGGTCCCCTGCTTTAATTTCGGAATGGACTAAACTGACAATTATACAATAAATGTAGAATAAGTAGACGGAGTGAAGAGAGAGAGAGAAACGATTTCTGGCCGGCCTGGCTCATTTGTACAATGAGCTTAGCTGGAAAATGGGACGAATGTTCGCTACATCGGCATGTAGTGGATTTTTTCGAGAAACTAAGAATTAAGAGCATGTGCTTAATTAGACCTACACGACGTGAAGCTTTCATTTCACGTGAGAATGCGCCGTGAATTGCCCAACTTCGCAGCTGAACTTGTACCTAAATTTATCACACGATCTATCTTTAGCTGCTCTGAAATGAAAATTCAAGTTAGCCCAAAAAAAAGAGGGGCAGGAAAAGATAAAATGGGTAAATAGATCAGACACGAGGGGAAGAACCTGACCGGTTGGTCGCTTTTAGTGATTGCACATCAGCACTCTTTCTGCTTTTAATTTTCCGGAGACCAAACCTTTTTGAAAGCACGATTCTAATTTAGCTCGGCCTCGAGGTCTATCAGTAAATTTGGAGCTCAAACACTAAGGAGTGAATAAAGAATACGTCAGCCTGACTCAGGACACTAATCCCAAAGGAAACACAGTGCGATACATATGCGATTTTTATGCGCAATATTTTCGTTTTACGGCGCTGCCACTCAGGTGGTCTACGCATCATTATGTAGCGGAAAGAAAAAAATGAACGAGCCTAAAGTGCGCCTAAGATTACCGAGTTAGCGGAGACCGAAGCAAAGCGAGGCGAGCAATTTTACATAACATAATTCATTTGAATAGCTCCCTAAGAGAACTTAATCTCTATTCAGACGCTTCACATATGCCGCGGGGCTCGAACTCACGACCTCGGCCAGCTCGACCTTAGTGGGGGGGGGGGGGGGTAGCGCCTTAACCACTGGGCCATATTTCTCGATAAACTCGGGGAATACTTAGCAGTGCTCGTCGCACCGGCCGCATTGGTGAGCCCGATCGCCGATGAAGCGGCCTCACCGTCCTATTGCGTTCAGTTGGCTTCCGTGTGTAATGAATGATAAGACGCATCGCAATGAACAGACCACATTTATTGGCAACCACCTTATGTCCGCTCCGGGATCACACTGTGAGCGAGGCCTCTCCTGATTGGTCACTTTGTTGTGGCTCCGCCCGAAAGCTCTACTATCACACATTCCCTCCAAGTAAGAACAGTCTCGTTTTCAAAGATCTTGCCTTCGGACTGGCTTTACCAGCCTGCGAGACCTTGTTGTCGTTTGACCTTGAGATGTGTGCATCCCATCGGCAATACTTGGAGACTGATCTTGAACTGCAGGTGTAGGTTTAGGTAGATGTATGGAACTGCTAGGAGATTCGCTGTCGGTAAACAGTGGATCGGTGTCAATCGGTCGAAGATGCCTTCTGTTCCGCCGAAGAGTGCTGCCATTGTCAGTCTGCACGACAAACGACCGAGGTGTACTTGCTTGAGCTGTCACCGTTGCATGTGTGCTCCAGCTGTTTTCACCACCAGTCCGCACTAATACCTGTTGGCCGGGTTGAAGAGGTGGAAGTGGGCGAGCAGAATGATGGCAATCGTGGTAGTGCTGTTGAAGCTCTTTTGCACGGTCGTCGTTGAGTTGCACCGTTTCCTCTGCAGGCCATTGTTGTTCGACATGCCGAGGGAGCACAGGCAACGTCATCCTAATCTGTCGTCCCATGATCAGTTGTGCCGGGCTGAAGCCTGTAGAGGTGCAAGGCGTCGACTTCTGAATCATTAATGTGAGGCACGGATCAGGCTGACTCACCATTGATTTGGCAGTTTACACCGCTCTTTCCACTTCTCCGTTCGCTTGTGGAAAATGTGGGCTGGTCGTAACGTGTTTGAACCCATATCGTCTCGCGAAATCGCGAAATTCGTGAGATGAAAACTGTGGACCATTGTCAGACTAAAACGACTCTGGTATGCCCCAGCGAGCAAATATGATCTGCGGTTCGGCCACAACTTCTTTGGTCGTCGATTTTGATACTGGAGTGCTTTCCATATATCGGGAGTAAATGTCGATCACAATCAGGTGCTGTCGTCCCTCGTGTTCGAAGAGATCGGCAGTGACTTGTTGCCAAGGAACACTGGGCAACGGTGTAGGGATGAGTGGCTCATGTAGTTGTCTCCTCTGGTTCTTTTGACAGAAGCTGCAAGAATCGACAAATGTCTTAACGTATTGGCTAATTCCTAGCCAGTGTACACACGACCTTGCTCGGTCCCTACATTTGGTCGTCCCCTGGTGGCCGCCGTGGATCCGCTCCAACAGAAAAGCCTGAAGGCTTTGGGGGATATATATGCGATCGTCATATAGTAGCAAACCATTCGACTCAGAAAGATGACTACATATGGTGAAGTACTTCCGAAAGGTTTCCGGTAGGCCCTTGCTCGATTTAGGCCACCCTGACAGCATATACTTTATGACAGCCTGTAGCAATGTCGTCAGCAGTAGCCTGCTTTACTTTGCTCAAGCGAGCTACTGAAAGCGATTTAGAAACAACGGTGTCTACGTAGAGTTGAACGGCCTCGGCTTGGTCGTGTTCCTCACTCCTTGCGCAGTGGTGCTCCTGACAACGTATCAGCTATCACAAGGGTCTTCCTACACGGCATGAGGGTTAAAACGCATCATTCGCATCAATAGGCGTTGGCATCCAACCGGAACCTGGTCAAGGTCCTTAGTCATAAGCAACGGAATAAGTGGTTTATGGTCCCAAGGCAGACCAATAAGGAACTGACTGAACTTCTCGCACGCCCACACCGCCGCAAGGCACTCTTTTTCGATCTGAGTGTATCTCGTTTCGGCGCCTGACAACGCGCGGGATGCAAATGCGACAGGTCGCACATCTTGCTCTCCCGATCCAGGGCACTGCAGCAGAACGGCACCTAGACCATAGCTACTGGCATCTGCACTGACAATCGCCGACTTTTTTGGGTCAACATAAGCCAACACGGGTACCTTTGTTAAAAGCAACTTTCCTTCCCGGAATGCTTTCTTCTGGCTATCCCCCCCCAGTACCATACTGAGTCAGACGAGAGGAGATCATTTAGCGGTTTCAGACCGTGACCAGATTTGGCACAAACCGGCCGATGTAGTTCATCATACCAAGGCATCTCTTTAGCTCGGCTATGTTTGTTGGATCAGGGAGGTTGAGGATGGCTTCTATTTTGTCTTCTGACGGCCGGACGCCGCTGGCATCAATAACATGCCCTAAGAACGTCAAAACTGGCTGGCGGAATATACACTTGTCTCTATTCAACTTTAGGCCCGACTTTGAAATTTCGGAAATAACACGACGCAATCTATCGTCATGCTCAGCCGCCGTCGATTCATAAACCAAACCATCGTCCATATAAATGGCTACACCTTTGATCTCACTCAAGAGGTCGTGCATCAGTCGCTGAAAGATCGGCGCGCTAGTAACGCCAATGGGCAGCCGGCGGAAATAAAAACGTCCAAACGGTGTTATAAACGTCGCTAAGTGAGTGCTCTCGTGGGACAACGGAATAGCCCAAAATCCGCTAGAGGCATCCAACTTTGAGAACATTGTAGCACCAACAAGCTGAGGCAAAATCTCTCATCTGGCGTAGGTAGCGCATATCTTTCACGAACCACTGCTCGATTTAAGCGCTTCAAATCGACACAAAGGCGCACTTTGCCGTTGGGCTTCAGGACCAGTACGATTGGGGAGAACCACTCGGTCGGCTCCGATACACGTTCCACGATGCTGTTCTTCTCCATTCGAAGAAGTTCGTCCTTTACCAAAGGGAACAGCGGTCTGGGTATACGGCGGGCTGTGTGTACGCAGTATGATTCCACATCAGGTTTGAGACGAATTTTCACCGGCTGGCATCGCATTAATCCGATCTCTCCACATACCGAGTCTCGAAGAACAGTCTCCCCTACACTGAGTTTAATCAGTCCGATGCATAGAGAAGCTTGTCGGCTGAGGAGATTATTTCTTGCTCCAGCGACTACGTAAACTGGCAGAAGATATATCGCTCCTTTGCGCTTTAAGCTAGCTTTGAAGGTACCCTTACAAGCCAGGCGGTTGCCGACGCTGTATAGTTTTGCTGCTGTAGGCTCGAGGCAAGATGGTCGTAGCAGTCGACCATACGCGTCTTCCGTAATGACGGTTACGTCAGCGCCACTATTAATTTTAAACGGAATGGTCATTCCAAAGCCGAAAAAAATCCACTTGCCAGGGTGATGATGCCTTTATCGACTGGCCTCCACCACTACAGGCTTTGTAACGGCATCCACGATGTAGTTCTCACCGTCGGATTCAGCCGCGATTTCTCTTATTTTAGCATCAGGTCTTATACGTAATTTGCAACGCAGTGCATAGTGGCCCAACTTCCCACAAGTATTGCAACGGCGGTCGCGTGCTGGGCAGTGTCCAGGAGTGTGAGCCGAGTTACAGTTTCGGCAGCTGTTAGCTTCTTTTACGTCATCGAAAAGCTTAACTCGCCTACGGTCTGTGCGGCTGCTAGCCTCTAAGACGCAGGGCTCAGGACAGTCGGTGGACTGCGATCGCCGACGAACCTCAGAGACATCCGAAACCGGGTGCTGCAGACCCAGCTGTGATTTTACTGTCCCCGTCTGACGCGCCTTTTGTACTGCCACAGTTAACTTAAGGTCGGGGATTAGTTGCAGGGCTTCTGAAAGTTTGAGGTCAGACAAGCCCACAACCAGGCGATCTCTGACCAACTCATCTTTCATGGCACCGTTTTCGCAGTGCGAAGCTAAATCAAGTAGTGTGCGTATGAATGCCTCGGTAGATTCTCCCGGTTGTTGACAGCGGCTGTTGAACGCAGCCCGATCGTGGATAATATTCCTTTGCGTTATGAAATAATTATCAAATTTGCCCAAGCTGAGATCCAACGTCTTCACTTTGTCGACCTCATAGGTAAAGGTGTCGAATATCGCTTCGGCTTGCTCCCCCATGGCGTACAAGAGTGTATTTATCTGTACGTGCTGTTCCTCCGCCGTCAACTTCGTTGCCGTCACATAATGGCGAAAACGATTTCTCCAAGCCGTTCACAACGCCGGCTCATCAAATGTAAATTCCGCTGGAGGGTTACACTTGGCCATCTCTTTGATTTTCAGGGCGACACTCTATAATTTCACCGCTGCCACCATGTAATGATACTGTGAAGTCTTGCGTCTTTTGGATTGGTGGATCGGGCTGTAAGCCGCGCTTGCTTATGGCGATGCTGACGTGTGCGCAAGAAAGCGGCAAGCTTCGCGAACACTCCGTGCCCGCGAGCTCGCGCTCTCGCTAGGAGCAATGGACGCCTAAGAAATTTCATTCGATGCGCTCGCTCGGGCTTATCCTACGCGCTCTACGACGGCAGAGTCCACCTCCCTGATGAAAGATTGATCTCGAGTGGGCAAATGCAGATAATAACGATACATTTGTATGGCGCCCTCAAAGAACTAAATTTCTCTCTCTCTCTCTCTCTCTCTCTCTCTCTCTCTCTCTCTCTCTCTCTCTCTCTCTCTCTCTCTCTCTCTCTGCCCGTGATGCTGCATATAAAGCATTACCGAATTTTTGATGGTAACATTCGCAAGCAGCAGGCATAGTTTGAGCAGGTACACGCACACGAAGGACGAATCGCAAAGGCCCACCAAATGGGGAAATAAAAAGGTGCGTTTTAAGCTGTTTTTAAATTTCGTAGTGTCACGGGGCGTTGCGACGTGCATCGGTAGTGAGTTCTAGGCTTTGGGAGCATACGAACTGAAGGCACGGTCTTAAACGGTTATGAGGTTTGTACGAGGTATGGCTAAACGATTCAAGTCAGAACAGAGGATTGTACGATTCTTTGCCTGGTGGGGAGTTGTTCTGATAGGTAGGCTGGAGCCAGAGAATTAAGGGACCTAAAATTAAGTGGCAGAACCTTGAAGTCAATACGATACCTGATTGGGAGCCAGTGCAGGTCGGCGAGAAGTGATGCGATGTGGCAGCGGCGACGCTAGCAACATACAAGCCTAGCTGCAGAGTTTAGCACCAACTGTAAGACGCTGATTGCACTCAAGTGTGGGCTGCTAGAATAACCACAGTTTTCCCGGGATTCTGGAATGCAACTTAATTTTTCTTTTCATTATTTTTCGGATTGAAGAGGCTTCGAGGTGGACCGCGACGCGTATTCACTCTTTGACGAACGCAGCAATTTGTATAGCTTTATTCGTTGAGGAAGTTGCAGGCTACAGGACTTGGAAATTCTGCCGAGGCTACGGCATCGCAAGCGTAGCGCTGCTCGCGTAGCGCGTAGCTGCGGCTGGTCTACCTAGCGCGACCAGCTGGCGATTTCTGCGGGCTACCGGCGCGCCCTGGATACCGCAGGAGCGTCGAGCGGGGAGGAGTAGCCCGGGGTCATGGCCGTCGCTGGGTGCATTCAATGGCTGGGCCAATGGGGTGCGAGCGGCAAGATAAATTCAGTCGGCAACGGCCCTAACCGTAACATCGGGCACTTCTCGCCGCCGAACATTCGAACTGCCGAGCCTTTCAGCACTTACAGAGTTTGCCAAGCATGAGAGACCATGGTAAGTGGCTTCGTTGGTAAGACCTTGTGAAGCTAGCGGACGCCACCGCGAAAGTCAGCACTAACCCGCACACTAACTGCGCACTACTGTCAGCGTGCCTAGTCCTAGTCCTTTCGGATCCAGAGAAACTGGGACACAGCTTCAAAGGAGCGCTGGCGCTGCAAGTGAATGGCAGTGAAGGAAGGAGCAGCGCTGCCAGAATCTGGATGGTATATGTAAGACGCCTCGGCCGGCGCCCGCTTAAAGAGGGCGCCGGCCGAGGTGCCGCCGCAGGAGCGGAAGCTGCCCTGAACCTCTCCGCTGAACTCCGCTGACTCTGACTTGAGCTAGCGGCGCTCGTCGTCGATACGAACTGAAGTAGTCGGGAGAGTGTTGCGAGGAGCGGCTACCACAAAACTATAATTTGAATTTTTTGAGCCGACCGTTAAATTCGCTCCCGACCGGCAAATGCCATACGGAATTTGAATTACTCGAGGCTCTCCCCCCCCAAAGCCGGCGAGCGGCGGCCAGCACGGGTGTGTGCGCCGCTTAACGGCTTTCGGTCTCGCGGCGCGATGTCTCACGCGCGGCTTCGCTTCTCCGGACCGGCGGGCCAGTTGCTCACCTCATCGGTCAGCTGGCCGGTGCTTCCCAATTCAAACGGGTCCGGAAACCCGTTAAATCGCTGCCGGCTCGGCGAATGTCGGACGAGAGCTCCACGAGTTGTTGTGTGAGCACTCCTCCCGACGTCGGGCATTCGACGGCGCACGAAGCTCGGCAAGAGTGCGCCACCAGGCGTGAGCGGCCTCAGCCGCGACGTGGCCGTTGCTGTTTTTTATTCAATAA
The DNA here is from genome assembly GCA_009760855.2 of Cristatella mucedo. Lineage (NCBI taxonomy): Eukaryota > Metazoa > Bryozoa > Phylactolaemata > Cristatellidae > Cristatella > Cristatella mucedo. Next base: position 762,480 of record WPIO01000021.1, read on the forward strand.
ACCTCGAAGTTCACCGCGTGCGGAGCGCTCTTGTGTGCATGTCTAGCGACCGAGGTGGCCATGGCTGCCGCCGCTTAGCGTGTTGCGTAGCTTGAATCTCCTTGACCTCCGCCGTTTTTCAGGCTTTCTAGGCTTCAGCAGCCAACTCTCGTCCTTGCGTGCGGCAGCAGGTGCCCGACAGCGCATGCTATGCAAGCCTCGAACCCGCCGCGATGTGACGATTTGGTCGCTGCCCGAAGAAATACTGCTGCTAATATTTCGCTACGTCCACGTCAAAGACCTGCTCACTTTACAAAGCGTGAGTAGTTTGTGGCTGCTTTGCCAGTGTCGACAGGCCTTTCCCATTTGATGCCATTGTGCAGCGATCTTCGGTTGAATGGCTATTTCGCTCTTACTCTCTTGCAGCCCTCCCAGCTGGCCACGCAAGCTCCACGTTTAATGTTAAAAGGCCTTCAAGCATACGGCTTGAAATTTAGGGGGAGCATGCGGCAATGGCGACTTCGACACCAGTTTTGATTGATCTAGGGGTACGAAAGAAAGAGAAGCAAAATGAAAGCGAGTCGGTGCGTCGTCTGTTATGGTTGGTTGTTAGTCGATTTCAGCCAGGTCTTGGTCAAAGAAAACAAATCAAGGGTGTCGTCAAGCATAATTTCCCAAGCATTAGGGATTTAGTGCACCTTGATCGAGGGTTCTAAAGGCAAACTTGAAGATTGACTGCCAGAGTTGTAGTAGGCCTGGTGGAAGCTAAGTTACAGTGATTCGAGTTTAGCCAAGGAGATGGCCAGACTTTTACTTGTCCAGAGGCAGCCAGCCAATCATGGGAAGGTAAAGGGGGCTCGGCGGCCTACCGATCGTGCGTCCATGGATGGCCTATGCTGGCCCGCCTTCCTTCCCTGCATCAATGGTCTTAAGGAAATTGAAGGAAAATCTATCAAGACGCTGTAAGTTGACGAAGCAGGCTGAGCCAAGACAGAAGGGTCAAGGTTAGGTGATGCAGCAGCCTCATTAATTTAGTGGCAGAAGAAAGGTAGCAGTTATCACTCCAATTTTCCGAATTGGCAGCTGGCAATAAAGCATTGCCTGCACCAGGACTCGAACCTATCACCGTGCTGGTAAAGTGCGAGTACCTTACCCATAGACTGAGACCAAGGGACTAAAACTATGCAATTTATAACGGTCTGAAAAGCCGTGAAAACAAGCGCGTGTTTTGCACGGAGTCACGGCCGGCCAGCCGTCAGGGCACCACAGGGCAAATGCTACCGTGTGAGACTCCAGCGGGCTTCAGGCAGTGTGTCGCTTGCTGCAGCATGTCTCAGATGAGAGGAGTGGAGGAAGAGGAGAAAGGAAGTTGAAGAAGAGGGAAAGAAAGAGAAGGAGAAGAAAGAGGGAGGGAGAGAGAGAGAGAGGGAGGGAGGGAGGGAGGGGGGGAGAGAGAGAGAGAGAGAGAGAGAGAGAGAGAGAGAGAGAGAGAGAGAGAGAGAGAGAGAGAGAGAGAGAGGTGAAAAGAAGATACAAAGATAGAGGCAGAAATGGTGAGAAGGGCCAGACTTATGTGGTAATGAGGTTAAGAGGAGGGCTTCAGTCATTGCTAATGTGCTAGCTTAACTCGGAATCATACTTCTGATCGATTGTCTGTTTTTATCACTAAGGCTTGCCCCTTCTTACTACAACGTTTCGTGGTTAATGTTGAGATGCAATGTTTGTACTCAATAAAATGAGATACGAAGTTCGAGCACTTTGAATGACAGTCACAGTTATTGGTGACTTGTAGCAGTACCGTAGGCTTCCTCTGGTTATGTGGCTGCAGGTCGTGTTTTGTGGCATCCTCCTCTTGGTCACTGTTAGCCACTTGCTAGTTGACTAGTCAGTGCTCACGGCATCCTGTGGTTTGGATTGCTTTAGGTCCATCCCTGGTTTAAGCAGATAACAGATGATAACTGTTCCGTATGGAGAAGAGTCAGCTTTCAGAACACTTGGCCGACCATGCCGAATTTGCACCACTTCGAGAAGTGAGTCCCATCGAAAGTCCATTGGCAGCATAGAAGGCTCAGCTTGAACATTTTCAGTGTTGCAAATGATACTTTAGTGTACTTGGAAATACGGATGAAGCCTACCGTCCTTTCATTATAGGGCAGCTGCTTGTGGGAATCTCTCAGCTGCACTGAAGCTGGGTATTGCATACCTTTACAACGAAGGACGTAAGTTGCTTTGCTTATGTAGAACACTTTGTTGCACAGTGTCCAGCAAGGATTGTGTTGCACATAGCACAACTTTGTTCTAGCCTACTTAAGAAATGTGTAGTATATATTTATGTTTCATAACACGCTTAGCACTATTATTGGAGCCAGCTCACTATAGCCTAGCAATGCCACTTCAGTGCACGTTAGAGCAGGCTTTACGATTCGGCTTTAAGCAATTTGGCTTTTTTATAAGGAGTGCAGCGAGTGAAAGTTTCATTTCTTATCAAGAAATGGGCATCATGGTGGGAAAGTCTTTTTAGTGCCAAATTTAGTCTTGAAAGGGGAACATTAAAGCACTTATGCTTAGCTGTGTACTACTTTGTTTGATTGGCAACTGGTAGGGAATTGTCTGTTCGTGAGAACCTGATACAAAACAGGTCAAGATTCATTTTTGAGTGGGTCAAGACACTTGCACATAGTACGAACAGAGTATGCAGGAATTTTCTTTATTATGTGACTCTTAAGCAATTGACTGTCTTGGGTTTGTTGGAAAGCTTTCCAAGCGCTTCATTTAAAAGATTTTCAAAAATATAGATCCAACTTGATAAAGATCATGATTCGTGCAGCCTTGTTAATAGCGCTGAGAAATGGGTAATAACACTGAGGTAAAAAAGAATGTCGGAAGTAAATGAGACAGAGCTGCTGTTCAATGGAGCTGCATAGTCCAATGAGGAGCGAGCTGATCAGAAATATGCAGCAGCAGTAGGTGGAAGTGGTTGACCTGGAAGGAAATTGACATGCAGCTTTTGTACCGAGACATCTGTGCTCCGACATGAACAAGATGACGACTCGTAGACCAAGGAGGTCTAGGTAGTGCAAGACTATTGTGAGTTAGTGGCAACTTAGAAGTGGCTTTTATTGCTTGCAAAAACTCTATTGTCGCAACAATTCAATGATGCTGTTCAATGTCTGTTTATCAGTGCTTGGATAGAGATTAAGTTTTTTTTAGGTGCAATTCAAACGAATTATTATACGTGTGTGTGTGTGTGTGTGTGTGTGTGTGTGTGTGTGTCTGTGCGTGCATGCATGCATGCCGGATGTACAAAGTTATATCTGTGTTATTGTTTTGGCTGCTGCCCACTTAATGTAAGTGGAATAGGAAACATTTCGTGAGGTGTGGCTCAATAGACACGTCTTTGTTGCACTAATTTCTAATCTTGTTATGTACTTGTGTGCATGTTTACTTATATGTGCATGCTCTAAAGCCTAAACCCTTGGCTATGCAGTTAAGTCACACTGAAGGCTAGCCAAGATAAAAAAATTAGCTTCAAAGCAGAATGATTGAACAAAGTCACCCTTTACTCCAGTGCGTTGTTTGCGTATGCTTCGTCTGCATTTTTCAAGTATGCTTATAATAATAATAATAATAATAATATTGCACTTGATAAAGCGCCCTCAGAGAACTTAATCTCTTTCCAGGTGCTTTACATTTGCTGCAAATTGATATGCAATTGAATAGTAAGTAAAATCATGCTTGAAAAACAAACAAAATGAATAATATGGTTAGGGGTGACATGCACAGGGTCAGCGTGCGAATGTGGTTAGTGGCAGCATGCACAGTGTCAGCACGCATAAGCACATCAAGGACGAATCACAGGGACCCACTAAATGCTGTCCTAAATAGGTGTGTTTTTAAGTTTCTTTTAAATGTGGTCAGGTCATGGGATGTTCTGACGCAGGTCGGGAGGGAGTTCCAGGCTTTGGGACCATACGAGCTGAATGCACGGTCTCCAAAGGATTTAAGGTTTGTATGAGGTATTTCCAGACTGTTGGATTCCGAAAAGCGGGTGGTACGATGCTTGGCCTGATGGGGTAGTATATCTGAAAGATAGGCTGGAGCCATAGAATGAAGAGACCTAAAATTGTTGCCTGAAAAAATGGTTACTTTTTAATAGCATATTAGTTCACCCTGCTTTGTGGCTAGTATAACCAGCTCTAACAAGGTTTCTGAGCATTCGCAAGACAGCTCATGTATAATGTATACATGTCTTCTACTCTTACAGCCTTGTAGATATAACATAATGCTTTATTAATTTATTTATCTTGACGTTAGATCTTAGACGACAAGTACACCTTCTTCCAGCAGAAAGAGCTTACTGTGGCATCTAAGTTTCATTGGAATAGTCGTGCAGCTTTTCGATAACCGGTCAGACTTGCACCTTCGAATCTAGATAAAAACAAAAAGGTATATATATATATATATATATATATATATATATATATATATATATATATATATATATATATATATATATATATATATATATATATATATATATATGCTGAAATCCTTTGGCATGCTAAGTGCTGCATCAGTTATTTACTGACATACCGCTCAGGCTTTTTTGGCTCAATTCCTTCTGTAACCATAACCAGGGTCTCTCAACTCTCTTAACTTACTCGTAGCTCTTTCTTGAAGTAGGGAAAACTAGATAAATAGAGAGAGAGAGAGAGAGAGAGAGAGAGAGAGAGGGAGAGGGAGAGGGAGAAAGAGTAAGCCATACTTTTGCAGTATTTTATTATTATTCAATGTTTGATTTCCATCCGAATCTCAGCAGCACTCTAACCACTGTCAACCATTGACTGACCCGTGTGCTTGTTCAATCTGATGCTTGTTCGTATGATCAGGGAGATGTTAGTTAATATTCTGGTTGGTTTTAACAAATGAAGTTAGCAATAATTTCCGTGCCTTTTTGCATATTATATTTAATAGTTCCTGGTGATAGCGATGGCACTCGGATTAAGGTAAATGGAGAAAAGGCTGCCGAGATGTTCTGCCAAGTGGAGAGCATGCAGCATCTTTGCTCGACTGCTAGCAATGGTGAACCATCGATACCATTCACATGGCTTTTCGTCCGACCACCGTGGTCGCCAAATGGCTCGTGCTGCAAGGAGATTGCATTCCATGCTATGTGCAACTATGCCGAGACGGTGAGAGCTGGCGTAGCTCTATAGTGCACAGTATCGGCCTGCTTGCAAGTCATACTCTCTCTCTGTCTCTCTGACTATGTCTCTGTCCCATTTTCTGTTTATGTCGGTCTGTCTTACTTTCTCACTGACACAGTCTCTGTCTCTCTTTGTCACTGTCTGTCTGTCTGTCTCTTTCTCTCTCTCTCTCTCTCTCTCTCTCTCTCTCTCTCTCTCTCTCTCTCTCTGTGTGTGTGTGTGTGTGTGTGTGTGTGTGTGTGTGTGTGTCTCTAGCAAGGTGTGTTTCGCATAGAAACAGGAAGCTCTTTTGCTTCTTCTCTCTCCTCGGGTTGATTGATCTTTTTCTTTGACTTTGTACATGTCAAAGACTAAAAAACTAGCCTGTACTCCCTTCCACTGCTTTTCTCGAATTTTCAATCGCTAGACATGTGGCATCCGTCATGGCTGTCTAGTTTTTACAGCTGATTCTCCACGTGAGATGTAATTTTTTCGTCATGCCATCCTGCGATTTATATGTTGCCCTCTACGAGTACTTTACTTTGTGTCGGCTTAATCTATAGACCTTTGGCAATGAGGTACAAATGAACATGTGGCATTATTTCTATAAATATACATGGTTGAGGACTACCATCCGCAACATTTCTACATTGCTCACGTATTTGGGCTAAGAATAAGTGCAAAGAAATTCCAAACCCATCTCAACTTGATAGTCTTTCTCAGTCTCCCGTGTGTGCCTGTGTATGGCAGGCCAATACTCTGATCTAATGCGACCATCGGACCTTGTAGACGAAGGAGTCCTCAGTGGTGGCATGTGTTGCCAAGATTGCGCTGATGTTAGAAGGCCAGCAGTATTCAGCTATGGCATTTCGAAGCCTTGAGATCGCTGCTTCTGGGTCGGCCACCAGTTTCCTGCATGATCGCTCGATTGAGGCTGCATTCTTGCTGTGGTGCCAGAGGCATGGACAGACCGTAAGTGTGATTAAATTGAGCTGAAATCTTGAAGCAGCCCTTAGTGCCTGCATCCTCATTCATCATGGCTCAGGCTATCCTGCGACTTTTATTCTGGTGAACCTTTTGTTGGCTTTGTCATTTTTTCAAATCATGTATGTTTGCGTCTGATACTGTTGGTACGAACGTGCTGCCATGCTTGTCCTTTGTTGTTGTTTAGTACAGGTAGAACTGTAGCTTTGTTGATTTTTGCGAGAGTTCAGCAATGAAAATGCTGTTTGGCTCGTCCGCAGCTTTTGTACTACATTCCATGGTAGCCATGACAAATGGATTAAAGAAATAATGGATTACTTGGATTAATTGGATTAATGGAGCCATGTAGAAATGCATGGAAACTCGATCACTACTCCAATGAGATGCAAACTTCTTTGACTCACTAGAACACATACATTGTTTATATCCCATTTCCCTAGGTCTGTGTATTGCAATGAAGTCACAATACTTTCGTCAAGTATCGAGGGCAGCCCCATGAAAACACTGACGACTAGAAAGAATTACGGATGACGAATGCAGATTTGCAAAGAATAAACAAGATCCCATTTAATCTAGTCACGGTTACATTGGAAAGTAGAAATGCTAAGCCTGTTATATCATCTGAGCAAAAATAGTAAATGAAAATTGAGATCTATTCTATATTTGCAATATTGTCATACTTGATCTCAAACATTGCCGATGGGAAGGGATGCCGAATGCTTAGTAACCTCTCTTTGAAATCCTTTGCAGCTTCGCGCGGGACCTGATAGAACCTTTCCCAATATTCACACAAACTAGCATTCTTCTGTGCTGACTGGCTAACAAACAGCAAGCTACATATTGAGCCTCTCGTCAGAGACTTTGAAAGGCCTGCTTTGATTTCCATGTATTGGGATAGCTAACTGTGTTGTAAGTAAATGGTAAATAAGACTGCCCATTTTCGTGTTAAGCACTGCTTAGGCTTCGAGTGGGCATTCCATAGAAAATGCTTCGTCACAACAACTTCTCAATTCACATTGGTTTCGCATTTATTTACTTTGTATGTAACAGCCGGATACATATATTAAGGACAAAGTCCTCGCAGCTTTGATCACATTCTTTTCTTTTACAAGTGCATTATTATTACAAAGCAAGGGCACCTTATTGGTCTCGGTTGTTGAACGAGGGCCTTGTGTACAAACGGTGAGCAGCATAACGAATTTCCTGTCAATTTTAAAGTTTGCATACCCTGCTTCGGAGATTAAGAGAGTAGAAATTAATTAGGTGGGCAAACAGCTTTTATAATATTTACTAATCTATTAAGTATTGAATTTGCTTAAAAAAACTGCCAAGTACATCTACCAAGACATAACACGTCAGATAAATTGTAAACTCTTGAGTGGGCTGGTATGCATGTCTCATACTTGTTTAGTTATTTATAAGAAAATGGGACAACTCATGACCCCTAGCCGGGAAATTTCATGGCAGCAGGTTATCATTAGAATCTCCCAGTTTTGTAGGCGTTTGTGCATTCTGAATGTATGGCATACCAGAGGTTCAGGCTTGCTGGCTCGAATAACTAAGGCTATCATGCATGAAGAGCTACCTAAAAGTCGAGTACATTTGTTCTCTAAACGTTCCCCTTGACTTAAACTGACAAAAGCCACGAACATACCTGCACTTATTTTAGTGATGGTCACTATCAAGTACCGACGAACACAAATCAGGAGCATACCTAACATTGCTTTGACCTGAAATCGTTCTTTTAAGCTGCCTTACTCATTCCACTCTGTAGAAAACAAATATGTTAGCCATTTGCTTTAGGCTTCACAGTCCACAGGTATGGTACGATTTTACATGTTTACCAGCTATGTAGTATATAAAGCTCAGAAGACAAAGTATAAGGCTGTCATTGCTTGACCTTGAATTTTATATTAACCCTGTCATGTTTACTTGGCTTTGTGGTACGTAGCGACTTGTGAGCCCTATATTTTAAAGAAATTTGGTGGTATGGTAGTGCAAAATAAATGTTTCTTCGGGGTACACATCCTTGCTTGATTGAGAAATGGGACCCAGAAGAAAGTATATTCCTGTTGAATTTTGGACGAGTCAAGCTAAAGAAACTGTTTGAGTTAGCATATAATAGTGACCACTAATTCGAAAGCTAAGAAACCCTCTGCTGACTTCCTAAACCGAATGACGGTTGGAATAACGTTCGTTTCTCTTCTGGCCAGAGGAGGATGCCATTAGTTGATGATAGTTGATTATATGGAGTTTGTGCAAGCCTTGCTGGGCTTACTTTCCAGCATGTGTGAACTGCCTAGAAAGAAATTTAGTTTTCTTAGGTTGCTGTAACCACATTTTATAATTTTTGTTAATGGGTTGATCATATAAAAAATATATGTCAGAACGCCATACCTCCTGAACCCATGATAAAGGTTGGCCACTGTTAATGTATATAAGCTGGGTTTGCCCTTTAGAATATTCGATCTCAGTTCTTTATAACTTGCTTTGTTTTTGAAATGCCTTCCGATAATCATCATTTTTTTATAAGGCCTGCCTTATCTACAAGGAGCTGCGTAGCAATCAAATACTGTGCCCCTGGGTCTCCACCCATTAGGTAAGGTGCTTGCTCCTCACGATCCAGATGGTGGGTTCAAATCCTGCAGTGGGCGATCCTTTATTGCCCACTGCAAGCAGTGTTGATAGCCGTCAATGCTCTTCTGTCGATAAATAAATCAGCTAAATTCTTTTTGGCTATTGCAAATGTACCAGGGTTGTAAGGTTATAAGGGATCAGGCGTTAGACAATGTGAACCCAGCTTCATGATTTCTATTTCTAAAAAGGTGAAGGTGCTAGCGATAGCAGGATTGATGGACTGCCACAAACAATATCATGTCTAAAATTTACAAACTAAAAGTCAAATTGACACTTTTTTGTACTCATGAGGCCAAAGACCTATAAACTTATCTGATGCTGAGAACCTGCCGTCTTCCTCTGAAAGTAGTATGCTGATATGGATATTGCCTACCTGATTATCCTCCATGTCCTTGTTCTGTTTGGTTTCAGTTCTGACACACCTGTAGGTTTTTCAGAGAGAGAGAGAGAGAGAGAGAGAGAGAGAGAGAGAGAGAGAGAGAGAGAGAGAGAGAGAGAGAGAGAGAGGAGTACATATAATATATATAATTTATTTGTATACCGCCCCAAGAGAACTTAATCTCTATTCAGGCGCTTCACACATGCCTCGGGGCTCGAGCCCACGACCTCAGCCAGACCTTGATCGGGGCGAGCACCTTAACCGCTGGACCAAACCAGCAGAGCAAAGTGAATCCTTGTTTTATGCCTTCGATGCATCAGCCTCATGCAGTTTTAGCTTCAAAGTTGTTTTCTATTACAATAGATTACTATTCGGCATTACAACGACCCTCCTTGCTGTTAAGTTTGTGAAACCGTGCATGCACTTTCCCACGGCTTGGTGAAGCAATAGCTATGCCCGTTGGTGTAAGCTTCTCTTTTTTTCTTAAAATTGATTATGTATCTATAGTATTTGTTATCAATGCATATCTTTACTAAATCATTGCCTCAGACACCAAGTGCAGGGACTGCACTAATATGTTTTTGTGTAACTGATTGTACGTTTCAAGCTGTTTTCGTCTCTTCAAGGCTTATGCTGCGTATTGTCTTCTAGATGGCCGAAAAGAGTATTTCCCTCGAACAAGTGCGCTCTCTTCGAGACATTGTTGCAATGGGTATGCATCCTGATGCTCATTCCACCCTAGCGATGATCTATGCAGCTGGAAACTATGGTGGTCTATTACGTCAAAACGCAGCAAGCTTCGTGCGCCAATTCCTGAATAAAGCCTCACAGACTTACATTCATGAAGTACTCCTGCTTTCTAGTGAAGTTAATCACAGCATGAGGTAAGCACTACCCTGACACTGTTATTGGAATGTACAACTCTACTGGACACCACTTGGCTATGCATTAGTAGTCAATCGGATTGTCCTGAAGAAGTGGTAGGTTTTACGATCAACATTATTGAGATTAAGATTATTAAGATTATTTTTTATGAATTACTGATTATTGTTAAGATTATTTAAGATTATAGGTAGCTATACACACAATAGGGCTTCAAAGTTGTATTTAGAGCCCCCAGATCATCTAAGTTTGCCTGTTGAGGACCGGTTTGTCATAGTTCATTAAAATCGCATATTTAGTTTTTCGGAAACTTCGATTTCCTTGCTCAAGAATGGCTTCAAAATACGACCAGTGAAGGGACGATTAAACCTCAAGTAAGAAGATGCCTGAGTTACTTAAGACTAAGAGGATTAGCTGACGTCCCCACCATTTTTGGTAGTCAGTTATGATTTTAGCAAGAAGATGCCTGAGTTACTTAAGACTAATAGGATTAGCTGACGTCCCCACCATTTTTGGTAGTCAGTTATGATTTTAGCAAGAAGATGCCTGAGTTACTTAAGACTAATAGGATTAGCTGACGTCCCCACCATTTTTGGTAGTCAGTTATGATTTTAGCAAGGCCATTCACGGTCGATACTTTGGTACATCTACCGTCTACAATTTCTTAGTGAAATTCACGTGGCAATAGGCAATATTCATTTAGTCCATGGTCCGAGAAATGGTCACATTAAAAGGACAGTAATCTACTTGGCGATAGCATGTCCAAAGTGATCTTTCTGCCTACAGTGTTGGACCTGGGTCAGATGTGAGTAACCTCTTGGCTCTTGCGAGATTACTTCAAATTTATAGAACCCTTGAGCTAATGCTCTGCTGGCATTTGTCATCTACAAAAAATGTCGCCAGTTTAGAGATGCCCTACAAATCGGCAAAACAAATTTGACTGTTGCTGCTGCTTGCTGCTGTCACAGTTTATCACACTAAATAGCTCACCCACATAGGATGCCTGGTTATTGCTACAACTGACTCAGATAAGCAGTCACTTTAGTTGAGCCTTGGCATATTGCACCAGTATACTAGGGGAATTTGGCGTTTTCGAACAATTCCAACATGGTAATTATTAAACATGAAAACCAAGTATTCAGTTGTCTCACTGCTGTGTATTTGGTAATGCTTTATATGCAGCATCTGTAAAAGTCCTAGTGAGAGATTCAGTTCTCTGAGGGTGCTACACAAATTGTTATTATTATTATTATTATCAATATTATTACAACAGCCTGTTGATTGATGGTAAAAATGTTTACACTAAGAAACAGACCTAGCTGTCTGGTGGGAATGCACCTGAGCACATGCGGACTAAATTAGAAATACCTTTGAGTGCTTGCAATGTGTAGCTTGTGCTTAGATAATAATATAAATGATAATAACAATTTTTTTATATAGCATATTGTAGAGAACCACATCTCTATCCAGGCACTTTACAACTCACTGCAAGGGAGGCAATAATCATTAGTTAGTGATGTGCAAGGTATAATGCTTAGACCAGGATGCATAGGTGGTTAAGTATCATGCTTAGACGAGCCTACAAAAGCCCACAAGAAGACACTCAGGGTCACCGTTTAATGGAATCTTTGGTGAGTAACATACACTGAATCATTTAATAGGTAAGCATGCGAAGCTTGTGGGAACAAAAAAGACAAGCTCGCTGATGTCCAGAGAAAGTTAAGTGGGGCAAATGCATCGTTAGCTGAGTTTTAAATGATGCAAAAGTAATACAGGCATTAGATGATCACAGGGATAAGTGCATCATCATTTTGGATATATCTTTAGTACTTACAAAATCCTTGCATTTTTATTGGTTGGTATCATTCTACTATGGTTGAAATAAATTAAAGAATGCTTGGTCAATTCTTGTACGTAAACCAACCAGTACTTGAACCATAATAATAATGTCTGTTGTATGGCACCTTAGGAGAACTTCATCTCTTTTCTGGTACTTCACGACTTGTTGAGTCGTGTAGTATATAGCACTTTTGTTACACAGTTTACAGATTAGAATGCTAAACTGTTTTTACTTGCAATGACAAGCAATTTTTCAACCCTAATATGGTTTGGGCTAGAGTGTGTGAATGTTCGTGGTGTGTGAATTATGTTATACGATATATATTATTACCTATACGGTTAAGGAAATCCTGCTAGCATTTTGAAAGGTTCCAGTATCTTTCAAACAGTTATTCCCGTGCTTGCTGTGTTCTGAAGATACATTATAATTTATGGTCGTTGTCTAAAACTAGCACATGAGCTGGGATGGAGATACAGGTATGTAAGATGATGCTTGATAGTTTGCTGTCTTCAAGAACCAATTTGCACTTGTTGGTAAAACAGTATGTAGCACTGCATACTTTATCGTTTTTATAGATTTATATTGGTTGACTGGCTGGTGGAAGTCGTGACAATGAAAGGATTCAGCTCACTAACCCTCCACACGTGCATTAATATTGTGGACAGATTTCTGGAATGCCACAGTGTGACAAGGTCCACGTTGCAGCTTTTAGGAGTTGCAGCTATGGTTATTTGCTCAAGGTAGTAACTTGTCGTATCGGTTCCTTGCATTTCTAATATTAAATAATAATGTAGCTTCTTGTGCACTACAGACTTAGCTGTCAGCGAGCTGTTGTATTTCACAACATTTTTAGTTAGTGGTGCCGGTGCACCATGTTTTGACCATAAGTCTTTTGTACGTAGCTTTGGTGCTCTGAAATCCGGTCTCATAATCAATTTATATTTTGTAATTTCTTGTTTTAGGTGCCTTGGGAAGGACATCATAACGATATCTGAGGCGTGCTGGTTGACTGATAATTCATATCAATACGAAGACGTTGTTCGTATGATGGCAGAGATTGTTGCTACACTTCGTGGCAGAATCAGGGTACGATAAGTTTGTTTAATCAATATCTAGTTTGCTTCAGAACATGAGCAATGTATGGCATACCTGACAAAACGCCATGCAATCCGTTTAGAATATAAGATTGGCTTGCATACCTTTGGAATATTTCAGGTTTTTTAATGATTTTTGAGTAACTTTTGGAAGTTTGATTACCATTTTAGCTAGTCTGGTTTGTGCTTTGGATCATATAGTTTTTTGAAGCTGGAGAGACTGTGCATAAACTTTTGTAACGTTGAGCTTGGCGTCCCCAATGTTCAGTGCTCGTTACCATGGTGTTACTTGACTGTATGTATGTTTATATCACCCATTGATGATCAGTAACACATTTTCAACCTGTCTCTATCCTACTGTAGTTTTATGACTTGTCATGACAATATCGTCGTTTTTCTTAATTTATAGGTATAGTTTATTTGCTTGCTGAAATTGTTTATTGTGTATTTATCATGTGCTGCCACTTTATTAGCTAAACGTCGGCTCGTTATTTATATTAGACACTTACGACTTACGACTACCTTCAAGTCATTAGCACAGTTGTGGAAACGACCTATGTCTCCAAGTGCCTTGCTGAGTATTACTATGAACTGGTTCTGCTACGCACTGACATCAGCAGCATCTTCTGTCCGGCGATTGTTGCGGCTAGCTGTGTTTTGCTCGCTCAACTCAGCACTTGTGCAGGTATGTTTGTTATCGAGCAGCATCCAGTAACCGATTTGGGTGGCAGTTTTAGCTTGCTCTCTGAAAGTTGTCTTATTTGATACTGCCACAATATAGTCTTCCTGCCACCATGCCACCACTAGGCGACCGTCTTGCTGATTGATGCTGAATCATTAAATGCTATTTTTCTTAAAAAGTCTCTTTATTTAGTGAAACTGCGAAGCATGATGGATCGGAAGACAAAGATTTCTTGTTAGCTCAGTCTGAGAAAAGAAAGCGAGGGTCAATGACATCAATAGATTCAGCTTATGAGCAAAAAGGAGAAAAAAAGCAGCTGCGAACAAAGACCGAATGCTGGTCATGTGTCATCGAGTAGAACAGATTAAGATGAAAATTGGGTCAGAATAAAAAGACAGGTAAAGATGACGATTTCGAAAATGACAAGAAACAGAGAAGGTTGTAGGCTTGAGCACTGCGGAATATGTAAAGCGTCTGGATAGATATTAAGTTCTCTTAGGGTGCTTTACTAGTGACATATGTTAGAGTCTGAAGGCTGTTGCAGACACGTAAAGAGAAAGGTCTCAAATAACTGTTGTCATGCCAAGTTTGCTGCTACGCCAGAACCAAGATATTAAATCGCAAGGCAGTGTTAGTTATTTCAAGAACAGCAAAGCACTTAGGCCAAAATAGTGATGACATCACTCTTAATGGTGATTCAACTTGCAGGCTGAACTCTGACCGCCAAAACTGATTGGCCTACGTAGTTTTTCTCTTGCTTTGGTTCTGCAGCAATCATTTATTGGACTGGTTGGTTGATGAGTTTCTCGGTTTTCAAGATTTATGCAATGGTAATTGCTGCCCAGGACTCTGGTTTGAGACCACTTACAGTCTTGGCTCTTCTACCGTGATGATAGCCGACGTGGGCGTTTCTCTATTGAATTCAAGTTCCTTTGGACAGATGGCTAGACACCCTGGATAGATGCCCTGGCAAGCCCGATTGGCTGGTCCTGCTCGACTAGCAGAGGGTCCAACTGGTAGCCAGCTGCTGGGCCATGGCACTTTAGGCCAGCTACTGCTGTGCCGTTGTCAGTGTGGAGGAATGGCTAGCCAGAGTAGTTTGAGTCATACCTCGGAGAAAAGCTCACTTGAAGGCATCTCTTGGGTCTTCTCTCGTTTAAGATATCTCTCTGGCTGTGCAGGGGTAAGGGTTTCCTCCACTCGTTGATGCATTTTTGCTAGAGCTGTACTGAACATTTGCTTCGCATTTGCTTCGGGCCCGACTCGTGGGCCAAATAATTATACGATATTCAATCGAATAGTAGCGGTGTGATCGGCTGACGAGTGCTCACGTGATATCTGTTTCTTCAGGTGCAGCCGTCATGGGTAGTAGACTAAAGTAACTTTTTCAATAAAATAGTATATGTGTAAGGATTATCCAGTTGATTGTTTACTTTAAATTTATGTTTTAGATTTACTGAACTGAAACTTTGCTTGCATTTTAAATTTAGATCGTCGTTGCTAGACCTATTATGTTCCTTATTCGTACTTGATCGAATAGTTGATCAATTATTTGTATTCGGCCAATAGTGAAAATTGACTACTCGGTACAGCTCTAGTTTTTATGTTATCTTATCCTTCTTGTAGCCTTCTCTGTTACTCTTTTGCTGCTGAAAGCTGATGTCTCTAGACAGACTCTTCATGGCAAGTTACCCCTTCTCAGTATGCATTCGTTCATTCCTGGTTACTTATTTGGCTCTCCGAGATTCGTTTTGGTTTGTAAGATTAATAATTATAATAGGTCGTTTTTATAGCGCTGTCATGCACGATAGCAAGCATGCAAAAGCAAGCAAGCATTATACTTAGGCCAGCAGTATTTCTGGCCTGCCAAGCTTGCAGTATTATCAAACTGAGCAGGAACAGCCACTCGTGCTTTGCATTTTCTTGGTTTAAAGTATACACTTCTAGGCACATGAGCCCACTATCACTATACGCTCGTGTGCGTGGGTATTTGCAGACGTCGAAATAGCTGTATATCTGGCCCTAGGCAGTCCAGTAAGTGAATAGCTAGTAGTGGAGATTATCTCTACATTGTGTGGCTACTGTCGAGCTTGCAAACGCTAATAGATATACATAACATAGACCAGCTTAATCCTAAAACAACTGCCATTCTTAAAAACCACACACATTTTAAGAGTAAGGCCGTAGAGAGCATAAGTGTCAAATTTTTCATGTACAAGAGAGTGAGAGGAATTCCCACGGTATGCTGCCTCTCATCAATTCTTCATCCTGCTATCTCCAAGGTAGTTAGGAGTGCTATTCATTTCCGTAAACAAGAAAGCGTGGCGAGTTCTATGAGTGTATGTTGCTAGCATTTCACAAACAGGGAGTTGGTTAAAGAAAGGCGGATCATCTTTTTGGAATGAGTGAAGGCTGTGTGTGGTTGAACCTGGCCACGCACGACAGGACGGCTATGTATAAAATAAGGAAAGGTGGTAGAGTAATAGTTTGGGGCTCCTTTTCTGGTGCCGGCATCAGGTCACAGAATCTTATTCTTGGCCTTATGGACCGGACTTTGTACCTCCATGGGATTCAGAGCATGCGAATTCAGCTTGCCTCTCTTTGGGAGGACACATTTATGTATCAGCTGGATACTGATACCTAAGGCGCACTGATAAGTAGGTCAGGAAATAGTTTTATGACTCATTTGTTACCACCATAGATTGACTCAACCAGTTGCTCGATTAAAATCCCATAGAGCATCTATAAAAAAATACTAGCTGATTTAACAGCCTTTTTGCATGGCAGAAGAAGAACCTTAAAGGCTATCACGACCGCTTGCAGCGACAATAAAGGATCGCCCACCGCAGGATTTGAACCCACGGCCTTGGGACCGAGGTTGAGAATAGCAGCCGCCTTACCTGGTGTGCCATCACCGCTCATCTAAGGGTTGACTTGAACCAGCGACTGCGAGGCAATCCAGGTCCGCCTACCACAGTGAACAATCTTTTTCGAACAGCTTCAAATGCAGTGGATTAGACACGATATAATTCAGAATCTGATGGATTTGACGCCCAGCAAGGAGCAGGTGGTCATCAAAAACCAAGGCAGGCGTACTTCTTATGGGCTAACAAGTTTGGTATTGCTGTTTTATATAGTTTTAATATCTTCATAAATATTATTACTCGTCGTGCACAGCTTTTGAGCCCGTGGCTAGGAGAATTTTGGCCTAAGAGTCCTACGACAGAATCCGTCGGTCTTATTGTTTGGGATTCGTAAATACCCATGGACACACCCAGTGTATCTATAAGTTTTTTTCAAACTTGTTCTATGGTATTTATCTATAAGTTTATTCCAAACTTTTTCTATGGTATTTTAGTATGATCGGTAACCAATAAGGGGCAGATTTGAAGCTATTTTTTTTTTATTTTGGCTAGCCAGCTTCTAAGCTCCATGCTAAGCTAGATGACTGATATAAAAATAATAAACAGTGAGACGTGTTCTATCCATGTGTCCTGGAATTAGGGCACACCAAGGTAGAACAAAATAGTTTTTTCCTTTTCGGTTGATACTTATTTGTGCAGCTTTCAGTTCTCAGACAAAGCCTTGCATTTTCTAGTGAAACATAGTCAACGGCCATTTGTTTTTCACTAACCGTAAACTTACTGTTCTTCCTTTGTGCTTCCGCAATCGCTCTGGTTTGATGGCTGCTTGTTCATGATACATGCACGTCCTCCGTGGACCATGATGGTTAACTGTCAGAGCAGGCCATACAATTTGTCCGACAATTGAATATGTGGTTAGGGTACCTTTCGAAAGAGATACGTTAGAAATGGGATCATAGGTTCTGACGACTTCTGCATGAAAGAAAAAATGATTATGCAAACCACGTCTAATGTGGGTGTAAACCGAAAGCAACAAATCTAAAAATTTAGAAAATGTACCGAACTCTGCATCATATATTACTTGTATCCCAACTTGTCGAACCTTGGTAGATCGCGATACATGTTTGAAGCTTGTTGAGGTGCGATCTTTTGGCTTTTATACAGCTTCATTTCCAGGGTCGATTGATGCCTGGTAAATTCCATAGCTCGGCTAAAACTTCATGTATCGGAGTGAAATTTGAAATGCGAGCTCAACTCTGCTTGCTTAAAATGAGGCAAGAAAGATATCTGATTTCAGTTGGATACATTCTGCTATATACGTCCACGATTATGTAAAATAAAGCTCCAGGACGTTTGACATATGCAGCAAAGTGTATCCAATCGAAATCAGAAATCTTTCTTGCCTCATTTCAAACAAGCAGAGTTAAGCTCGCATTTCAAATTTATCTCCGATACATTAAGTTTTAGCCGAGCTATGGAATTTGCCAGGCATCAACCGACCCTGGAAATGAAGCTGTATAAAAGTCGCAAGAATGCACCTCAACAAGCTTCAAGCATGTATCAAGATCCACCAAGGCTCAACAAGTTGGGATACAAGTCACATATGATACAGAGATCGGTAATTTCTTTGTTTTTAGATTTGTTACTTTCATTTTACACCCACATTAGACGCGGTTTGCATAATCATTTTTTCTTTCATGCGGAAGTCGTGAGAACTTCTGATCCCATTTCTAACATATATGTCCTTCGAAAGGTACCCTAAACACATATTTGATTGTCGGACAAATTGTATAAGTATTTTTTGACATTCCCCATAAAGTCGTATTCACAGCAAGTGTTACTTTTCTTTGACATTAGGGAACCCGTGGCCACAGAATGCAATCGACTTTACCGGTTTGACTCGTGACATGATCAAAGAATGTACTCTGCAGATCCGCACAAAATGGTAAGTGTTAATTAATCCACAACACAGTCAATGTCACGGGGCCTATACTGATCTTTGATTCGACATTTTTGCCAGCTGGATATGCTGGGCTTCACGATAGCTATGAAAGCTGGAAGAGCTGCTGTGCTGCACCACGTGTATGTACCATGCCACTCAGTTAGAGTCGCTAGGAGTCTAGTCAAATGTGTCAAAGGCAAATTTGAGACAAGCATCAAACTGAACTCTTCAGACTGAGTGCCTGCCGATTGATTTTGTGGTAATCTTTTGTCATTAAGCTGCTTCAATCGTGTGCTGTTGGTGCACCTCGATCTGAAGGGGGAAAAGCAATTGAGAAATCAATGTTGATGGACATGCATCTCTCGGTAAATCATGGGTATTTACTTCTTTGGTTTCTTTGGATGTCTGAGGTATAGTTTTGTTTTTTAGGGAAGCCAACGGAGCCCCTTAAGTGAACCTTTCAAACGACAGAATTAAATGACAAGGAAGCTAACTGGTGATGAAAATTCCCTAAAATATGTTGGAAATTAGAACTGGCCTCTTCGAGTGACTTTTGATGCATTCACCCTTTGATGCTGTGGCTGTTCTCCCTACCGGCTGTTTTCGGTTGGCTAATATTTCAATGACCTTGTATTGTTGGGGATTTTCGTAAGCTTGCATGTTGCTGTCGACAGGACTTCCTGACTCAGCATCCAAAATAGCTTAACATTTCGTGTTTCACAGCTATGCACTGCTCTTTCAGTACAGCTTAGCTTGCGCTTAGCTTAGCATGAGTAATTCTGTGTAGCTGAATACAGCTGTTTGTCCAACTCGGCCTTACCATATCTCTGTCTACAAGTAGGATAGTCATTTCTTTGTGGTGTGGGAGTAGAACCTGGATATCCGTCACCAAAGGCAAGTTCTTCAATCTCTCATTTTTACAACTGTTTGTTTGACTTCAAAAGCTGCTCTTTTTTAACCGTCTGGTGACTTCTACTGCTAAATTGTTGCACCTTCAATTAGCATATGTCTAATGGACAATGAGGACTGAGATACTACGGGTTTTGTTGCTCTTAGCATAATCCAGTCACCAGCTCCCTATAGAGCCTTTCACTGTGGGCAGACACACTTGCTTCATTTGTGCAGCGCATGTGATAAAGCAAAAGTAAGTGTGAATGCCACAAAACATCAAATCGATTTGCACGGGGATTGCAAACATAAAGCCGCTAAGGGCAAGGTCGATTTTCTGACAATTTTCTACTCAATTGCTAAAAGTTCAAAAGTCGTTCCACTGACATCCCTGTTCACGTTACACTGTCATACTCCCATTGGTTTTCGTGTTTACACTCTAATCAGTTAGTTGCCTCTGTTGTTTTGCCGAGGCCTCTCAAGCTGTCTGTTTTTGCAAACATTTTGTTAATTACTCTGATCCTATATTTGCTTGGGCTATAGTTATTACTGCACTCTCTGATTGCAGCTGTAAGGACCTCTCACCTAGCGATAACCGGGATGCAAAACTGCAAGCCGTGTGGAACCGCTACGACACAAACGAACTCTGCAAAGCCAGCAGCATAGATGTAAGCAGAAGTTGTGCTTTGTGCGATATTATCTTCGTGCTATAGACGTTTCATGGATTTTGCAGATAATTGTGTATTGCTTTTTTCCCTTGCTAGTCTCTCAGCCTCGAAAAGCTGTGGTCTTTCCTTGGTGTCAGCAACAACGAATACTCACAGTTGGATTCGTCTGGGGAGCTGCGCTTCCGAAACACTGCCAATCTCATTGCTTCACCGTCTCTTAAGCACACGGCTTGCTCCAGGCGGAGGTATGTATTTCCTTTTGTTTAATTAGTCTTTATATATGTTGGGTGCATGGAAGTGCAGATATACCTTTTCACCTCTCTCTAAGTAGATTCAACGATCCAGCCATTTCTCAAACTGTTGCTCTGCCAATTCAACCACAGATATCACAATTCTCTTCTGCTGGTCTTTAAGACAATGCGGCTTTAAAATTACGTGTTTTCCCTAGCTAATTCAATGTGTAGGTATAGTATGATCTACCGCTAGCTAGTACTGTTCGAGTTTGCACTCTTTCTAGAGACCCTGCTTGTATTCACTGTTGAAATATCTATATGCATCTTGAGATAACTCTTTTCCTTATGCTGCTACTAGTCTTCGACAAGCAGTGAAAGACAGGCAATTGACGACGACACCTGTGATGATTGATCAGCAGCACTCGGGTGTTCGTAAATCTTCAACGTCTGCTGATAGTGGTGCATCTCCAATACTTAACGACTCGATTAATTCTGGCTTCGATGGGGACAGGGAAGATGCTGATGGAGCTATGCAAGATGGCATGGGTAAGTATTTGCATTTTACTTTAATAATTAGCCATGTTTATCTTCTCCTTGTCTTGTGAGCATCGATAGACAAATGGTTAATAAGACATAAGTGATACAATTTAATAATCCTAACCAGTAAGATTCTGGGTATTTTTTGCATTCCTAGAATCTATGCATGTTGTACCTCGTATTTATGTGCAACAGGCACCTTATATCTAATAATGACACCAGGTTCATCTCTTGGCCCGTAATCAAATTCACTCACTGGCTTAACTTTAATGTGCTCTGCTAGGATTGCAAGCTATTTCTGAAACATGCAATGTGTACCTGAGCTTTGGGCGCTCAACATTGTGGATCTACGTACTGCTTAACTCATTGCGATTGTTGAGCTAAACTAGTGGGCTGGTATTTGCTTCTTTTTAAACCTAGTTACGTGTGCCACACTAATGATTGCTCTATTCTGAAATGCATTTTCAGACTGCACAGACGATGAGCCTTTCTCCGACAGCCGAAGCACCTCAGGTTTTGACTCGAAAGACGACCTCGGATTTCTATATGAACAAATTGGCAATGATTATGAAGACGAGGACGAAGATGAAGACGAAGACGGAGCATCACTGTACAGGTCTGGTATCTCAATACGCTTTTCAAGAGCATCACCACTGGGTGCCTTTGGAGCAACATCGCAGACATCAGTGCAAGTTAACCCGTCTGGGATAGTCATTCACCATCAACGGGTGTCTACGTGCTCATCTGTTTCTGCTGTGAGTCCCTCGAGGGAGCATCAATCCGGATTTTCTTCCATTCATCGGTCTGAAAGATCTGCTGCTTCTGGTGGACAGCCGGAGTGCCGCCCGAGTCACCGCAAGCGGGCAGCAGCAGCTAACTACTGCAGTCACTCAGGCTCAGCCAAGCGCTTGCGAAGAAACTGATTACCGTGCCCGTATCGGGCACGTCTAAGGCTGTGCTCAAGGAATTCGAGAAAGTGTCGATAAGAGTGAATTGGATGCATGGGCGTTAGGTGTAGCACTATTTCGATGGTGCTAAATTGTTCCTTCCTGCCAGTTTTTATGGCCCCTGGCATATTGTTAGTTGCTGAAGATCATCTGAAGTGTTTTTGATTTTTCAAGTTTACATGGCATGCATTGTGCATGCTTGTTTTTTCTTTAGGTCCTTTGCTCAGGAATAGCCATCTTTGTTCCTGTAGGCTCTTTAGCAAAACCCGCACACATTTGTCAATTAAGCAACACCGATATGCGTTCATATGTCGGCATTGCAGACAATAGTACACCCTTATTTCTTTTCACCGGGTGTGCATTTGCCGTCTGAAAGATTAAGCCTTCTTAACTGATGCAACTCATGCTGCACCACACATCTTTCGCCGACTTAAGACCGCTGTGACATCACAGTTTTATTTTACAATTTTTTTTAACGTTTTCTGAGCTGAAAACCCTTCCATCAACAGGGGTCTGAGGAAGTGGTGCAACGATTTGAATCAGTTTGGTACGTCTATATGGTTCATGTCGCCGTCGGTATGTGGTCTCAGCTATCCAGGGGATGTGCAATTCTTTTAAAGCAGGAAACATGTGAAGCACAGCTGGTGCTGCACATTGATTTGTCATTGGCAAATATGCAATACCTGACCTTCTGATGAAAGAGTTTTGTATGTTTTTTAGGAAGGTTATCTTGTTACAAGATAAAGTAGACAATTTTGAGATATAATGTTTCATATTGATGCACACACTGCCTGTCAACACATAACATGTGCACACTGCCCTAGTGATGCCAAGTCCTTATCTGAGATATGTGTAGGTGCACAGCAGGCAGTCCTACTGCCTTTGTGATTCTCCCTAGTTGCTCATATTACATGTTTGTACTTGCAATGAAGGAAGCATAGGAGAGGGTAGTTGTCAAGAAGACGAGGCAGTTCCACGAATGGGCAGTAACCTTAGAGCTGATGTCGGTAAGTTGACAACATAGACAAAGAGATTATCAGTTGGTGAGTTAATACATCTCGGTGATGTGCTTTCTAGCCAGAAGGACCAAGTTCATGCACCGTCCAGCCCTTACGTGCCTGAGAGCTGCTCATGAAGCTGAGGAAAAAATGCGCTGTATACACAGGATTAAAGCCAAGGAGGGACAAAACTTTGAACTTACCTAGAGCAGCTAATCATAGGAGGGCCAAAGGGTGACAACCTGCCTGCCGGCTCTTTTCTGGTTTGTCCGAGGAGTGCTGAATTTGCCGACACTCCTCCTTTGGTACATCTAAGGGGCCGAGCTGGGAATGACTTCGCTCGACTAGGCTGGAGCTCTTAAAAAGACGAAGTGGGTGTTAAGAGGACCAAATAAAAGAGCTGTAAATCGGTCAAATCCAGAGCAAGTCGTGCAAGTCTCGGCTTTTATGCCTGCTTACGTGTGGGGCCTTTAATGCGAATTTATGGCTGGGTCCTAAGATAAGGATGAAGCAAGTAAAGGTCGAGGTAGCTGGGTCGTGGCAAGACCCCTAACTCACCACGTGGAATACAGCCTTCATTTTTGTTGGCAGCTGACGATGGAATACATACATCGCCGTGTTTCTTTTTGGGATAGATGCATTTTCCCAGCGTGCTTGCGGCGGAAGATAGTGCAAGTCCATGCCGTAAGTAGAATAGGTGATAACGTTCAAAAGCTCAGTAATTAAACCAAGACCAATTGGTACTCGACGCAATTGATGGCTCCGTTAAAGTTAACCACTTCTATAAAAAAAAAACTTAAAAGCTGCTGCCGGTTAAAAACCAAGTCTTAAATTCGCCAGAGCAAATGTTATCTATTTTTATCGTCGAAACTACGTCAGCGCGACAGAGTTGCTCATCACCAGCTCCCATACCGACGTCGATCCAACATTTCCTGGGGTCGGCAAAGCAACACTGGAACTGGGAATCTGCAGCAACGATGTGCAGCGAACCGACTGCTGCACCGTGGCTTCGTGGCCGGAACTAGAGCCAAAGAAAGAGGCAGAAAGTGCAGATATACCCTCCGAGAGGTAATCAGAGTGCGTTTACAAGTAGCGGTAATGGTATCTGCGCCATTTTTTGTATGACTCGGATTTTATAGCTTTCCACCCACCGACTTTCTCCGGTATCAACAGAAGAAGACAATCTCTTGTCAGTAGCGACTGGCCGTAAGTTAGAAAAAACACTCGAAAACTACTTCCTTCATCACTTTTGACCTGCATTTTTAATTAGCTCTTTTAAAGTATTTCGAGTTCAATGCAATTTTGAACCATCGAGTAGATTGCAGTAGCCCTAGCAGCTGCTATCGAGTAAAAGCTGGCAATGGCCACTGCCACCTCCAGCCTTACTTGCCCCTCTCGTGGACAGAACACTGGATACGTTCAAGAAGTGCATTTTCGCTGTTTGGTGATAGAACTCGTTATGGCAGTCAAATACCTTGCTCTATTGAACGTACTGAACCTCTTTGCTGTTAACAGCCACGTGTCCTCTGTATCTGCAGTCATCTCTGCTGCAGTTCTGGTTAAGGGGTTAAGGTGCTTGCCCTTCACGACCTCAACTACCTTATAGCAATACACAACAACAATACACTCGATAGAGCGCCCTCAGAGAACTCGATCTCTTTCTAGGCGCTTTACATTTGCTGCAAATGACATGCGGCAGCACAAGTGAAGCGCCTGGGTAGAGATTAAGTTCTCTTAGGGCGCTAAATAAATAAATTTTATTTGTTTTTTATTCTCAGTTCGACAGCAGCGACTGGTGTGGTGTTCGCCTGCGGCAGCTGCTGTAATTAGCGAAGCGCCTGACACTAATAATGCACACGCCTCAGCTGTGGCCAATAGTTAAGCAATTGAAGCAGCGTAGCGTCGGGCCACTATTGCAGGCTATATTTCGTGTCGTCTGCTGCGATTGATCGAGCTCTCATATATGTCCCCGTTGAGAGGAATAAAGCAGAGTCTCGTTTACCGCGAAAGTGCACCCGCTGTGTCTCCAGACTCCCACTAGAACAGTCGCCGCCGGAGCCACTGTCACACAACACTGGCTTATCCGGTAGAGCTCTGGCCAGGAGCCTTTGTTTCATGACATGGTAAAACCTGTAAAACCTAAAAATCGTTCCGTCTAGTCGTACTGGCTAAATAGCTACTGACTAGATAATGGCGAAACGTTAGAAGATGCCACTCGGTTTCCTGAAACTCAGATTGTTTTACTCTTGATTTGAGCGGGTACTATTCAGTCTGTCCCTTGGTAGAGTGCACTGATGTTTCACCCCTAGTCTGAAGCTACGGTGGTCCACATCTTAAAAACTAGTTTTAGGGTAGATACACCACGAATAAGCGCAGTAGAAAAACCAAGGCGACATTTGGATTAGCATGCACAGCCCGCTACCGGAATGAAATCAAATTTTGGGAGTACGCCAAAAAGCATGATCGCGATTTCAGGTTTAATTGACTTGAAAATTAGTTGCACGTTCAGCTAATGCATTGCCTAACTTTTGTTTCCTTTAACCTAGTTTCGCGCATCGCACCAGCCAGTTCATGGGTTGCATAGCAACTTCGTAGAGATCAACTAGTGAGCAGCTTCTCTGAGTAATACAACAGGCCATTGCTTGGAGATAGAACTAGATTGCATAGAGGTGCAGACTGCAGCTCTTGCTAGGCGGCGACAGGTCGCATGCATTGCACACGTCTTCTTCTTCAGTAATAATACATTTGTAAAGCGCCATCAGAGGACTATGCTTCTAGGCACTTCACATATATTCTGTAAAGGAAGCATGGAATAAACACTTGCGAATGGTAGAAGCCTATTGTATTCCTAACCTTGCCTAACGAAGCCAGCAGACGGGTTGCAGTGCACTGACAGCTTTGAGAAAAATGTGTCCCTAAACAGCCCCCCCCTTTTTTTTACAAGACTGCACTTATGTGGAGCAGCTGTTTTGTCCTATATTTTAATTAAACTACTTGAAGTATGTCGTGGTCCGAAGGCTGTCACTTAGAAGTGATATTAAGATGAAAGTATTCTTGCTTCACGTGCAATGTCCCCAGTCGTGGATGGCTTGGATGACTGTCAATAAACAGAAGTACGAGCCTAATCGTGTGCATACTTTTGCCATTGAATGATTGTAATCACTCTTCAAATAGCTTGGCAGACGTCCGTGCTTGAGCGTAAGCCCTGCACATTTCAGGCAGCTGTGCCGCATCAATACTTATGAGTATCTGGGCTTTATTGATTTCCCGTTAACTAGTGGCTAGCCTCGCTCGAAATGCAGTCGTTGAACCCCGCCCATACCTGTGGATTTATATTTTCGTTATCCAAACTAAGTTGATCAAATTCACGTTGCTGGTGAGTCTAAGAACGAGCGATTAGCAGTAGGCAGCATGTGAACGCTTTCTGATTAGTCACCGAACGTTATGATTGATGTTACCGTCCTTCTGAAATGAAAGCGTAAGTTCGTTGCGTTGCGACGCAGTTCGAAGATTGCTTGCCAGGTTTCACACTGTGCAAAGCAAAGCCACGGAAAAAGGGTATCCGACACTGCCTCCACGTTCGTGTCCATATTTGAAATCAGTTTGCTTCGCTCTCTTTTCTCGCATCCGGCACCGATCTGTCCCGCTATCCCGATCGCCGATGAGCCGCGTAAACCAAGCCCCGTCCCAACCCGGGCTTCTATCGCCGGCGGCGACTTCTTACCTTTTCTGTATCCGCCAGACACTTGGGATCAAATGGTGGTCAGAGGCCGTCTCAAAGACAAGCAGCGAAGACCGCAGTTACGATCCGAACAACTTCCAGGAGCTGCGGCTACTTTATTCTCGGGCCGCAGCTACGTCAGAGCATAGCCCCGAACTAAGTAATGTACCAATGCCGACCGAAGCGATTAAGTTGCACCCACTAATGCTGCTCAACTGGCTGACTCGAAGGCCCGCAAATACTTCAGCCGGTGCTTCCTGGAGTAGGCGAGCTGATTCGGCTCAGCAGACCTCAGCACAGACGAAAGTAACGCATTTGGACAGGCGGTGTGCGTCTCGGGGGCCAAAATGGCCAGTGGCTCCGGTGCCGTTGGACAGGCGGTGCGTGTATCGTGAACTAAATTAAATAAATAAATAAAGCAAGTGAATTGAGGCAGCTTTTGCAGGGACCGGTGAAGAGTGGCGCCTTTGCTGCAGGTGGGCAGATCAGGTCTGACTGTCTTCATTCTGAGTGGTCCTCCTACATTTGAGCCCGATTAATTATTTATTTTGCGGATAGCTGCTCTAAAAAACATAGCGTTTCGAAGTCGAAAACGCCGTCGACTTGATTCAGAGCAGCGCCGTCAGAATCGTGTCGAAGCTATCGGAAGAAATATGTGTGCAAGAGCTCAGTGAAAGGATGCAAGCTACGGTTGGCTATAATGACGATATGCAATATGTTAGCAATGATGTTCTTAACAACGCAATGGAACTGTGTGTGCAAGTTCTTGGAAAAATTTACCGGGAATTTCATTGCTACCCACTGGTCTGAAAAGATTATGCAAGAGGTCGGGAATCGCGGTGCCAGTGCTCGCTTGGGTAGTATCGCTGCTAGTGAGGTAGACGATTATTGACAATATTGTCGCTCCGTTGGCGCCAGCATCCGATATGGCGCAGGAAAAAAGGGCATCAGCGCAGAAGGCTGCTCCGGGCGTGCAGATACGCTCTGTGGGGTGCCCGAAAAAGGCACCCGGGGTTATCCCAAATCAGCCATCCATCTGGAGCTATTTCTCGAAAAAATAGGCTCAATTTTCGTGATCAAGCCCTGAATCCTTGCCCTGGATCTGGTCAGCCGCTGGGAACTTGCGAAATAGAAATCATCGTTTTCGAAATCGCCATCTTTCTGCTGACGAATAGAACTCGATGAGCCCGACATTTTTTTTAGCCTATTTGCATTTAATTTGAACCAATACTCAGGTAGCAATGGCAGTTCGAGCGTACCCTACCGTGGTAACCCGGGTTGCCGCCATCGGGCTCATTAGAGGAAGCGTTGCAAAAGCAGCCCAGCCAGTCACAATCTGCCACTATGGATCCTGCGTCGTTACTCGTGAAATATTGATCATGTCCACAGGGCACTTGTGCGGAGCACGTGAAAATCGCACATGACCGCAGGAACTGTGTGAAAGGAAATGTGACGCCCATAGTTGGATGAGTCGTTTGTGCCAAGCAAACCGAAGGCAAACGAAATTAGGCACACTTTGCTGTGTAGAGCCACAGGTACTAAATGGCCATTCTGAGACTCCCTTCCTTGGAACACAGCCTTTACAACGATCCGTGAAGGCTCAAGGAAGGAGCTCCCTCCTGCGAAAACACCCGACTCTCAGACGTACATGCCCAACCGCATGAATTGATACGGTGATTGTTATCGAAGCATAAAGTAAGCGTACCGGACCATGTAAATGCGAACGCATTAGCCCTCGCCAAGTACGACAAGCCGTACTACTGTAACCGGGTTCCAGGGGTCAGAGGCTAATTCCTGCCAAACCCCGCCATACTCCGGCCACGCTGCCACTCGCCATGCCGCCGAGCTAGGGTAAGACGAGCGGCCGTCAGGTTAAACATCTTTATAACGCATGCGCCAACAACAACGGGGGAACTAAACAAGTCTACAGGGAGGGTCCTATACACAGTACACTACGGGGGCGCAAGACGACGCAGCAAGCGCGAACAAACGTGTTAGTTGGGGTCAGTCGGCTTCTGCAGTCCTGTCGTTGTATCGACTCCGAATCCAACAGTACGAGCGTACGCCGTCCAAAACCCGGCTGGCTGAGTAACTGCTGGCCAGTCTGAGTCGACAACTACCACAGTCGTAAGCTTCCACCGAAAGACGCCAACACACGGGGGGGTCACGAACACGCTACACGGGGAAAGTGGAATAAAAACAAGTCAACAACGAGCGAGCTATCCAGCTCCGCTCGGGCCTTGGGTACTCGTTCCCTTGCGTGCGTGGCAGCATCGCCGGAGCACGCCTGCACGAATCCAGGTGCATAACTCGGTGAGACCAGGAGCCTCCAGCACCACGACTTACTTGGCCAACTTCCCGTACCCAAAAGCCCCGGTGACCTCACGTCACCGCATACATCCGGCCATGCCGTAGGGTGCGACCCCGGCCTAGCCGGTGACCCTAACCCTCACTATAGCCGTCCGGTCCCAGCCAACCGAACCCAGCCTGGGTACGCTACCATAGGCAGTGCAGTTACCAGCAGACTGCATGCGATGGGGAGACGTGGTTTTAAGGTGGTGCACGGGGGCGGCTTCGGAGCCACTGGCCGAAAGCCGCAGTGCTAAGACGTATTTCCCCATGCCTGAATGGTTTTTTCTATGAGATATAATTGTAAGAAAAGTAAAGATTCGAAAGCAATTCAGCAGCATCAGACAATTCCATCTTTTTATTGTTGAGTTGTGTTAATATACTTTAGTTGACCAATTCGATCAATATATACCGTTGACGGCACTGCCAGGAGATTTGCTGGAGAGGCCACGACCCTTAAAATTTCGTCGTCCATTTGAAATACCGTCAAAGTAATTGTTAAGTTTGAAGTCAACAGGATAATCCACCGCTTAATGACATGCTAGCAAAACGCGGTGTAGTTTTTCCTTCAAATGATGCCCAGAAATATCGAAGCAGCTAGTTCGTTGGGTGTGTGAGGTCTAAAAACCTTATGTAGGAACGGATTATTTCCGTTCTTGTAAAAACTCGTGAGAAATCACGGGATATCATAATTGGATTTGCGAAGCTACGCGTTTAAAAGTAAAATCACGTTCAAATTCAAGAGATTCTTACAATTTTAAGATAAGGTTAATCTCAACGTTTAATTTATTTCCTAAAAACAAATGTCTATTGATTACTAGAATTCCTTAATGAAAACAAGGTGCGTAGAAGTTTTTTTTAATAATTTCCCAGCAATTGCCTTTGTTCGGTGTAGTTTGAGTTATCGTCGCTAACAGCACAGAACGCTAGCCGACGAGCGACACCACCGGTTTATTTCCCACTCACAGAGCAGGGCGAAGCACGACTCTCTTCGCCTCTCCCGCCCACAGGAGTCCCCCCCCCCCGACTTCAATGTCATAACAATCACCAATAGCACGTCCGGTTCCGTCTGCCTACGGCATCGAGTGTCGCAGACCACTCGTACAGCGACCAGGGGCAATGTCATCAATTAAAGGAAACCACATGCCCGCCTGATCTGGAGATCAATCTATGGCGTATTCTCAACTGTTTGGCAACAAGAAGGCTAAACAGTAAGCACATCGTCCCCACAGTCCGCTCCCTTAATTAAGAGGCTAAGTGATGGCTGCTCGGAGGAGGCAGGCGACCTCACGGCCTGTGGGAACAAGCTGGCATCGTTTGACATCTGCGTTCATGCGTCGTTCATGCGTCGCCGGGCAACACACTTCTCCACTGCTGGCTCCTCGTCGGGCTGCGAAGCCTCGCAGCTCAATGATGCATCCCAAACCAGACTCTCCTGTCGCCGCTGCCGCGATCTCGGGCGAGTTTGCGACCTTCGCCGCATCTCCGATCTGCACCGCATCTCCGATCTGATAGTGTGTAATGTAATGCTTGATAAACAACATGAATAACATGGTTAGGGGTGACAAGCACAGGGTCAGCATCAAATGTGGTTACTGGCAGCATGCACAGTGTCAGCACACCTAATCACATGAAGGACGAATCACAGGGACCCACTAAATGCTGTCCTAAATAGGTGTGCTTTTATGATTTTTCTCCTCGTCTTCTACCTGCGCCTCGTCTCCTACCTGCGCCGTGTCACAGCCCACTTGTATCGCCGATGAGTCTCCGACCTGCGCCGCATCTCTGACTTGCTCCGAGTCACAACCCACCGGCTCGTCGCATGCCATCGTCACAGCCTGGATCGCTGTCGCTGTGTACCCTTCGGTGGCATCCTGGAAAACCGTTATCGCCTGGCACACTGTCGGCGATTGCTGGTACTGCTTCTGGTCCCTTCTGTTGTCGCCCTCTCTCCGAAGAGCTTTTGCTAACTCAGTGCTCAGCAGCCACGCTTTACCTTTCGGACTAGCCAGCGCTGTTACCAGAGCCTCACGAAGCAGCCGGTAGTCGTCCTTGATTGTCTTCGGCATGTAAGAGTACACATAGAAGGCGCTTCCTTCCAAGAGGCAGATACTTGTGCCAGACTATCGGATTGACACCGCACAGCTCGAGCCTCATCTCCGAGTCAAACAACCAAGTTGCGAAGTCATCTCCTACATGAAAATGCTCAAGTAACATTGCCGTAGGCCACCACCGCAGCCGGAAATAGCTTGCAGCTAGAGTTATCGTTGCGAACAGCACAGAACGCTAGCCGACAAGCAACATCACCGGTTTATTTTACCACTCACAGAGCAGGGTGAAGCAAGACTCTCTTCGCTCCTTTCGCCCACTGGAGTCCCCCCCCGACTCCCTTGCCATAACAACCACCACCAATAGCACGTCCCGTCTGCCTACCACATCGAGTGTCGCAGCCCACTCGTACAACGATCGGGGGCAGTGTCATCAATCAAATGAAACCACATTCTGAAGAATGCAAAGATCTTTAGCTGTTCGAGGTTTCTTCCTCGAGTCAATGCCATCTTCAGTTGTCCGTTTCCCAAGATGGGCTTGGGAAGATAGAGACGACAGCTCGGTCGAATGATTTTTTTTCATGTGTTGATTGTCGTATGACACTCGTCGGCTTCCTCGCCAGTATCTTGTTATCTGTGGTTTTGACGAAATCCACTCAGTTATTGAGCGTGAATAGCGCGAAGCTCACTTGCTTCATCTTTTATCTCTGGCTGCCGTTGCGTTTGATGTTAATTTTTTCGTTGAATTTCTGCAGCGCGACGCTTGTTGGCTTATAAGTTGCTTTTCTCTCACTTTTTATGGAAGCAAGTTTCGCGGGCTGTCTTTCCAGGAAGCAAATTTCGCGGGCTGTCTTTTGGTTTGACTTCCGTTTCTGGGACGGATTCTCGAACTCACGCACATTAGAAACTGTAGAGGTTGATTAAATTTACATTACATTTTTCAAGTACTACGGGAGCTTTTAAAAGAACATGCACGTCGCGTTTGTTATTTTGCTGACGTTCGTAAAGGCCATCTCTTACCCTCAGCGTACTCCGATACTCCTGAGAGCAACTTTAATGAAATTGTTAATGGAATTTTGGCTGAAGTGAATATATAATTTATCCAAAGGTGAGACCTATCTTTCTCCGAGTCTCTGCACTAGTCGCGTTTGCTCTAATGCGCAGTGTGTGGAGGAGCCAACAATTACGTGGGTTATTAATGGATGATTGCACAGCAATCGTAGCACTAGGGAGATGCATCGATGCCGTTAAACGGCCACACAGCCATTAGTTAGTCCTCCGTAGCTTCGCTGAGCTTGAGCACTCGCGGCATCGACTGGGAGGCTCCAGGACGTCCGAAGATGCAAGTGCAGCTTCCGTCCAGTCTTCCTTCTGCAGTTCCTATAAAAGACACTGAAACGAGTCGTGGCAGACCAGCTGAACTCATATATTGAAACGTCAAACCTTGCTAGTAAGTTCCAGTCTGGTTTTAGAGCTAATCACTCCACAGAGTCGAATTTCTTTGCTTGTATAACAACTTACTTAGGAATGCAGACTTAGATAGAGTATCTACACTTGTTTTGCTCTATCTTTCAGCAGCTTTTGATACTATCGATCGCCAAGTCACTTTTGAGCACCTCTCATGTCGCCTGGGCATCATTAGCACTGACTTGCATAGGTTCAGGTCCAATCTCAGTGAGATACTCCAGAGCATTGATGTGAATTGACATTGGTCATTGGAGGAACCTCTGAAGTATGAGACACCTCAGGGCCCTATGCTTGGTATCCTTATTTTCATAATTTATACCTTCCCTCTAACTGAAGTGATTGCCAAGCGCAATCTAGGCTTTCACTTCTATGCAGATGATACTAATTGTACCTTGGCTTTGATCCCTCCTAGCCCTCCAGCAAGTCAAATTCTCACAAGTCCCTTGCTGCATGCATTGATGACATCTGCAAATGGATGGCAGCAAGCTTTTCTTAATCGAATAATGATATAGCCAATTTACTAGTTATGGGAAAACCAAGTGTGATTCAGAAATTGAAAAGTTTAATGCTCACAATCGGATCTTCGAGCATATCTCCTGCTGAATCTGCACGAAATGTAGGTGTCATGCTCGAAAGTGAACTTTCATTAGACGATCACACCAGCTCCACAGTCGAGTCTTCCTACTTTCAGCTACATAACACTGCCAAAGTTCAGGCTTGTTAAGACAAGGTTACCACATCTAAATTTGTACATGCATTTGTGACATTTCGTCGTGTATTCTAACACACAGCCAGCTTGTCTTCCTGCTTATGCAATCAGGCGTTTACAGCTGGTGCAAAACTCTGCAGCTAGGCTTGTCTGTCGTGAGCTTCGCAGTTGCCACATCACACCACTTCTTGCCAACATGCACCGGCACCCAG
Organism: Cristatella mucedo; assembly: GCA_009760855.2. Lineage (NCBI taxonomy): Eukaryota > Metazoa > Bryozoa > Phylactolaemata > Cristatellidae > Cristatella > Cristatella mucedo. The sequence continues at coordinate 795,726 of WPIO01000021.1, forward strand.
TCAAGCAATGCATCGACTTCAAGGTTCTGTCACTCACTTTTAGGTCTCTTCACTCATTAGCATCAGCCTACCTATCAGATATACTCCATACTAGGCTAAGCATCGTACCACCTGCATTTCGGAATCTAATCGTTTACCTATACCTCGTACGAACCCAAATCCTTTGGAGACCGCACCAATAGCTCGTATGCTCCACAAGCCTGGAACTCACACCCCATTGCGTCGTGACATCTCCTGGCTTGTCCACATTTAAAAAGAAACTAAAAACACATCTACTTGTCACAGCATTTAGTGGGTCCACATGATTCGTCCTATGTGTGCTTATGAGTGCTGACACTGTGCATGCTGCCACTAACCATACTTGCATGCTGACCTTGTGAATGTCACTTCTAACCATGCTATGCTCGTTGTTCACAGAGCATGCTACGGCCAACCATTCGATCATACTTACTAAACAGCAAATGTAAAGTGCCTAGAAAGAGATTGAGTTTTCTGATGGGGCTGTATTACATGCATTATTATTATTGTATAATAATAATAATAACTTGATAAAGTGCCCTCAGAGACTCAATCTCTTTCTAGATGCTTTAAATTTGATGCAAAGAAACACGATCAAATGGTGAGTGGTATCATGCTTAATAAACAACATGAATAACATGGTTAAGGGTGACTTACACAGGGTCAGCCTGCAAGTGTGGTTAGTGGCAGCATGCACACCGGGACCCACTAAATGTTGCGACAAATAGGTGTGTTTATTCTACGGAAGGTTGGAGTACCTGTGGACCTTGTGCAATCTCTGAAACCACATTGCTGCTGCTCTCCATGCCTGTACCACTACATTCCTAGAGACAGACTACTTATATCCTGCAAGGTCAATGACACAGCAGTTCAATAGTTCTATGTGCCCAGACCGGCAAGGGATTACAGTATGACGTATCACAGGTCTCTCCTACCAGCAGTAATGGCAGAAGCAGGAGAATCTACCCTAACAAAAAATAGTGCATTTGCAAAGCACCCTGAAGGAACCTAATCTCTTTCTAGGCCCTTTACATGTGCTGTCAAGGAGGGTCATGCGGTTAGTGGTATCATGCACATGGCCGCCTTGCATACTTTGATTAGTGATAGCATACCAAGTGTCAACATGCAAAAATGGCTAGTGGTAACATGCACAGCGTTGGCACCCATAAGCACATAATAATAATAATGATAATATTGCACTTGATAAAGCGCCCTCAGAGAACTTAATCTCTTTCTAGGCGCTTTACATTTGCTGCAAAGTGATACACAATAGCACATAAAGGACAAATCACACAGACCAAGCAAATGCTGCAACAAGCACTCATTTCAAAGGTTGTCAAGTCAGGGGATGTCGTGACGTCAATCGGGAGTGAATTCCAGGATTTGGGAGTATACAAACTAAAGGCACAGTCTTCCGAGTATTTGAGGTTGGTTTGAGGCATAGAAAAACGATTATAGTCAAACTCAAGTAATTGACTGACTCATTGTCTCTTATGGCTCATGTGCATGGCCCTACCCACATCAAAGGTCACACACTCGACCAGATTTTCTCATACAACTACACTTTGTCATCACCAATTATTACCTAATCCTGTTTATCTGACCACATGCTTTAGATCTCATTCAATCAACAGCGTGTGCCCACATCCTCCTCTAAAATAACCTGTGAATCGCAAAACCTCAAGACCCTTGACATCGATGCTGTCCGTGCGAGAATATCTGCTTCACCTCTGCTGCTCAGTCCTCCCTCCGATCTGTCATCATTGGTAGATAGCTACAACACGACACTAGCTGACACGCTCGACGAGTTTGCACCTCTGACAAAGCGCACTGTGCGGCCCCACCCAGACGGCCTATGGTTTTCCACAGACATTAAACTAGCCAGGTCTACTAAACGAAAGCTTGAAAAAGCATACAAAAGATCCGGACTAACTGTCCATCGCCAGGCATATGAATACTACTGTAGGTCGTACCAATCGATCCTAGCAAAGGCCAAGTCTAGCTTCTATAGAAACATTGTTGAATCACAGATGCACAATCCAAAAATGCTGATGTCGACAATAAACCATCTCCTCAACCGTTACCAGATTAGCTCCTTACCTGATGATCCTTGTGATGATCTAGCCGATCGATTCTCTCGATTCTTTGTGCAGAAGATAGATAAGATCAGCGAATCCATCCCTGCGATGACAACATCCCCACTAGAATGCTGTTCATCGGTTCCTGGCTGCACCTCAATGTCTGCATTTAAGCAGGTCACTAGTGATCTAGTTCTAAAGTTCGTATCACAATAAAAGAAGAGAACAAGTCCTCTGGACCCTATTCCCACTGTCCTGCTCCTACGTTGCATTGATCTGCTGCTGCCATGCATAACTAACATCATTAATATGTCATTAGCCTCAGGTCATGTCCCAGCACCTTTCAAAAAAGCTGTAGTCAGGCCACTTCTCAACAAAGCGACACCAGACCAAGAGAACTTAAGCAACTACCGCCCAGTCTCCCTTCTACCATTCCTATCAAAGACACTGGAACGGGTCGTGGCAGACCAGCTGAACTCATATATCGAAACCTCACACCTTGCTAGTAAGTTCCAGTCTGGCTTTAGAGCTAATCACTCTACAGAGTCAGCATTGCTTAGGGTATACAACGACCTACTTAGGAATGCAGACATGGGTAGAGTGTCTCTGCTTGTTTTGCTCGATCTTTCGGCAGCTTTTGATACCATCGATCACAAAGTTATTCTAGTGCGCCTCTCATCTCGCCTGGGCATCACTGGCACTGCTCTGCAGTGATTCAGGTCCTATCTCAGTGGGAGACTCCAGAGTATTGACGTGAATGGACAAAGATCATCTGAAGTACCTCTGAAATATGGAGTACCTCAGGGCTCCGTGCTCGGTCCGGTTCTTTTCACGGTTTATACTCTCCCTCTTGCTGATGTGATTGCCAAGCACAATCTAGGCTTTCACCTCTATGCGGATGACACTCACTTGTACCTTTGCTTTGATCCCTCCCAGCCTTCGAGCACCTCAAATTCTCTCAACTCACTTGCTGCATGCATTGATGACATCCGCACATGGATGGCAGCACATTTTCTAAAACTAAACGATGATACAACTAACTTACTAGCTATGGGAAAGCCCAGTGTGATTCAGAGATTAAAAAGGCAGACTCTCAAAATTGGCTTTGCTAGCATATCTCCTGTCGAATCAGCTCGAAATCTAGGTGTCATATTCCAAAGCGACCTCTCGTTAGACGACCATATCAGCTCCACAGTCAAATCTGCCTATTTTCAGCTCCATAACATTGCTAAAATTCGGGCTTGTTGAGATAAGGATACCATGTCCAAGTTGGTCCATGCATTCGTGTCATCCCGTCTCGACTTCTGCAACTCACTGCTTACTGGTCTACCAGCATGTGCGATCAGGCGATTGCAGCTGGTGCAAAACTCGGCAGCTAGACTTGTCTGCCGTGAGCGTCGCAGTTGCCACATTACTCCACTTCTCGCCGACCTGCACTGGCTACCAGTCAAGCAACGGATTGACTTCAAGGTTTTGTCGCTCACTTTTAGGTCCCTTCATTCTATGGCTCCAACCTATCTCTCAGATATTCTACCCCACCAGGCCAAGCATCGTACCACCTGCTTTTCGGAATCCAACAGTCTACAAATACCTCGTACAAACCTTAAATCCTTTGGATACCGTGCATTTAGTTCGTATGCTCACAAAGCCTGGAACTCCCTGCCGACCTGCGTCAGAACATCCCCTGATCTGACCACATTTAAAAAGAACTTAAAAACACACCTATTTAGGACAGCATTTAGTGGGTCCCTGTAATTTGTCCTTGATGTGCTTATGCGTGCTGACACTGTGCATGCTACTACTAACCACATTTGCATGCTGACCCGGTGCATGACACCCTTAACCATATTATCCATTGTGTTTGTCTTTCAAGCATGATTTTACTTACCATTTAATTGCATTGTCCTTTGCAGCAAATGCAAAGCGCCTAGAGAGAGATTAAGTTCTCTGAGGGCGCTGTATCAAGTGCATTATTATTATTATGATATAGAGTCATGCCAAAAAACTGTTACAAGGCAGTGGCATTTACAATATGACATAGACCAAGCATTTAAAACATCAAATCAAACAAGCAAAATCAATATACCCTTTAAGGACAAATCTATAGAGCTCTTGAATTCTATGGAGCTGCTCAGATCCCTGCAGAAGTTGCCGAATATTTTAAGACTGTCATAATATAATAGGCCACCATAATATAATCAACCATGGGATATTTAGTCAGTAGTTAAATATGTTTTAAAAGATTACGTTGCCAAACATAAGAGCAACCGAGAATGATACGTTCTTTGAGTATACCTATGGAGACTAAAACTGTGATCCCTACATATGGATGTCACCCCTACGGTCACCACACAAGTACAAGCACATACAGAACTATTACACCTAATTAAGGACTTCGGAGCAGCTTAATCAGATGTCAGGCGAACGAACATGCACAGGTTCACGGATAAAGCACTTGAAGACCACACTCACGAATATACCACATCAATGTTGATGCAATGCCCATCAGTAAGCAGCTTACTTTCAAGGTCACATAGCTTTTGGTCCACTGACTTGGTTTCGGATGTCATTGGCAGAGTCAGGTTGGAGCTACTCATTTGTGAATAAAATGTCATGAACTTTAGGTGCCGGCCTTCATAGTCCTAAATCACTAGCTGCTCAGCTACAACTCCTCAGGTAGGCACTATATCGTTGATTTAACGTGCCAAAAATACAGATCCCTGAATCGGAATAGATAAGGAATGACTGGGAAACCTAGCAGTAACTTTAAGTTTATCAATTATTTCAGCTTTCGCAGCTGAATTGTGCTTTCAAAGAGGGGAAAAGCAGTAGAAACGTCGGAAACACGTATACAATTCAGCTTGCGAGTCAATTGCGATGTTGGCAGTGTGCTTGGAATAGCTGATATATAAAACATTAAATTCATTTGTATAGCACCCAAGAGAGCTTATTCTCTATTCAGGCACTTTACATATGCCTCGGGGCCCGAGCCCACAACCTCAGCCAGGCGTTGGTCGAGGTGAGCATCTTAAACCCGAACCAAACCAGTTCGGCGTTATGGCAAACTCTTAGGAGCCGGCTGCCAGCCAAAAGTCTGGCTGCTGCAAATACTGCATTTAACCCATTTTTCATAGTGTCTGCTCCTAACTTTTGGACTGCACCTATTTGCTGTACAGCTATGCACAAAGTACAGAGTGGTAGATAGCTCGAAAAGGCAGCCCATTAAAGTGACGATACGTTTCTGGCTATGATAGTATGCGTCAAGAGTCGGCATCGACTGAGCTCAGTGTTGACTTGGCAGCCCTTTTAGGCACTATAGCGTTGCAGAAAAAGACAGTGTGCAAGACGCATTGGCGGATGCGCTAAGATCACTGCGAATTGGTCGGGAAACGTAGCCTGGCGTTGGTTGGGACAGCAGTGTTGACCGCTGAGCATTGCTAGCGTATCACACTCAAATGTCTTCCAGCCTGGATCTTCATTCGGACTTCTGGTAAAACGTGTCATTGCTGCCGGCAGGGAATGAGTCAATTTTCCAGAGCTGACTGCAACTAAGAACGAAAGTGCATGCAGTTCAGGCCAGAAAGCTTTTAGACATATCGTATGTGCTTTGATCCCTCCCGGCCTTCGAGCACCTCGAATTCTCTCAACTCCCTTTCTGCATGTATTGATGACATCCACACTTGGATGGCAGCAGATTTTCTTAAATTAAATGTTGATAAAAGCAACTTATTAGTTAGGGACAAACCAAGCGTGATTCAGAAATTGAAAAGGCTCACGCTCAAAATCGCCTCTACCAGCATAGCTCCTGTTGAATCTGCACGAAATCTAGGTGTCATGTTCCAAAGTGACCTCTCATTAGACGACCACATTAGCTCCACAGTCAAGTCTGCTTCCTTTCAGCTACATAACATTGCTAAAATTTGGGCTTGTTTGGATAAGAATACCACATCTAAGTTGGTCTATGCATTTGTGACATCATGTCTTGACTTGATGCTTGCTTTCGGAGACTAGGGGAGCAGCCAGTGATATTTTTTCAAAGCCAGTACGCTTGGCTTAGTCTGCTTTGTCTCAGTCAGCTCAATGCAATTATAATTACACGAGCGCTCTCACTGGTCATCCCACTGCACTGTGCCGCCGGTACTCTCTTATTCCACTCAACTGCAGACGTCACTGACGTCACCGGTAAGCCTCATGGTGGTATTGAGAGCGGCCAGAGCTGCTTGTGAACTCCGTTGCACCGTTTAGCTGCAGGAGCCTCCACACCACGAACCCAGCAAGGCTTGTTCGTAACAATAATAATAAAAATAATGTGCTAAGAGAAATAAATCCTAACTGAGGTGATTTGCAACTACCTGCAAGAGAATCAATAAATAAGGCTTAGTGATGTGCACGGAATCCTGCTTGGACAAGTATGCAAAATCAAGGGAGTGTCATGTTTAGGAGAGCATGTCGATGAAAACTGGAAGGCACTCAAAGCCACAAGCTAGTCAAGCCCGTGGCCAGTGAAAGAACTCAATCACGCCCACCTATTCGCCAAAGCAGACGGGAACAAAAAGAGCGGTCGTCAGCATACGAGCAGTGCCCTCGGTGCATTCCAGTGTCAACACCTTCGGTCGCGGGTGGGTCCAGCTCGAGGACACCTGTGCGACGACGCCTATGTATAGGCAGAGAGCCAAGTACAGGCCCTGCATCCTCGGAGCTCGACTAGAGACGACCCTGCTAAATTAGACCCGGAAAAATTTGTAACGCTGAAGGCTCGGCGTAGTGGGCTTAACCCGTCACTTACCTAGCGGCGTAACCTTTTGCCTAATGCCGTTCGGTGCCCGCCTACGCGAAATAAGCTCGCTGCCACGAAACGAGCGTTTCTGGTGCCGACCTGCTTACCGTCACTAAAGGGGGTCATGAGTCCGCGGCGCGAATTGGAAAGCGAGATAAACAAATTGGGGATTTTACTTGAGCTTTATGCGAAATCGCACAAAGTCGCTGCGCGTCGAGCTCAGTTTTATCTCCACACTCCACGCACGCTCTCAGCAGCACAAGCACTCTTGCGGGGGGAATACGTCCCCGCACTTAGGCTGCCTAAGTCTATTGTGGGGAGCGACCCAAATAAGACGAGGAGCCCGAACCGGAGCATAGACCCTGACTGGAGAACTAGGGCTCCGCTTCCACCTTACGGCAGGAATACCTCATACACTACGCCAAGCACTCTTGGTGAGACCACGCGCACGCGCGCGCGCGCACACACACACACACACACACACACACAACACGCACACACACAACACAGAAGAAACACAAAATGCGAGCTCGAGCGCTATACGACCGTATTCGGTGGCGTCCACCGAATCCTCCTGGTGCTGTCTCGTCCTGTCCCGCAATCGCTGGCGAACAGCCCGCCCTCCTCCCTCGCTTTCAGAGAAACGAGTCCGGCAACTACCAGCGACGGCGTCGAGACGGAGCCAAAGATGAAGAAGAGGCCTCTAGCGAGCGTCGCCCTATCATTATATAACTAGCTGGGACAATGAGGTTGGCAACCCAGCCAATATCAATCGCCTCAGCGACCTCTGCGTCCCCTCGCTCACAGCTCGAGAATGCAGATGTTCTTCACCCACTTCTTTCGTTCTCGCGGAAACCGTCCAGCAAATCTAGAATGGCTGGCGGCGACATCGACCTTGGGCAAGCGTTGCCCTATTATCAAATTGCTAGCAGGAACTATAGGGTTGGCACTCAAGCCAATATCAATCACCTCAGCTACCTCTGCGTCCCCTTGCTCTAGGACAGAGGTGTTTCCTGCTGAGCAATTCTCATGGGCCCTAAAACTGAGTCAGGCTGGCGCTGTGCTACACATTGCACTGCCAGGACTGGACTCGGACAGGCACGGAGTGGAACCTGTCGGATAATGGGCCGAGCATCGCCAAAACCTGCGACAGCAGAGGTCTCTGCCCCGGTTTTATCGAGCTCCGACGGCTAAGCCGGATAAATTATCTTCAGTCGGATAGGGAACTTAATCTCATTATTAGGCTGGAAATAAGCGGATTATGAATGCGGTCTAGCGTCTTCTGAACTAAGATCTTTACCAAGAACACAGCGAACTTGCTACAGCGCCATCCCTGTCTGCCACATTACCGAATGCCGGTGAAAATGGCGAATCGAGGCTCGGGTTACGAAACGAAAAAGCAGCACCAATATGCGAAGTTCTTCCGACGTGAGCTGACCCCAAACAACACTCAAGATAGCCATTGCTTAGGAGCAAGTTCATCACGACATCCCATAACTAGACATTCGAACAGTAGCTCGGCAGCTACGTGCTCTCAACATTAGCTCCTTCCGTGTGAATAGTCCTGCGCGTGCTTACTCGCGCATTCTCTGAGTATGTTGTCGCAAACCCATAGACGTGCTTTGTGTCATCATCGCCCGCAGAGCCTGACGGCTGCAAGCCGCTGCCTCCGGCTGCGGTATCCGGATCCACCGGAGCTGCGCATCGGACTCTGCTCTACGGTGTCGCACAGCGACCTCAGTTCCAGCAAATGAAAAGGACCTAGAATGAAATTTAGACATCTGAGGGCGCTATTTACAACATTTATTATCATGAACAAGAATGTCATGTGCTGAAACGTCTGGTTTTATAGCCGACAGCGCGAGTGGGCCACATCTCTAGAGCCACGGTGCCAGAAGATGACTTACAAACATCGCGAGAATAGTTCTGTATCGACTACGGTGCATGCAGTCTTGGTCCTGCTTTGGCCAAGTGGTAAGGTGCTCGCTGCTGCCGATCGAGGTCGTGGGGTTGAGCCAGCAAATGAAAAGCGCCTGGATAGAGATTTTAAGTTCTCTTAGGACGCTACACGAATTAATTATACGTTAGTCATCAGTAAGGCCCGCAAATCGCGACAGGTAGTATTGAGGTCGGATTAATCATGGCTTGCGTTTCGCTACCGCTGAGGTCTCAGCGTTGATGTTGCAACATAACTACTTGAGTTGAGCGTTCAAAGCTGAGTAGCAGAGTGCCGAAGGTGCAGAGCGCCTCATTTGCAGGGTCGCGCTTCAGTCTCCGTTCCGTTCAGTCGTCGGGAGGGAGGGGCGCGACTACGAGCACGTCTGACAGTGCGGAAGTAGGGTGTGTACGTCCTTCACCGACGTACGCCGCTACCCGCGTGGCCCGTGATCGGATCGTCCGTGCCAATCGTCAGGTTAGCTCTGTAGCAAACACTGAGTAGGTTTGTAATTAGATTGCGTGAATAGGCTAATTAGCTAACAGATGCAATGCAGTCGGAAGTTGCAGCGTTTGTGAAGAGAGGAAATCTTATAATCCGGTAGTTAGCGACCCCCATTCGTTTTTCGTGTTTCGAGTGTGCTCGTCCAATACCACCCGATCGTCTTTCGTAGTGTATGCATCTGTTTTTCATGTTCGAATATTAATGCTGGGCTGGGGGTCTTACTGGCGGCCCTTTTCCTCTTCCATTCTATGAGCCCAGCCGTTAGAGGGGATTTGGTGGGGATGATAGCTTAAGATTTCGGTCTTTGTACTACACGTGCCATAATAATAAAAGAACCTCTAGTTAGCTTCATCGAAGTTGGGAATTAATAGCCGAGATTAGTGATTGAAGCGGTGCGTTCCGATAGGCAGTAGCTGTGCAATGAGAGCGGATGTGATAATAAGAGACACAGTTGCTCCTCAGTTCGCACGGCAGTGACTGCCACAAACCGTTGCTCTGATATGCTGCACGATTGAGCGCCACTGCTTCGCTGGCCTCTTTCGGCACCGTTTGAATGCTACGCATTTAATGGCCCTGGCGGGGGATGCAGGTGCGTCTGGACTTGTTAGGCCATGTCGATTGCTCATGCTTAGCTGCTTCTTTTGTAGGTAGCTACATTATCGTCTGCTATCAGTTTCTCTTTGTGAAGTAAAGGTCACTATTTTAAGAATGAGTAACTCCCAGTTGAAATTTGACTCATCCCACAGTAATCTTTAGGCCTGCCTCTTTCTCCAGATAGTCAATCGAAACTTAGAATGGCCTGTTACTACCATGTCCCAATAAAGTCGAGTCAATTCCATTCGATTTAAAATGCTACCACCGGCATGCACTATTGGCAAGTCATATATTATGTGAAGCCTGATCGCAGTCGTGTTCTTTCTACCAAGCACGCCATGGCAAACCCTCCTGAGCAGCTGTTCACCGACGAGCAGCTCAGCAGTGACTCAGTCAGCAAGAAGGATCTGGTTACATGGCTTCAGCAGTACGCTTCTTTTAAGGTATACAGCGAGTGCGCCCCGACCATACTGTCTCCATCTTGGTCTCTCCATCATCGTCTCTCTAACTGGTTCTTTCTGTCTCTTCCTGTTTCTCTGTGTCCCATTCTTATTATCTATTTCTCTTTTGTCTTTCCTCTATGTGTCCCATTCTCTCTTGCTCTGTCTTTTTCTCACTATAGGTCTCGATATCCATCCATACTCCACATGTCTCTCTTCGTATGTTTCTTGTCTCTCTTTTATCTCACTTGTCTCTGATGTCTCACTTGTCTCTTTCTCTTCTGTCCTCTCTCTCTCTCTCTCTCTCCCGACACGACTTGTTTGTACATAACCTCATTGCTGCTAGAGGTTTTGCATTTGAAATAGTTCGTCGTATTGTGAACAGCAGCAGCAATGATTGTGGGACTTGGGCTTAGCGACTGCTGCAATGCAGTGCAAACGTAGCAGCTGCACCACTTTTGTGGCAGGGTGTCTGCTTCATATCTCCACATTTGCTGTGGCCTGCCTTACAATCAGAAGCCACTGTATAAATGAGTTAAGCCATATTAATTGTAGAAGTTCTAGAACAAGTGCAAGTAGTTTAGACAGAGTGGTCAAACATGCCTGTACCACTGGAGGTTTGAATTCAAGTCTGCCATGCATTATATACACAATGCTGATACCTTATTTGATGCTGAAACATAAGACAAAGGCTTTTTAAAATTTTGCTTTTGCCATCCAAGACAGTAGAACAAGTTGGCAGACCAGCTAAACTCATATCTTAAAAATATCAATCCTAGAGTCAATGCTACTGAGAGTTTATGCCAGTAGAATGCTGACTAAGGCAGAATCTAGATGCTAGTTCTGGTTGATCTGACGGCAGCTTTTGCTACCATTGATACCACGTCTTTCTTGAGTGCTTGTCGTATCGTATTCACTGGCGTATTCACTGGCGCTGCACTGTAATAGTTAAATCTTATCGTTGTGGGAAACTTCAGTGCTTAGATGCCAACCACCAACTGTCATGCAGTAAGCCTTGAAGGAAAGTGATAAGCATAGCTGAGTCATGGGGCAGTCGAGGAATTGAATATAGCATGAAATAGCAGCTCAAGACAGCTGTAAAGGAGATGCCACAGTCAGTAGCAGGAGAGTAGATGTTGCATAATTGTGGAAGTGAGTTCCACGGTCTAAGACTCGAAGAGCAAAAGCTCTTTGCCAACAGCCTTTAAGCAAAAGAATGGCGCAGCCAATTATTGCCCATGGAAGACCTGAGGGCACGATGAGGCTGAAACTGGTGCATCGGTTCAGCTAGGTACGAAGGAGCTATGCCATGGCGGGCGCCTTGTGGGTAAGTGTAAGAATTTTGCTCTTTAACCGTTGATCGACCGAAAGCCATCGAAGCTCCTTCAGCAAAGGAGGCACATGGCTGAACCTCTTGCATTTGTTATAATAATGATGATAATAATAATGTTGCATTTGAATCCCTTTCTTGGCACTTTACATTTGCTGCAAAGGAAGCACGTTCGAATGGTTAGTGGTAGCATGCTCAATAAATAACAAGAACATCATGGTTAGGGGTGACATGCACAGGGTCAGCATGCAAGTTTGGTTAGTGGCAGCATGCACAGCGTCAGCACGAATAAGCTCATTTAGTACGAACCACAGGGACACACTAAATAGTGTGGTAAATAGATGCGTTTTTAGTTCCTTTTTCAATGTGGACAAGTCAAGAGATGTCGTGACGCAAGTCGGAGTTCCAGGCTTTGGGAGCATACGAACTAAAGGCACGGTCTCCAAAGGATTTGAGATTTGTACGAAGTATAGGTAAACAGTTAGACTTCGACAAGTGGGTGATACGATGCTTAGCCTGGTGGGAGAGTAGATCTGATAGGCTGGAGCCAAAGAATGAAGGGACCTAAAAGTGAGTGAAAAAACCTTGAAATCAATGAGCTGCTTGACTTGGGAGCCAGTGCAGGTCGGCTAGAAGTGGTGTGATGTGGCAACTGCGAAGCTCACGACAGACAAGACTAGCTGCAGTGTGTTGCACCAGCTGTCGTTGACCAACCCTGCAGCCATTGCCACCTTCAGCATTTAAATGGCTTTTTTTTAGGTATCCCAGCCACAACCTAATGTAGGGTAGTCTAGCTTCTTAGACGGTGGGGGGTGGCTAGTGAGATCTTTACCTTGCCATACATGGTGTATACAACCTCTATCATTAGACAGGGATCCAACGTAATTGCAAGCTATGGAGGCAGTCTTCTTAATGAAGCTTTTAAACTTTAAGCAGCTATTAAAGCGGCTACCTAAATTCCAAGCTTATGATGACGGTCGCATTATAACGTCAACTAGAATTGCCACGTCTTCTATCTTAGTCTTAACTTAAAGCTTATGGTGTCTTATGAGTAGGAGTTCGGCTATATAGTTTTGGTTACACACACACACACACACACACACACACACACACACACACACACACACACACACACACACACACACACACACACACACACACACACACACACACACAGGCAGTGGTCACTTCCTGGCTGTAAAGCCACATCAGAGACAACAGAGGCCCATCAATCAGCCAGCCTGTCCCTGGCATGACTAAGACCAAGCCACAGCTGTGTGATGTGTGTGCAGAGCTCTGTTCACTCAGGATTTGTTAAAATTAAGCTCAACAAGTTACCAGCGATTGTAATTCAATGCTGGCTGGGTAGTTACTTATCATATTGGCATAGTATTATCTTACATCGGATCGAGGCAGCTGCCGGCTGTCATGTCTCACCGACTTGAGCAAGAATGCCCCCTCCGTGTGCCCACTGTCCTTTGAATAGCTTGATTCCTAGCCTAAGATAAACATGAGATAAACATGTCTGGCACTACGAAGATAGGAGCCAGCTGGTCAGGTCAGTTTGCCTGTAACCCGTATGTGCACTTTTATGAGCTGATGGGCCACGTGCAGGCACTGGCAAACTGCCAGCTGCTGGAATAATTGCCCTGGCCAAGGGTTGGAGGCATTGGTATGGGTAGGAAGGAGATAGGTGAAACCGTCTCGGTGATCTCGAGTTGAGTAGGAATGGCTATTGCTGGAGGCACTGGCATGCTCAGCCTGCTGGAAACTATCCGCAGTGCAGCCGCTATGGGCCCCCCTATTCGGAGAAGATTGTGTCAGCCACTAGGGCTTCGATCAGAACCAGGCCGAGCTGCTCATGTTGTGGATGAGACAGTTACTGCTTAACGTGGTCTTGTAAAACTGCCTTTTATTGGGCGACTTGCCTGTCATTGGTGTCCAAATATTAGCAAGCACCGGGCTGTTTTATTTAATAGTTGGTCCGATTGGCATGATCTCACAAGTTGTTGTTGATGTTAAGACGATTTTCTCTCTGCAGTATTGGGGAGGGGCTCTGCTGTTTGAGGCTTGCCCCTTTAGGGACCTTTCTTCCTATAGCTGCTGTGCACAGAAGATGGTACGATGGAGGTTCCCACACAACGACATCTTACAGGTTGCATAGGATGATCTACGCATCCATGGCAGTTGATGCGAGACTCGTCAAGTCCTGCTACTGACCCTTATAGTGATAGGCTCCGTAGGTTTGGATTGGCAGTGACTTTGATGGGGCTGTTGTGTTCATAGGGGCTCATCATATGCTCGGACCTGCTACACTTAGCAGCTGCTCTGCAGTTGACCATGGATACTGTCGATGCATGCTATTTCCAGTGGTTGCCTCTAGTAGTACTTCAACTAGAAGAGGAGGGCTGCCATCATAGCAGCCCTACATCACCTGTCAGTCGCCTATAGAGGTCCCGCCTTCAATGAAATAGGAGTAAGAAAAACCAGTCGATTAAATTGTTTGTGCTAGGCTGCACAGGTTTCCTGTACCCGAGCATCAGTTGAACGGCTAGCAAGCATGCCGAATCCGTAGCTGTAGACGACCACCTAATGCCTCAGGCGCAGAAAAGACGCATGCGACTGCCCGTACGTCGAATTTGCATGTGTTAAGCGCCCACGAATATGGTTATATGCACATCCCTGCAGATTTTTTTTACGAGTAGCTGTCCCTCTGCGCTTCGCATTCAATGAGTGTATCGAAGCTAGCTGCGGATGGGGGGCCAGTCCACTATTGCACCAGACCGACGGTGTCCAGCAAGTGCGCAAGCGCGAGCCTGGACCTTTTCGGCACTTGTCTTAAATCTCAGTGCCAGTGTTGCAGTTTATTCAATTGTTAGACGATGCATTGCTTTGTTGTTTGCATTGTGCATGAGGCTGGCCATGCCCTCTCCCACGTCAAGGTATGGCTTCAATGTCTTCCTTCCGGAACCGGAAGAGGTTCCTGTGCCGGCCGGCCTCATCGAAATCGTTGGCGAAAAAGTGTTCGGCATCGTCGTGCTCGTTGGAGCAGGACCTACTGCTTGCTCATGCCTAATTTTTATTTACGCTTGTTTCTTTATTAGTGCCTGTGCTATGCTATCAGTGCATTGGCAGCCTGCCGAGGTGCATCGCTACAAATGCCGTTTGCCATTGTCCTTGTGAGAAAGCATTCGGATGACTTGCATGTTTTTATTGGGTCGTTCTTAGAATTGGACTCGATCAGAGGGTGCTGGATTTCAAAAGCTGGCCTTAAGTTGTTTTAGCATGTTCAAGCTCTTCCATGCAACTGTTGTCAATAGTGTTCCCGCCATCTTTTTGCTCCTACCCCGGCAGCTTTTGCTTTGCTAATGGAAGTTGCCCAAACAAGCAGCAATTGAAGGGCATATCTTTCGAAGATTTTCGTGAGATGAAGCCTATTGGCTATCGCATGCATGCCGAAAACTGCTTAGGCTTTGAGTATGCTATAGAAAACGCTCCTTCGGAACACTCACTTAGTCTTAGTGGAGTTACAGACAGAGATACATTACATTTAATTGTTTGGCAATGGTTTCCTCGAGAGCTTTCAACGAAAGCTGTAGTGGGCTGGTGTCAAAATGTAATACTACCATGCAACTGCCATCCAATCTTATATGGTCCGTACTGCCTTGGCAGGGAGACCAAGAGAGGGAGCTATTGGTTCTGTCACCTGAGTGAACAATATGAAGCATTCATTTTTGTTGGTAAGCAAAGAGCTTATCCACCGGACCATGCATAGTATACCGTGCTATCTTGAGCCTAATGGACATATATTCATCATCACATGCAGTGAGCACACTTGTATGCTGTATTTTGCCAGTATTTGTAAAACAAGTCTTTCTGCTTGATGAGTGGTGAATTATCAATATTTCTTCTACACAGGCTTCAGTAGAGTATTTGGAGGTGAATTAAAACTTGATAGTGGTTATCAAGCAGAACATGTAGTGTCGATGGCATTGTGTGCGAAATGCGGATGCAATGGAAAGTTTGGTATTACCGTCGTCGTCTGGTAAGGCTGAACTCGGATCCCTGCCCATGCGAACTTGTGACACAAATGGCTTTGTCGACTGAAAAAACCCTTTCACGGAGCTGGCTTAACCAAACAAGCCTAGTATATGCTGCCTTTTATTGGGCTTACCTATAACGGAATCAGCACGCACGAGTATTGGACCCACGTGCACCGTCGTAAAACAGAGCACCAGGAACTTGTGTTGTGGCTGTTGCATTTCCAGCTGGCTTCCGGTGGCGACTCTTTCGTCGGGGAGGAGGTTAGGAGACAACCTTTCCTCAACTGCTGGTATTTTGCTTTTTTTGTTTAGTTCTTGTCGGAGCACAAACTTAAAGGTACCGTCAACAATGTTGTCAAGATAAAGACGAAGGATGCTCTTGTAGCTGACTACAAGCTTGTACTGGAGACGAAGGCAAGTGGCAGTCGTGGTACTGTCTTTGCCATGTCACTGCTGACAGGCATGTGTGCACGCGCAGGCAAGTTCTATATGTTATTGGCAATATTCGCTTATTGGCTGGCTTGCGCCCTTTATATACTTGATCTGTACAACTAGAATAACTTTTCTTAAGCTTCTCTGATTGGATTAGCACTGCCATAGAAGATCATGCCTGACTGTTGTACCATATATCCAGTACACAGTTGCTCTGTATTCAAGATCATAGCCACGGGTAGTTATGTAATTAACATATCTCCGTCTGTAGCGCCACAAATCCACAGCGACTAGATCGGTTTAGTCTTTAGATTTTTCTATACTCACTCAAAAGTAAGGGGCTTTCCTCAAGCACTCAGTAGCCAAAACAGACTTCGGCAGACGCAACAAAGAGGAAGTGAGAAGCGTGACGGGTCATAAAGGCAGTCCAAGTAGTGAGTAGGATGGAAGTAGCAGCTCAGGACGGCTGCAAAGCATGTGCCACAGTTGGCAGTAGGAGAGTAGATGCCGTTGCATAAGAATTAGAGTTCCACAGTCTAGGACCTGCAGAGCGAAAGCTTCTGTGCCAACGGTCTTTAAGCTTAGCAAAGTAACAGCTCAGTTATTTCCATAGAGGACCCAAGGGCGCAAGGAGGCAGCAATTCTGTTAGGCATGTAGGAATCAAGCCTTGGCGGGCCTCCTTGTGGGTCAGAGTAGGAATTTAGCTCTGCACTCGTTGATTGAACGAAAGCCATCGAAGCTCTTTCAGCGAAAAAAGACGTGGCTGAACCTCTGGAGGTTTTCTTTACTTGCCTTGAATCCATATGAATAAATAAATCCTAGCTGATTAAACAGCCTATTTTTGTATAGCGACAGAAGAGCCTTTACGGCTATCACCACCGCTTGCAGTGGCGATAAAGAATCGCCCACCGCAGGAATCGAACCCGCGACCTCGGGGCCGAGGTCGTGAAAGCAACCACCTTACCCAGTGTGCCATCACGGCTTCATCACCAGCTGCAGTGGCTTAATCGTAGCTCAGTCAAAACAGAATTGCAATAGTCAAGCCTAGACAGAACCACGGAGCTAGTAAGATTTTGAGAAAGCTGCCTGGGGAGGCACTTCGTAATCTTATACCAGGAGCAAACGTTATGCACTTGATGGTGGTCGTACTACAGCATCGCCAATAAAAGGAGCAACAAATCTTGTCCAGCCGATCGCTTGGGGTAGTCAATGAGTAGTATTACGGTTTATTATCGTTAATAATAATAATAATAATAACAATGCATTTGATCTAGCGCCCTCAGAGAACTTAATCTCTCTCTGAGCACTTTACATTTGCTGCAAAGGATGTTGAGCTTAAGGGAATT
The DNA here is from genome assembly GCA_009760855.2 of Cristatella mucedo. Lineage (NCBI taxonomy): Eukaryota > Metazoa > Bryozoa > Phylactolaemata > Cristatellidae > Cristatella > Cristatella mucedo. Next base: position 813,225 of record WPIO01000021.1, read on the forward strand.
GGTCGACATTCAGGATCGAATGTCTTCAGGGCAAGCATTCTGTTGATCGGTAGCTGCAGCGGATTCCAATAATTAAAATGACAAATGTTGCTCTGTGTCGGCAGCTTAGAAACGATAGCTGATCAGATTTTCCAAAAGACTCATTATAAATGGAGAACAGGAAAGGGCAGAGAATGGATCCTTATCGAACTCCATAGTTGACTTCTCTGCAGGATGAAATGATCATCACACATCACGTATTGAGCACGGTCAGACAATTACGATGTGAGCACCCGCTAGTGCCTTGTCCGCCAGACCGATCGTTGTTCTCAATCGTTCGTGTATCGTATTGTGATCAATATTGTCAAATGCAGCTGGTGGCTCGAGCTCGACCAGGGCAGTGGCGTTAAAATGATTGATGCTGCTCAGAATGTTGTTGATCACACCGAGGAGAGAGGTTTCATTCGAGTAGTGTCTCTTTAATCCGACAGAACTTTTTCTTCAATCTATTGTCAATAAGTTTTGCAAGCTGCTTAGCAACAATCTTTTCAGGAATCTTAGACAAAAAAGGATGAAGGGGCCGGGACGATTATTTGCTAGGATCTTGTTAATCCAGTCCAGGCTTTTTAACTATTGGTCGAACCATAGCCGATTTAAAAGGTTTTGGAACAACCCATTTATCGAGAGAAGCGTTAAAAACCTGTGTTACGACTGGACTAAGTTTGTGTGCCAGTGAAGACTAGAGAGGGGAGGTTACCGGATCTTCATTTGACATTTCAGTTGCAGTTTCTTTGGGCAACACATCTTGGAAATACTGTGATCTGAGAGTGCTGCTTTTGCTTGCAACTCGTGAGCCCAGATCCAGGTTCCTGGCAGCACTTTGACCTGGAGAAGGGATGTAGCCTTATCGCTTGGACAAAGATGAGATGGGCAGAGAATGAGGAGAGAGAGAGAGAGAGAGAGAGAGAGAGACAACATACCTATGAGCGCATAGACGAAGACTGAGAAAGGACGGGTTCGATATTCTTGGTTTTTTGAGTACTTGGACTAAATAGAAATCCTGTGCACGGCATGTCAGCCTGACTGGGCAGGATTGCATGCCCTTCCATTCTTTGTGCAATCTGAAGAGTCAGCATTACTTTTCGAGTTCGGAAAATGATCCTGTCTGGATGTCTGAACTAGTCTGTGATCTGGGCTAACTCTATGGGTGGGATCTACCGTGTTAGCTTATTTGCTGCTTATGCATGTTCCAAAAGTCTTGGCGTCGAGCTACCTGCAACTAATGTATTGAGGATGACCTGTTTCAGCATAGCCGACTGAGAGAAAGCATGTCATTTTCAGAGTTTCAGAGCCGAGGGCGAAGTAGATGAGACTGGGACGTCAGCTAAGACTGCAGCTGGCGATGCAAAAGGGACAGCATCAGTCGAGGTGGTCACCCAAAAGGCTGCTAAGCTAACCGTGACAGCTCCAGCAACAGCAGATGTGGGTAGTACAGAGGCTGCTTGTGGGTGTGCTTACCTACCGCTGATATATGGCCTTCTTCCTTTAGAAAGACTCTTTCTAGCTGGTACTGTATAGGCAATATTTCATGCATGCATTGTTAGATATATGATGTGCCGGCTGTTGACACGACGAAACAGAAATTGTATGCTTGTGACACCTAGAAGAGCCATGCCCTCTTTTATGCCTATAGCCAAGCATGTCCAGTGGTGAGTAGCTCAGGACTGAATCACTCATGTTCAGTTGCCGATGCTTGTTGTGCAGCATTTAAGAAAAATACAAAAGAAATGGCGGTGTCTTATGTGCCGAACACTGCACCAACGAAGCATTGTTGTCATCGACTAGCTCACTCTTCACTAAGTTACTGTAGCAGCTAGTAGCGCCAAGTATCGCCACAAGTCGGACGTCGTTGGATGTGTTCAAACAGGCTTGTTGACCTGTTTTAACAGGCTTGCCAGCCCCAGCTCTTCCGCTGCCGCCTGGCTCATTTAGTCAGGTGGCTGCTACCCATGCATAAAATACACTGAACTTACGTGTACAATGCATATATGCAATGCAAACGCTCTGTATATACACTATATGCACCTGCTGTCCATTCGTAAAGATTTTGGGCGCTTAAAATTCACTCTGCTTTCGGTCTCTCTTTTTATTCTGTCAAATTACCAACTCAGTACTTAGCTGTCACATCTCCACTAAAGCCTTTTTAAGCTTGCATGAAAAATTCAATAACGATTGTCGATTTCATGCATGTGGCATGTCCGTGTGTGTCTTTTCTTGCTTTGACAAGCTAACTTTCCCATACCCTAGCAAGGCACTATTTGTCCCAAGCTGCTCCCCTGGGCTCGTCACCACAAATTAATGGTACAACTTGGCTATAGCCGATATTCTGGATGAGTCTGCTCGTGTGACTAAGCTCATTGTGTGCCCAAGTTCAGATGATCTTTGGTTTACTGCAGACATTACACTAACTAGAGCCAACCTGAGAAAGCATCCAGAAGGTTTGAATTGATGTCCATCGACTGGCAATGGGAACTATTGGAGGTTGTTTCAGTTCATCCTAGCTTAGTCTAGCTTCTATGAAAACATAGTAGAATCACAGATGCCAAGTCCAAAAGTGCGGATGTCGATTACCAACCACCTCTTAAACTGCTCCCAGGTTAGCACCTTACCTTACGATCCTTGTGGCAATCTAGCAGGTCGCTTTTCAAGCTTGCTTTGTCTGCAAGAAAGCTTAAATCAGAGTCAATCCACAAGAAAGCATCCCTACCTTCAGTATGAATCACCGCCCTCTGTTCCTTGCTCTACCTCAATGTCCACCTTCATGCTTGCCTCTAGTGACCACATATCGGAGTTCATCTTTCTTTCTAAGAAGACCACAGCCCTCGGATCCCATGCTTGCTGCTCTCCTTGTGAAATGCTTTGATTTGCTGCTGCCCTGGATAGCTAACATGATAATTATGTCCATAGCCTCAGATCTTGTCTCTGTGTTCTTCAAAAAGGCTTTTGCAAGGCTTCTCACTAAGAAGTCAGCATAGGACTAGGAGAACTTGTAGCCTTCTGCCCAGCCTCCCTATTTTTGTTAATTTCAGATGCTGATACAAATAGTGGCAGACCAGCTACTCTTCTATTAAAACTTAGAACCTGGCAGTTGAATTACATTACAATTTTAGACCTAATCACTCCACAGAGCTGTTGCAAGTGTATAATGACCTTAGCAATGCTGACATAGGTAGAGTCTCTCGGCTATAGTTCTGTTGGACCTCTAGGCAGCATTTGATACCATTGATCACCCATTCTCTCTTGAGTGCCTATCATTGGCATCGCTGGCACTAAACTGCTATGGTTTTATTTTCCTATCTCAATGGGATATTTCATGGGATAGATGTGAAACGGTCATTCTGGAGCCTTAAAGTATGAGGTATCTCAGTGATTTGTACTAGGTCCACTTCTTTTCATAATTTATACTCTTCCTCATGCCAATGTAATCGCCGAGCACAATCTATGCTCATTTTTATGCACCTGATGCATAGCTGTACCTGTGCTGTGGTCTCTCCCTGCCTTCCAGCACATCGAACTCTCTTGGCTCCCTTGCAGCAGGATTTGCTGATATCTGTGCTCAATTGCAGCAAACTTTCTCAAATTGATTGACGATCAAATAAACTTTTTAAGGTAGTCATGGTCTCACATAATGTTACTCAGAACTTGAAAAGTCTAACCCTCAAAATGGGCCCGGCCAGCCTATCTTCTTTAGCGTCTGCATGCAATCTGTGTTCCCTGCTCCGAAGTGATCTTTCACTTGATTACTATGTCAGTTCCACAGCCAAGTCTTCCTGCTTTCAGTATGTACCATTGCAAAAATTTGGGCCTGCTTAGATAAGGATAGCACCGCTAGGCTGTTACATGCATTCGAGACATCCTGCCTAGCCTGGAAGGTCGTCCTACCTATGCAAAAAGGCACTCACATTTGGTGTAAAACACAGCAGCTAGGCTTGTCATGTCGTGAACGTCGAAACTGCCACATTACACCACATCGTATTGATCCGCACTGGCTTCTCATCAAGCAGCATGTCACCTTCAAGGTTCAGCTACGTGTCTTTAGATCTCTTCATTATTCTGCTCCGCCTAATGCTATCCAAAATACTTTCTTCTCAGGCTTTGTATTGTACCACCGGCTCTTGTGACTCGAGTTGTTTGTGCCTCCAACCAATCCCGAATTCTCTGGAGACTTTGCATTGAGTTCATATGCACCCAGAGCATGGAACTCACTTCTGACTGACGTCACTGCATCCCATGACTTCACATTTAGAAAAAATCTAAAAGCACACCTGTTCCTCACAGCATTTGTTCCGTCCGATTGACTTGTCATGTGTGTGCCTATGCATGCTAACACTGTGCTCTTCATTACTGACCAATCGACATGCTTCCTTTCCAGCGTATGCCAACTGACTAGACATTGATTTAGTTCTCTTGGGGCGAGGCCAGATTATGATTACTGTTAATAAGATTGCCACCGAGGCTAAGATGTTGGTGCTACCCAAGCTGTCTCTCATTGCCAGATGTTTTAAATTGCCTCATGCCAGATGTTTTCGTTACTTTGCTGCAAGGTCGATCGAGACCGTGCTCTAATGAGCACGAGGTCGTCAGCTCCCATATTCGTACGTCTAATATTTTCTTACTCCAGAGACAGTGGGCTGTTTTTTTACAATTCAAATGCAGTTGCCTCTGATGAGTTGCAGCGAGCTTGATAAGACTGCCTTCATCCCAGTTTCACGCAGCTATCTGCCACACTAATGAAAGCCAGTCAGCATGTGTTTAATTTCAAAAGCACGCGTAGTTTGGTTTGGCCTCTTGTCACTGTGCTCTGAATATTGAAAGTGAAATATGACCAGCTCAGATACAATGTCACCGCTCTGAATTGTCTGAATATCCACGTAGTCACACGTCAATCACCGGATCGTTCGTGTGTGTGTGTGTGTGTGTGTGTGTGTGTGTGTGTGTGTGTGTGTGCGTGCGCGTATGTGTGTGCGCGTATGTGTGTGTACATACGTACGTACTTATGTACGTGCATGCATGTGTGTAACAATAGTCTTGAAGCTTGTGGCTGTCCTCTTTGCTACTGACTAGCTTTCAAAGTTGTAGAGGGAGATTTACGATCTTGTCCCTGGTGTGGTATTGTTTGTGTGATACATTTTTTGGGTACTTGAAACTTTCTTTGTGACAGCAGGTGCTGTAGCCCGGTACACGAGGCTTGGAGACTTACCTGGTTATGATTTTCAATAAATTTTGCACGTGTTCGAGTTGGTGACCTTTTTGGATTAGCCCGATTTGCACATGGACTCTGTAAGGCCCTAGTTATAAGGTACACATTTATGCATGCCTGTCATTTCGAGCCAGTAGGATTGTGCTGTTGATTGCTGATCTTACTATCTTGAAAACTATTTTCCTGTTTAAATTTTTGGAGAGATCATGCTGTGTGTGTGCTTTGCAAACAGTGGTCTGGCTTGTGATGTAAACTTGTCTTCGGTAGAATGTTAGATGGCGACGGTTGCAACGCAGTTACCAAAATGAGTGCTTGCCTGAGCCAATGGTATCAGTGATTCTTTTCTATTGCTAAATGTTTGTTTAGAAAGAGAAAGAAAAACCTAAATATACAAAGAGAATTATCAAGAAAGGGGATAAAAACAAGATGCCTTCCAAGGGAGATACTGTTAAGTGCTACTACACGGGGAAGTTGCAAGATGGGACTGTTTTCGACACAAATGGTAAGCTGTTGATCAGCCTGCGCCATTGCCGCATAGTAAAGGAACAAATAGTGTAATTTATGCAGCATGAAGTGTCACAGTGTCTTCCTCCACCAGTGCCTGACGAGTTACGAATGAAGGTCTTGTATACAACTATAGTGATCACAACCGACAAGACACTAATGTGCTGAAAACAGAAGGATAATATCGCAGTTAAATTAATAATCAGAGATTTTTTTTACATAGCGCTTATATAATGGAGTTCTTTCTGGTCGTTTTTTATGCTTTTGGCAGAACCCTTCCATCAGCATCGTTTACGCCAAGTCGTTTGACCCATGTGAACTCGGAAGATCGTGTCTTCAAGCCGGCCTTTAAGGCTTGCTGCACATGCTCAAGTAAATAATTAACTTTATAGGCAAAGGATCTTATCTCCCACCGGCTGGAGGCTACTGTCTGGAACGGCTAAGCTGTTAGACCCTGAGGGACCTGGTTGTATTGTGTGTCCTGTGCTAAGCCATCGAGGTAGGAGAGGGGCCCGACCTGTGCAACATTTATGGACTGCAAGAGGGGTTTTAAACCAAATTTGCTGTTCAGCCGGAAACCCCTAAAGATTCCTCAGCAACGGTATTACCGATTTGAACTTGCTTCGTTTTTCAAGAAGTCGAGCCTAAAGGGTCTGACGGCCGGCAGCTAATTCTTGGGCAGCTCGTCAAGGAGTGAATTACTCTTGTCTAATTTGATACAACGAGCTCGAGGACCAGGTAATCGGTCGTAGGGCGCACCTGATAGCATCCCTAATAGCAGCTGGAGAGCTATGAAGTGGGCCGTGTTTCCAATGAAATGCTTGAAACTGAGAACAGAGAAAAATAAAATCCAGGTTTTGGGCAAGTGTGTGCCGTCTTCCTTTCGATTTTGAAAAAATGCTGAAGGCTGTCAAGGAATGAGGTTCGAAGGATGAAGAGATATTTCCTCCACGAGTGGGGATTAGCCTCTTCCAGCATCTTCACTGCTGTGAAATGAGCCATCTAGCTGTATACGGTTTTTGTTTGTTTGTGGGTGTTCCCGGTCAAACTGCATGCATCCCTGTGGTTTTTTGGAGGGAGCGTGGTTGGCAAGCAGTTTCAGCACTTAGCCAAACCTTTGTTGTCAGTCTCTATGCTGCGGGGTAAAACATTTGCTGAGGTGAATATGCTGGGTGGCTAGCCACGTCTCTGATGAGCCTGGTTATCGAATTACATAGATATTTGCTAGACCTATTGCTGATCTGAGCTCTGAGCAAAATTGTGATAATTAGAGAGTAAATCAGTGACTTTTTTTAGTGGGCTTAATCACTCAGTTCCACATTGCCTGTTTTTCAGGATGCTCTGCCTTTAAGGTTAGTAACTTAATTGCTGCGGTGTATGCATTTTCTCTCTGGCATTGATTGTTACTATTCTGCTTCCTTATCTTATAATCCTAACTTATGCAAGTATCGTTTGCTTCCTCGTGGTTGTCATAGAGCCTGACCTGGGCATTGACCCCCCCTTAAGATGCAAGAAAGCAGCTATGGGTTGAATTTCATTGGCCACACAATATAGCAGTACATACGGGTATGGTGAATAACAGGGCTGTGAGAGTATAGTATAAATCCATTCGTCAGTTTTGCCATCTACTTCTTTGCGTAGCCAGTTATTTGACCGAGTTACATGCTTGCAAGTGCTTTCTCTCCCGGGTCTTCGCCCAGGGGTAAGGTACTCGCTCTATACGACCCAGGTAATAGGTTCCTGCAGTTGGCGATTCTGTATTGCATGTCCCTGTTGTTTATTGAGCATGCCACCACTAACCATTCGATCGTGCTTCATTTGCAGCTAATATAAAGTGCCTAGAAAGAGATTGAGTTCTCTGAGGGTGCTATATCAAATGCATTATTATTGTTATTATGGTAAATAGCAGCTGCTTTTGTAATTATCGTAAAATTTTTAGGTTTTACACATGCAGAATGACTGCTATTCGCTGATGTATTCATCGTAGCCATAGCGTAGGTGTCAAGTTCCCTGATAAAGGAATTTATTTATAAACAAGATTCGTCAAAAAGTACTTTACTTAAGTTATTGTTGGTCAAGTTGGATTTAAAGGCTCAAATGCTCTGCTCAAGGCTCGTTACATCCGACAGCAAGATAGCAGCCCTAAATACAGTGCCAGGCCAGCAGTTGCTTGAAGCGTATTGTGAAACACGTTGGATGGTGGCCAGATGCTTTTACCGTGCAGCTCTTGCAAGGGCAAGCTGAAGTGGTGATGCGATCGATGTGTGAAGCTTCATCCAACCGGTCTTGGAGGACCAAAGGCTGCTGCATTGAGGGTCGATTCTTGCCATTGAGTTGGCGCAAACAATTGAAAACAAAAAAACAATGACGGCTAAAGTTGCTGATTAGTGACACCAGCTGTCCAATCGAGATGCTGCCGGATCTTAGCATCAGCACAAAGTGCTTTCACTTTTTTCCAACTCACGTTGCCGTTCGAGTCCTGCAGCATGGATTTTCTTTGTTGCTCTCTGAGCTGTGGTGAAAGTCTAAGGTCTACTGCCACTTTAAATGAGGCTGTTGAATAAGCCGGCATTTACTTTTTACGTAATACCTGGCAGTTAAGCTTGCCGGCCTTATGTGGGCATGTATCTCAAGTCTAATTCCTCTCAGACCTGCAGACTAAGTGGGTGTGGCGATGTAGTTTTTTATTACACTTAAATTCTATTCGGGTTTGGAGGAAATTTTGATAGGCCGCCAAGGAACTAAGCCATGGCGGCTTTGATAGTCCGACTAAGTATTTTGTTCTGTATCGTTTGATCAACCGGAGGCCACCACAGCTTTTGTGGCAAAAGGGACGCACGACTCAGTTTCTGTGATTTGAAGACCAACCTAGCAGCCATATTTTGTCCCAATAATTGTGGCTCAACAGCTCTCTGTCGCTGTGAGATGCTCGTTTCGCTCGTGAGTCAAATGAATGGCACTCATATTTGGAGTTTCACACGGCTGCATTTGCTGCTTAGCCGACCGATGTTCCTACTCAGCTAATTGCTGAGCATCCCAGGCTCTCGTTAACAACCAGCCGTGATCAGGTCCAGTGCCCTGGATGCATATGAAATGGTCAATTCTGACATCCCTCAGTCTTTGCATGGCAAAAATGGTCTTGGGAGGACTGCCAGTGGTGCACTAACCAACTAACTTCTTTTGCAGCCAAGCAGAAATCGAAGACGCCCCCTCTGGCTTTCAAGGTTGGCCAAGGCAAAGTCATTCGAGGGGTCAGTAATGACTGTACTTTGCAGTGGTTCAGCGTGCCCTATTTTTGCGATATTTTTAGCTGGTGGGCTAACCAGTTCGCTGCTCATCAAAGCGGTGCTGAAGGCGTTAGCATGCGCTTCTGCGGTTTTCTTTGCTGTCACACGAGTCGTGCTGGCCACGTAGGCTGGCGGCCTTGGCTGGCAAAGCTAGCACCGCCGCTGGAAAGGCTGCCGTGCTGCCTACGCCGGGCTCGAGCCCAGCGTAGGCAGCTCGAGGCTCTTCATGCCGGCTGGCGACCTTCGCACATGCTCTGCATGCATGCATGCTCCTCATGCTTCGCACGGCTCCTTTGCAGTGGGACGAGGCTCTACTCACGATGTGTCTCAATGAAGTTGCCGAGCTGGTGATTGAACCAGAGTGGGCCTACGGAAAGAAGGGACTGGAAGGGAAGTATCCTTTTTATGCAGAGGGGGGCCCCTTTGCCTCACTTCGCATGGCAGTGCCTACACGAGGGCAGGACGAGGACCTTCGAAAAGGTGTCCAGCCATAATTGCAGGCCTAATTTCAGCCGAGATTTGTGTCTGCGTGACTTCAGACCACCGTTTCTTTGGCCGTGTGCCAGTAGTAAGAGGATGCTCGTATTCCCCGCCCATCGGAAAAATTCCAATGCATGGCTGACACGAAAGAAAATGGGCCTGGCTACTTCTGTCTTCACAAAGGTGCCGTTTGTGTGCTTGGGATTTCTTGTCTGCGGAGCAAGTGGTAAGACGTGCCTGCTGGAGAGTGAAGGTTATTAATTTCTTTGAAATCCCTCTAATCCATATAATCAATTATTTATTGGTGTCGTTGGAGCAAATGCTTCGTGTCGACTCATTGCAGCAGTTACCTAGCCGATGTACACTGAGAGTCGATGTTGCTTGTTTCTATTGGTGTCTTGTGATGTTTAATCTCAAATTGCCTTTTAATGTTTTTATAAATTTCGAGCGTGCCCTGGCCCATCACTAAACTGCCCAGGCCCTTACTTAGACCGACCCTTAGAGGAAGCCTGCCACACCGCCTCTTCAGCCTTCCTGTGCTTGAGCCCCGCCCCTTTCCTTCATCATTAGGTCGAAGTTTGTCCTAGCCTTAGCTCAACTCTTGAGCCGTGTCTGCTTCACACTCCTGGGGCTTTCCTAATTGAGTGCTGGAATCGCTAGGCGTGCATTGCTAGTGGTAGGTCCCATCCCACCCCCTTCCCCCACCAGTGCCAACTGATGAGATCTGACCTCGGCTGTAGTGCCTAGGTTACAACGAAGCCGGCTATGAAACTACTACTCTATGTATCAAAGTACTACTGCTTCTCGTAAGCCGCAGGCACTTCTCTGCTTTATCCAGTGTTTGCAATGAGTCACGAGATTGAGCAGGCTGTGTGTAGACGTGACAATCCAAATAACGGAATGTGCCAGTCATGCCTTGCCTGTCTGCCTGTTGCTAGCCTGTTCTGGAACTTCTAGCTAAGTCTTGCTGTCGTTAGTGTATTTCAAGCTCGGTACAATGCCATAATTAGTAGGCTTCGGTGGCTGACTTTACTACATTCTCAGACATTCAACCAGTGACATTTTAGCTTTTGATCGCTTTAGAGTCTGCATCTTAGCTAGCCGATTTGCCATCTACACATGCTTATTTCAAACACTTTCCGAGTTATACGGCCCTTTAATTTATACTTCACTTTATGAGCGAATCCGGCGTTTGTTAAAGGATAGATTTGTTAAGCTGTGAGCATTATTTAAAGCCTCCTTACCAGTGAAAGGCTTGTATTCATGAATATTAGACACGTGTCCCCATGCTGTAATATATATTCGGCCCCTTCAATAATGAAGGTCTGCTGTAATACATTTGCTAATTAAAAGCCTTTTCTCAGAGTCACATTTTGTCAAGATCTAGCTGAAACCGACTAACGGTTCGACAATAAATGATGCCACCACGACAGGCTTCCCTCTCTTCTTTACCCCGAGGTCAATGAAAACTTTATTATGAGTGTACATACAATAATAGTACAACAGGTGGAGTATCCATTATTGGTGCTAGCTCCTCGGTTAGTTTCAAGCAGTCCTTCGAATCTCTTGGACCGAGTCCCTCCAATGGCAAGCTGCCAACACTGTCAGTAATCGATCACCTCCAGAAAATGGCCAATGCTAACTTTATTCAAGTTTTTTTCGTGTGTGCACGCGTGCATGTGTGCGCAATATATAAAGATTGCTTTGAGATGCATGAGTGACAACAAAAGTGTCAGGCTAGCTCTTCCTTTCTATGGGCGGAGTGGCATAGTAGGCGTTCGCAACAGAGGAATTGATGTACAAGACAATATTCTAAGCGCTAAATCCGTAAATGCCTTGGAGTGCCTACTTGAAAAGCACCATTGCTATTGTCGGAGCACTTGAAGCTTCTCTTCAGTGGTGCTATATGCCCACAGGCACAAATACCAAAATGTGCCAGCTCATTTTTGTGCGTTTCTTTTTTACCATCTGGGGGGGCTACATTTATCGTTGGCATGGTACTAGAACTTGCTTTTTGCTTCATACCAAGTTGAATCGCGTGTCGTCGTTTTCTTATCCTGCTGTCACAGAATACCTCCGAATTCGACCTTGGTGTTTGAAGTAGAACTTGTCGGCATCGAGTAGGTGTGGCATGCAGCTGCACCCCTGGCAAATGGAAGGAAGGGAGCTCTAGCTGCCTCCGCGATGCTGTTTCATGCATTGGGAGGAATTCGCAGGCTAGCGTGGTTCTTAGAATTAAAATCTATTCATTTTCGTACGGCGGTGTGATTCCTGTCTCATAGTGGAATCCGTGGCTCCTACTTTGACCATGTCGCCAGCTGACTCATATAAGGCCGCTACTGTTCCAGCTGGACTGGTGGCTTGACACATTGGGTAGCTTGCTGCCTGACATAGCCTGGCCAGGCTGGCTGGAGGCTGGTAGGAGGTCTGGTAAGCGGCCGCCGTTGCTTTTCTCAAGTTTCGCTATCGGCAGCGCATAGCCTGCAGGCTTCTTGCTCGATGGCAGCCCAGCAAACGACAAGCCACGTCGACGGCTGCGCCAGCTGGGTAGCATTCCTGCTGATCGACGGTTGGTTCCAATTGATGTTGGGTGCTACGAACGATTGTAAAATACCCAGCCAATGAGGAAGGGCCAGCCAGGGCAAAGCCCTCAGCAAAGGCTTGCTCAGGCATCGTGGCGGGTCTTCGTGCGATGTGGCAAGCTTGATCTCCATACATTCGTGGAGTATAAGGACTAGGTTTCGATAGGATACTGGCCCGTGCATTCATTTACTCCAGAGGAGCCAGGACATCACCCCTGTGCTGAATTCGGCGTTCTACATTTACTTGTATTGCTCGCTTTGAGTGGCAGATTTTGTACCATTTATTTAGTAGCAGAAAATCCTTAGAGGCTTTCACTCCGCTCTCACCAGAAAATACAGAAATGTCTTCTGAAAGACTCGAACTTGCGACTTGGATCGTAAAGGGAGAGCACCTTACTACGTGACTTGTTGTAATATTAGATCAGAGGTGGCAGAGACTAGAAAAGAGTAAATGAGGGTGGTCCCCAAGTTGGCTTTCGTTGCTTTATCTACGCACTTGCTTTAATCATAACCGAACCCTTGCTGATGGTTTCATTTCCAAACATCCGTCTGTAAAATTATGCATCTCTGTCTGTGACTCCACTAAGCCACAGACTGAGTGGGTGGTACGTAAGAGAATTTTCTCTAGAGCACGCAAGCGAATTTCATTATGCATACGGTAGCCAACAGACTTAATCTCACCAAACAATGAGAAAGTGAGAGACAAAGGTGTCGGAAGAACAGATTAGGTAGTGAGTAGCAGCTCAGGACGGCTGGAAATGATGGGCCATAGTCGGCAGCAGGAGAGTAGTTGTCGTTCAAGAAGTGGAAGTGGGCTCCACAGTATGGGACCTACAGAGCAAAAGTTTGTGTTGCCAATGGACTTTAAGCAGAAGATTATAACAGCTAATTTATTATCAATACAGGACCTGAGGGCACGAGGAGGCTGAAACTAGTGCAGCAGTTCAGCTAGGGATGAAGAAGCCAGGCCGTGGCAGGCCTTGTGGGTCAGCTTAAAAACTTTGCTCTGTATCCGTTGACTAACCGGCAGCCATCCAAGCTCTTTCAGCAAAGGAGCCACATGGTCAAAACGCTGGGATTTTTTAGCTAAACTTGCAGCCATATTCATCGCTAGTTGCAGAGCCCTAGTGGCTTTTTTTGGTAGCCCAGCCCAAACGGAATTGCAGTAATCTAACCGAAACAGAACCAGGGAGCCAGTTAAATTGTTTGCATGGCGCCGTTGATGAGTCCCTGATCTTAGAGATCGGACATTGTGGCTAGCTATGGAGGGAGTCTTCCTCATGAAACTTTCAAAATGTAGGCATTTGTCAAAGACAATACCTTAAAGTGGTGGCCGTTCGAAGAAGATGGAGTGGTACGTTCGGATATTTCAGGTTGTTGTAGCTTGTGCATAAGGATAATGATTTTGTTACTGACTAACGCTCGTAATTGCAGCTAGGCAACCTAGCCGTGAGATGTGAGGCTAGTATAGCTCTAGCGTTTGATCGGTAACTTAAAAAGCATTTATGTATATATATATACATATATACACACACACACACACATATATATATATATATATATATATATATATATATATATATATATATATATATATATATATTGATTCTGACTGCCCAAGGCCTCCAACTAAGAAAACACTACCCACTGCATGGGATGGCTTGAATGCCTGTGAAGCATTCTCAACTTGGCCATTCTCAACTTGGCTGTTTCTGGCAGCTCTTTCTCACTTGGAAATCTTTTGCTTTGCCATTGCTGTTCATTTGCTTCACAGCAATCCCCATTTAAATTACCAGTAAGTTTTTGCTCTGCTGTGTTGAGGTGTAAATTGCTGGCTGTGGTGTTCATGCGTTTGAGAAAAGTTGCTGGACTTACAACACACTTGGTGTTATGGCTGTGAGCGGGTATGCCAAATAATAATTGTAAAATTTTTCCACAGCACCAGAAAAGAACTAGATCTCCAGCTTGGTACTTGATTTTGAAAATGCTACTCCGCGAACATGCAGTCAACTGAGGAGTGGATTACCGATCAGTCAAGTGAGGGCGAGGTTACTAAGCGCCAAGGATGTGATTACCAACGTATGATCAGCAGCTGGGACTGTTCATGAGCTGCCACTAGGCATTCTATGTTAGCTGACGATGGGCAAGAGTTGGTGGATTTGTTGTAGCTAACCTGCCCGTCGATAGCTAATATGTACTGACAAAAAAGCTACGAAAACTATAAAAACCAGCCTGTATACACGTAGCTGCACAACTGTATAGTATGAGCAGTTCAGAGCCTCTTCAGAGTTCCATTGATGCATTATGAAGCTGTATAACTCCCAGCACTTGACGACATAGGCTGGAAAGAAAGTATGCCAATTGGTTTTTGATAGAATGCTCATACAACTTCCACACGCATACGGACGAAAGAGGACAATGTGCAAAGAGGCCTAAGCAAAAGCCGTGGCTAGTAGTCTATGGCCTGTTGACAATTATGGTCATGCTGTTAGTGCTTCGCTACTGTCGCTTAAGGTAAGTTAGTGCCCTCTGATTTGGGCTGCTGCCTTTGATGTGCGCTGTCGGCCAAGCCTCTGAATGATGGCCTATAATATCTGCTTACGGCATTCACTTTGATGTAACTTACTCCTGAGTATGAGGGAGATGAGTAGCAGCGTGGGGGCAATAACTGGACCTCAGGCGTTCTGAATGCAGCTCGGTTGTGGAAGCTGCCGAGGGCTGTTCTGAGGAGAGCTAGAACCCGACGCGTGGAGTTCGGTAGGGAAGAAAGGCATTTAAAAGTGAGCGGCAGAACCGTGAAGTCGATACGCAGCTTGCTGGCGAGTCAATTCGGATCGGCGAGAAGTGTGTCTGGCAGTGTCCACGTTCGCGTCAGATAAGCCTAGCTGCAGAGTACGGCAGCGACTCAAAGCGTCTTACGCATTGTCAGGTAGAACTACAAGTATTGAATTACATAGGTCTAGATGGGATGTCACAAATGCAAGGACCAGCTTGAACAAGGTTCCCTTCCCAGGAGTCTTAGCCCAAAGGCGAGCATGACTCAGGTCGCAAGTACGAGTCCTGCAGTAGGCGATCCTGTATTGCCTGCTGCAAGCCTTAATGATAACCGTTAAGGCTCATCTGACGCTTTATAAATGAGGCTGCTAAATCAGTTAACCTTAGCTGAAAAAATCCCGAATTATTTTTCTATGCTAAGCACCAGAAAGTATGCAGATTTGACTGTACTGTCGAGCTTGTTGAAAATCTAATCAAAATGACATTTTAGAACAAGACACCGGAGGAAGAGGCAGGAGGCGAGATTGCATGCAGAGGCTTCAGGAGATATGCTACCAGAGCCCATTTTGAATGTTGGTTAGGCTTACAATATTTTTAGGAGCACAAGGTTTCCCATATTTAGTTGTTTTTGTCGTCATTTAATGTGAAACTTTGCTCCCACCCAAGGGCGAATGAGAGCCATACATGCATCAAGGGAGCTGAGAACGTTTCAATTGCTGAAAGGCACGAAAGGATCAAAGCGCTGGCACAGCTGAGTCATCTGCATAAAAATGAAAGCCCACATTGTGCTTGGCGATTACATTGGCATAAGGAAGACTAAAAGTTGTGAAGACAAACTAGAACAGGGATTTGTGCATGGTCCCGTTCTTTTCACGGTTTATACTCACCTTCTCGCCAATGTGATAGCCAAGCACAATCTAGGTTGTCACTTCTATGCAGATGACACTTGGTTGTACCATTGATTTGATCTGATTTGATTAATGCATTATCATTATTAATATTAAATAATAAATCCCTGGAGTATTTCATGTTCTCAAGCCCACGGATGATCTTGGGTCTTTGATATCTACTGTGCATTCTCCAACTGAGTTACGACCTAAACCGCTGTAGTGCAGTGCCCGTGATACTTGGCATTTCGACAGGTGCTAAAGAAGGATTTGACCATCAATGGTATCAAAGGCTTTCCAGAGATCTATCGGAACTAGCAGAGGGACTACCCAAGTCTGCATTTCCGAGATGGTCGTTACCTCGATTATTTAGTGCAGCAACTAACTACTGCCAGTATGATTTCATGAAATTTCTCAACGCTGCAAAAGCACAAGTATTGCATGCCGGATGTGCTTGGCGAATGTTTATCATCGTGAGCAGTTAATAATAATAATATCAATTAGTCAAAATATCATGGCACATTGGTTATTCATTTGAAGGGGAAGTATTTCGAATTATTTTGATAAGTATTTCGGACGAGAAGTAATATAATAATAATTATATATTTATATAGCGCCCTCAGAGAGCTTGATTTCGTTTTAGGCATTTTACATAGGCATGGCGAGATACAGGTGAATAAACCCAGAGCAAGGACACCAAGGCGGCGGCCTATCGTTTGGGCGCCTCCTCATCCCATCGTCCTACAAGCTCCGGTAGACCCCCATCGCCAGGCGTTGCCAGGCTCGGCCGCCGCCTCGTCGGGGTACTTCAAGGCTAAATGGTCGGCGTGCGGCTGCTCAAACTCGACGAGACCGCGACTCGAACTCAACGACAAGCGCTTTCTCGCGGTCGAACGGCCCGGCCTGCCATCGTAGATCGGACGCTGGCTTGCGACCGAAAACTGCTTCCTTTAAAGCAAATGTAAAGTGCCCAGAAAGAGATTCAGCTCTCTGAGGGTGATATACAAATGTATTATTATTACTCGCAGCAGTGTTGACTCTGTGAAGTGATTTGCTCTTAACTCAGACCTGCTTAAATTCGGCGTTTGGAGGCCTCACGCCGAATTTGCCGAAAATATTGGGGCCACCTGACGCCGAATTTGAGAGGCTGTGTGTCACTGTGATTCGCCGTCGGGAGAGTGTGGAAGCATTTCGGGGACGATTCGGAGATGAAGATGTCGTTTTTTTCAAGGTCTCAAATGCTGCACGGCGTGCAAAGCCGTTCCAGAAAGAGGATGAGCTTAGATAAGTGCTTCAGGTCGTTACCCGTGATCCACATGGTGCCGTCGTATCTGTGCAGTGCAAGTTCTTTGGGCGCACGGGCATCGGCAAGCGAAAACGTACGCGGCATATCGAACTGTTCCAGCATCCGTTTAGGAAGGATAACTATCGAAGCCATATGGAGAAGCAGCATTACAGTGACTGGACCGATTACAAGGCTGCATCGGCGTAGGCGAATAAAACCTTCTTTGATAATTGACCCGAACATTGCAACAAGCTGCATTCTTACTTTCGACGATACTAGCTGCAAGCTGGAGTTCATAATCGATGCTCCCGTTGTCGAGAAGTTGATCGGTGGTGTATTTTGGCACAATGGCGTTGAAGGAGAATCATCGTCGAAGGCTTTGTCTCAGTTCAAGATTCAAAGCGGCGGCCGCTGCAAGGTCGTCGTTACGAATCCACTGAGGTTTCTGTTGGTGAATAAGCATGTTTCAGTTGGCCTATCATTCCGACAGACTGTGGCTGTAATTCGCCATCAGCAGGAGTTGACCAAAAATCCCAAATTGATGGGTGTGACCAGGCATACGGTTTCGAGCCATGTGTGTCTCATAGTTGCTGTTTCACTTCAATGCATGTCTGAGCTTCTGAGCGACACCTTCACTAGAGCATTCTCGTTTGCCTGCGACTGCACCTCGCACATGGGCCTGTCTTACTTGTCTGTGCGCCTACGAATGCCTATTTCGGGATTCGAGCCAATGTCCGTTTGCTTCCGAGTACTATATTTGATTGTCACGTAGCGGTCAACCAGGTCGCTGCTGTCGTCAGAGCCATTGACACCGTATTGTTGGTTTGGCACCAGAAGCTACTTGGCGTCGCGTTAGATGAGGAGAATACGACGACTTGACGCCATGGCAGTGTCGTTACTCTTCTTGAGCAGGAAGCTGCCCATCGTGTCTTGAGTGTTAGATGCCCTCCACATCAAATGGACTTGGTCATGGAGAAAGGCTTTGCCGACATCGATGATGGCGACTTCGTTAAGCAGGTCAACTCATTTATTACTCACCTTCGCCGCCAAGAGAACTTGATTACGGAGATGCACTCTACGTATCCGAGGCTAATCAATCGTTGGCTCCACATGGACAATTCTTTGTCGTGGCTGCTACAACACTGCATTCGACTTTTCCAACATATTCAGGAGAAACAATTCGACGGTGCACCGGATTTGGAATGGTGGATTACGGCGTCAGTGGTTGCAGCTGTGTGCAGGGTTGTCAACGTTACATTCATCAAGCTGCAGTCGCGAGATCTCATCATCACCCAGCAACGTTCCAATATTGAAAAGCTGATCGCCCATCTGTCTTTGTTATTCACAATTGACCTAACGGGTGAAGATCGTGGGGCAGATGCAATAGGAGTTGGACGATTGAGTATTCCGTTTCACTCGGTTCAAGAATTTATTGAGGAACAGGGAACATTCTTCCACGACCAACTCAATGCGCTCAATAACGATCGCCGTCGTACAGTTGTCACAAAACTAGGCACGTTTATGATGAGCTCGGTTGAAGGAATGGTGCAGGTCCAAGCGGAACTCGACAGTTCTAATAATGCGGCAGCTTGTGAGGCACCTCCGGCGAGGCCTGCTGAGCTGTTCGCACTTCGTTCGCGTGACTTCAATTATTGTGTCCTTGATCCTCACCGCGATCGCCCAGTTTTGGACTTCGTACATGATTGAGGCTGTTGAGCAGGGGCATTGCCATCTTGTGGCTAACGATGCCATCAAGGCGGCTGTTGCCAGGCGCAACCAGTCGACGGATTTCAATACTGGCTTTGGATGACGTTGAACGTCTCTCGTCTGAATCTTCATACAAACATCTGCGTCAGTTCTGCTGCGGATTGGCATCCGTTTTCGCCAATACAGCGTCGGTCTAGTCGGACTTGTCTGTACTCAAGTGGGAAATGGACGACCGCCGCACCCATCTGACATCATTAGCTTTGGAGGGCATCTTCCAGACGAAGCAGTTTGATCGCGTGTCAACGCTTTAGAGTTTAAATGCTTTTACGCCATTTTCACCAGCTACTGCTTTACGTGCAGGGTCAATACAATGTCATTTTACTCGTCTGAAACGCTGTGTGGTGTGACGCCGAATGTAAGGGTCGGCGTGGCGCCGAAAATAAGTTAATTTCATTAAATTTGGCAAATGCCGAATTTAAGCAGGTTTGTCCTAAAGCTGACTTTATGGCCAACCCTGAGTCACACAGCTATGGCGATATTACTTATGTTAGATGCTTACCGCTAGAAAAGCTTAGCTCTTAGGCAGTTGACATCCGCGACTCCAAAAACACAGCTGGCGAGAGGAAGCGAAGAATCGCGGTAAGCAAAGGGTATATTCGACGAGATGCCATACGGAGCTCTGAATCGTATAGCGAGCGATCTTACACGGGATCTCCGGATCCACCTTCCTGATTTGGCAGCTGAAGTGTGTACATGTCCGTACATGGAAGGTAAAGTGCTTGCCTTAATGACCGAGGTCGTGGGGTCGAGCCATTTAGTATATGTAAGTACCTGTACGAAAATTAAGTTACTCTGAGGAGCTAAACACATTAGACACACACACACACACACATACACACACACACACACACACACACACACACACACACACACACACACACACACACACACACACACACACACACACATATATATATATATATATACATATATATGTGGTATTTTATATTGGCGACTATTGCCAACTATGTGGCGGCTGTCGCCTATTTGCATCATTTAGGTTTTTTCGTCGCATCATAATTATGTGGGGACCAATAGGATTTCGTTATCTCGATCGAGATCCCAGTCATTAAACCGATTGAGACGAGGGTTATGGATTAGAAGTTCTAACTCCAGCACCAAAATGCTGCGATAATTGGCACAGCTCTTTGTATGGTTGTACGTATTAACGGAGCGGAGTATTGCTGAATACGTCGGGCGTGCCCCTTCCCCTACAACTGAATGTCACTTGCCAGCTTTGATGCTATGTATCGAGAGTAGTAGCATAGTGGCTCTAATTGATTTAGTGCAATCGCGGTGTCTTATTCATGCTCCACACCAACTGCCTCAGTATGTCTCAAATCCGATGTCCAAGCTTTGGTGTTAACAGCTTCTTCCCTTCAACCATTATACAGTATTAAGAAAACGATGTAATGAGTAAAAAAGTATGAGGGTGTGGCTGTGCCCCGTGGGCCTATTTATGTAATCTCCCAGAGAACCTTGCAGCCGTACTCACATCTGTCTGGTGAGATAATAATAATAATAATAATAATACTGCACTTGATAAAGCGCCCACAGAGAACTTAATCTCTTTCTATGTGCTTTACATTTGCTGCAAAGGGAAAGGCAATTGAATGGTAAGTAAATTCATGCTTGAATAATAAACAAAAAGAATAATATAGTTAGGGGTGACTTGCACAGGGTCACCATGCAAATGTTGTTATTGGCAGCATGCACAGTGTCAGCACGCATAAGCACATCAAGGACGAATCACAGGGACCCACTAAATGCTGTCATAAATAGGTGTGTTTTTAAGTTCCTTTTAAATGTGGCCAGGTCAGGGGATGTTCTGACGCAGGTCTGGAGGGAGTTCCAGGCTTTGGGAGCATACGAACTAAATGCACGGTCTCCACAGGATTTAAGGTTTGTACGAGGTATTTGTAGACTGTTGGATTCCGAAAAGCGGGTGGTACGATGCTTGGCCTGATGGGGGAGTATATCGGAGAGATAAGCTGGAGCCATAGAAAGAAGGGACCTAAAAGTGAGCGACAAAACCTTGAAGTCAATCCGTTGCTTGACTGAAGATAGGTGCTGCGATGGGGAGTTGTAGGCGTGGCCTCTGTGTAGGCCGTTGTAGGCGTGGCCTCCTGGGTATGACAGAAACGCCCATAGCAGCAGCACAACAGCTGGGTAGGCAGAACGTCCGAGAAGCATTAATAGCCGGTGTAGGTTTCTTAGCCACTTCCGAGTTTATGCAAGGTCCTCAACACTTTCTAGTTCTGTGTTGTATGCGTTGCCCTTAGGGGTCAGGTTCGCAGCTTTTTCGGCAGGTTTTCTGCCCAGGAGTTCCAGCTCTGGCTGCTGTGGCTCGAAAACTGGACTGGTCACCGACGGTTACCGGTGATACGGGTTCAACCCATGCCCATTGTAGGAGGCCAGCCGCTGCTTTCTGCACTGCTTACCAGCAGAATGGTGCTGTCGATCACCCGCAGTCGCCCGAGACTCTGAACAAAGGGGGCGGAGACCGCAGCGAGCGGCAAGAACCACTTGGGTAGGACGCAGCCGCTGCGGCTATTGACTGGGTGGAGCGGTCACGTGACTCGCTGTCCAGTAAAGTGCTCCGCGGCGTTGGGTTCGGTGGTCCTGTTGATAGCGGAGGACAACACAGTCTGCCGTAAGTAGCCTACCTCGAGCGACCGCCGCACGTTGCGAGCTGCCTCGGCAAAGCGTATTCTTCGTTCGCTGCTCCGTAGGCTTGCCTTTTAAGGCCGCTCGGCGGCGTCGCGGAGATATCGTCAGCAGATGCGTGTGCGTCGGCTGATGTCGAAAAGGCGTGCGACTGGCCGAGTCTGAGCGACGCAGTTTCAAACAATGAGATCTTCATGCCCGCCACACTTCTGAGCAGATCTGACGCGCTAGCGAGCCGCGCCCTTTTCAGCGCCGACCAGAGTATGGGCGCGGCCGGACATGTCGACCTCGCCTTTTCCGGTTTCTACCCCCCCCCCCGTTCCCCAACCCAGCTGCGTAGCCGCCCTCATCGGATGTCGCCGCTACCGTTCTGGCGCGTATGTCTGCGTCCGGTGATACGCCAACTAGTGCGGCAGCTAGTGGCGTGGTTCGAAGAATTTGCTGCGTCCGGCTATCGGCACACTAAAACCGGTGTCTTCCCGTTCGTCGTTCGCTCGCTCCCACTCGAGGACTCGCTCCACAGGCGAATGTCGGGTGAGTGAGTGACCGAGCTGTCGCCGCTGGCAATAGGAGTTGTCCACCTCAGTGGTCAGCCACGCCGGGCAGTCGAGCGTTTTGCGTCGTCTCGTGGCGCTAGAGCTGTGCGCGGTCTATTGTTAGGAGCGCCGTGCGGCTTTTGCACCAATGTCCTTGGGCCGCAAATGCAGCGCTTGTAGCAGCGCTCTTAGCGGCGCCAGTCCAGGCCGACGCGCGACGCGTGACATCGGCGAAGCCCTGAACCTTGCGTCGCGGCTAGCGACTTAAGCGTGCACCAGTAATACGCAGGTACGCCGACGCTAACGAAGCATTGAAGAGAGTGGTCATACCTGTCTATAACGAGTCCACATTCTTTGCGTATAGCAGCCTATTCGACAGCCTCAGAGGGCTACAGGTGTCCAGCACCGGCCATAGCAACTCTCGCATGACGGCCAATGCACAAATCAACCGCCCGAACCTCATTCTGGGGCGCACCACTACCTGGCTCAAGGTCAAGAATGCAAATGGTTTACTGCCACATGACATGGCTTTTAGGCAATCTAAAAGCAGATCATCGCACGCCAACCGGCTCCTTTTGTTATTATAATTGAGGAACCGCGATTCATATTTCGACAATCATAATCTGGCTGATGTTGCAACCCAACGTTTCACCACTGCTTGCAATGTTTGTCTCATTGGCTGAACCTTTACCTCAAGTCGAACCAGTTGCTGGTCCATACTGTTGGCGTGGCCGTGGGCCCGTGCCCGGGATGGGCTGACCTTCCGGAGCTGGACCTGACTCGAGCTTCCTTTTAATCGTCGATGCCTCTTCATCCGTAGTGCTAGCGCACGGGCACGTCCTCGTACCGCCCGGGAGACCTGCAGGGCTTCGGTGTTGCTCGCTCGAGCTCGCTCAGTCGAGATGTTGCCAATGCTGCCGGGAACTGGAGGCGTCTCTAGTCGCACTGACCGATAGCGCTGCAAAACGGCTACATTCTTCGGTAGGCTGGCTCTTCGGATGCAGCAGCAGCAGCAGCTGCTGCAGCTGGTGCTTGCAGGGCGTGACACATAGGCACACCTCGGTTTGGGTTGGGGTGGATGCTTGGTGCTCGATCAAGGCGTCGGACCGTCGGAGGATTGACCCGCCTTTCGGCTATCCCCACGCCTTTGTAGAAGTACATGCTATAACCGTTGTGCGCCGTAATGGACTTGGCAATCGAATCTCTCCATTTTGTACATAGGGCTGCTACATGTGAAAAAGAGCCTCGTTGGAGCACTGGCTTTGGCCATAGTACGCATGACACATTGTAATGGCCCGCTATGAGCAGCACCCACGAGAGGGCCTAAATGCACCGGTTCATTTCGTGTAGATGCAGAAGTAGCTAGGAGAGCTCTCACAAGAAGAGCTCCCTTAAGATTTTGCTGAACGAGTGCTAAATAAGCTTCGGCAGCAATTGCAGCTTTTGCAGATTATCGTGGCTGCCCCCTTGTCACTCTTCGGACCATGGCAGGTCTGTGCCGGCATCTTTTCTGTGAGATTACTTGTCCTTTCAAACCGAATGTGCCATTCAGAAATCGTTGCCTTGCTCCTGCTCCATACAGGAGGGGGCTGTCTGGCGACGAAAGTCTACTATACAACTTGCAAGCTACAGAAACAAGTTTCTGCAGTTGCTTATTAATCCAATAGAACCGAAGACATTTTAAGAGCATGTCCTTGCTAAAGCTCACTGTCGGCACTTGTCTAGGTGGTAACAAAGCAGTCTAACATGCTCGGAAGCGACACATTTTTTTAATAGGCTGTGCCTCCTGGAGATCGCTAAATGACCAGCCGTTATCTACATTACTATTCTAGGACTACCGCCCGGTCTGATAAGGTGCGCAGATCCTGGGTAATCGCCCTGGAGGTAAGGTGCTCGATCTTAACGACCCAGGTCGTGGGTTCGAGTTCTGCAGTGGACGATCTTTATTTTCCACTGCCAGCAACAGTGATAGCCATTAAGGCTCTTCTAACGTTATATAGATGAGGCTGTTAAATCAGCTATTACTATTATTATTGTTATTCTAAAGCTACTACTGTCCCATTAATAATAAGGCAACGGCAACACTCAAGCACACACAGCCATAGTCAGGACCCTTGTCCTCATGCACAGCTTATTTTTATGTAAATGCTTGCAATTAATTGTCGATAATCTGCCTGGGCTCACGATGGCAGCTGCTGTTCGGCTGGAAGGGAGGGGCTTCGATTTTGACAGGCCTACTTTCGCCCAGCAGGAGGCTTGGCATTCATAAACAACGACATACCTGCCTGACTTCTTCATATTTACACGAGCCTCGATCATAGGTAAAGTGCTCGTGACATTCGTGGACATGTGGCTGGAAATCTTATATGCAAAAGAAGTTATTAGTATCGACTGGTACCGTTTCTCTTTGTCTACAATACCTATTTATTTTCTGAGAACCTACTATTAGACGTGATACAGATGTGATAGACACTACATGCTAGCTGCTGTCACATGCCCTACTGCAATAAGTGGGGCATGAGCTGACAGTTCGCATGTAATGTCAATCCCGTCTGTATGTCATCACAA
This sequence comes from Cristatella mucedo, assembly GCA_009760855.2. Classification (NCBI taxonomy): domain Eukaryota; kingdom Metazoa; phylum Bryozoa; class Phylactolaemata; family Cristatellidae; genus Cristatella; species Cristatella mucedo. Next base: position 837,802 of record WPIO01000021.1, read on the forward strand.
GTAGAACTAAGTCGGTTTTAGGCACTTTTCTGCAGTTAAGCCAACAGAGAGTTTTCTATTGGGTACCCAAAGCCCAAGCTGCTGTAGAAGATCAATTGGTGGCCACGGAAAGACAGATGTGAGAAACATAGCTGAAGTGGCAGAACAGTCTAGGACGTAAGTTGAAAGGAGCTGTCAGCAAAGGACTGTCGGAAAGGAGGCACAGGGAGGTTACTGCAAGAGCCAAGTGACTAAAGTTGTAGAAAGTTTGGCAGTTCAAGACTGGCAGAACAAAAGTCTGTACTGGTTGCCGGCAGCCTATAAGCCTTAGAAGAGACAGCTAGTTTATTATTTTGGGACGACCCGAGGGCAGACGAAGGGTGACTTTGCAACAGTTCATCGATGTGTGAAAGAGTACAGCCGTAGCTAATCTTGCAAGCCCAAGTTGCAATTGTGCGGTTTGGGTGGCCGTGATCGTATTGAAAGCTAGGTACGATGCTTGCCAGCTTCTTGTTTGTGTCAGCCTCCCTAAGACAAAATCACACTAGCTCAAACGAGGTCAAGGAGCTGCCACTGATTAGTTCTTAGTTAGCAACTGGAATACTCAGTCCCTAATTCTGGCACGACATGTGTAGATTGACTGGTCTTGTAAGTGGTCATCAGAATACATTTTTTGTCAAAAGCCAGAGTAGTTGTCTAAATGAACACAGTTTTGCAAGTGCTTGGTGATAACCTCATGCTGCATCACTGATCATCTGCATAATTCTGAAGGAAAGCTTCTCATTCGCCTAAGGTCTCTGCCATTCAGCAGCATGGTCCATATAAAGTACACACTGTCCATATTTGCAGATGTATGTGTAGCGTGAGAATTTGCTGTCGCATAGAATGATCTTACCGTGCTCAAAGAGCAGACACCTCCGAGACCCTCTCACCCCATACCCTGTGAGACCCACTCACCCCATACCCACCATGCAGAAATTCGGCCCCACCTTTGGAGATCCTATAATTGGGAGGGGTGATCGCTGGCAGTTATCCGATTGCTGGCTATCATACACTATTTGGGCTGGCTATCATGCACTCTATTTGGGCTATTTCTATTGCTAGCTACAGGTGATAATACCAGGATACGCCCTTCCAAAAGCTGCCAACCAGTAGTTGCCAGAGCATTAGACCTTGAGTTTCAGACGTTCAAAGGCAACGGCATCTATAAGCCTGCCAACCGTGTATTCACGAGTGATCTCGAGTGGGAAAAGGGGTGTCACTGGGGGGCAACTGGATCGTTTCTGAATCAAGAACCCAGGCGAAGGACCGCCACAAAGGCACACGCCCACTCGCAAAGTTCTAGACTCTGTTTAGCCCTACACAGAAAGAACAGTTTAGAATGGCTAGGTGCTGGCGGGCAATGAACGGGCAGTGTTGCGTTCTCCCGGGCTTGCAATCTTAACAAGTTCTCGTTCAAGTAAGTAAAGTCAAGTAGGCTTTGATTCGCAAATGGTGCCGAGCCGAGCTCACTGAGAGCTCTACCGTACGTGCGCATCCATACGTTGCTATCTGCTTCAGCTGCTTGCTGATGCGTCCAGCGTTTGACCCCGAACTGAGACTGTTGCGATATCTTAGTTTTCCAAGTAAGTCGTATTCCAAGCAAGCCGCCAGGATTGTGGTACGCAGACCGAGACCGATCTGAAGTAACCGGACGGCAACCCCCCAGGGTGCTCCAGTCACCACTATGCCTCACACCTCGGTACGATGTGTCTTCACTCTTGAATATGGCAAATGCAGAATTACCCACTCACTATGTTTATAGTACATTTGCACAGCAACTGTTCACCATCGTCACTTGTTGTTTTCTCATGCCGGCTGAAATTTGCACATTATTATCACTAGTAATAAAACTATTAGTAATAACTATTAGTGATAATAATAACTATAATAATAAAAATAAATAATAATTATAAGTGATAATAACGCGCAAACTGTCAAATCGTGCAATCTGCTTGACAAATTCCGTCGACTCAGCAAAGTAAAGATCAAAGACGAATTTTCCTAGGTCCTCAGATTCGCAAGCTCTTCAAAGATTATGGTTCAACAACTTGCTGCAGGGTGATGCGAAACAAGCATGGGATGCTTGTCGCCAAACGTGTCTACGAACTTTCTCAGCAGTGTTAGGGCAGAAAACTACAAGGAACTAGTAAAAGGCATGCTGATGAAGTGTCACAAACTTGGCTGCACTATGTCTCTAAAGATTCACTTCCTTCATTCCCATTTGGATTTCTTCCAACTGATTTCTGCAACTGTGGTATAGTTAGCGATTAGCATGGCGAACGTATTCATAAAGGTATCACAACAATGAAATAAAGATACCAGGGAAAATGGTCCACCACAATGCTGGCTGACTACTGCTAGACCCTCCCCAGGGATGCTCCCGACCAGCTGTACAAAAGAAGGAGACGAAATCTAAGAAGTAGTTGAGGACTTAATTTTTTACAGATATTAACCGTAGGCCTATTACTATTGGCATGCTTTTCGTGATGTAAACATTAATTTATAACATATTACAAAAAAGTCGGGCCAATTTTGCAGTTTGTCATATTCGTGTTGAGTGCATAGATATTGATAAGAAATGTAATTTTATTTTAGTAATGACTTTTGTAAATTTTTGGACCATTGTAATAACAATAATAGGAATACTAATAATACTAATAGTATATTTGTATAACACCCTCAGAAAACTTAAAGGCTTTCTGGTGCATATGCTGTAAAAAAGCATGATCAAATGGCTGGTGGTAACGTCTACTTGTCAACAAGCATAATGTGGTTAGAGGTAACATGCACAGTGTCAACATGTAAACGTGGCTAATGGTAGCATGCACAGTGTCAGCGCATATAACCGTACAATGGACAAATGATATGCATTCACTAGATGCTGTGAGAAACAGGTGGTTTTAGCTTCTTTTTAAATGTCGCCCAGTGAGGGAATTTGATGATCAGTCGTGAGTGAGTTTCAGGCTGTGGTAGCATGCAAGCTATGGACCCGGTCTCCAAAGGATTTGAGCTGCATCTAAAGTATAGCCAAAGGATTTTTAAGTCAGAAAGTGGTTGGTACGATGTCAAGCCTGGTGGGGGAGTTCTATAAGGTAGGCTGGAGGAAGAGAATGAAAGAACATACAAGTGAGTGACAGAACTTTTGAAGTCGGTGTGCTGGCTTGACTTGAGAGCCAGCACAGGTCGGCGAGAAGTGGAATGATGTGGCAACTGGGCCACTCACGACAGAGAAGCCTAGCTGCTGAGTTTTGCATCAATTACAATCACTTGATTGCACAGGCCCGTAGACCAACAAGCAGCGAGTTATAGAAGTCGATACGGGATGTCACAAATGTGTGGACCAATTTTGATTTAGTATCCCTGTCTAAGCAAGCCCGAATTTTAGCAATGCAATGTAGCTGAAAGTAGGCATACTTGACTGTGAAGCTGATGTAGTCATCTACTGAAAGGTCACTTTGGAACTGGACACAGATTTCGTGCAGATTCAGCAGGAGATATGCTAGCAGGGCCGATTTAGAACATTAAGCTTTCCAATTTCTGAGTCACACCACGTTTGCCCATAACTAATAAGTTGGTTTTATTTTCATTCATTTTGAGAACGTTTTCTACCGTCCATGTGCAAGAATCCACTTTAAACGAGCTCTGACTCTTATCAATATTAGCTAACAAGTCTAGTAAAGATAAGCATGATAAGCAAGCATTTAATCCAAGAACTAGCATTGAACAATGGAACACGAATTCATTCAGAGTTAAGTGAAATATTGATAACAGTAGATTGGAAGGAGTGTGTATTTTGAATAAAGCAGCAACCAAACTATTAAGCTCAGCAAAGAGATGCCGGGAGCATGCTATGGCTGGTGATGTACAGATGTAGCCTCCTGTGGTGGTCGAATAGAAATGTTATAAAATAGAGACACTGACTCTTCATTTTAGGGTACGTTTGCACTTTACTGATGCAGTGCTGTGCTACCGTCAGAATAGCTGAATGTTTAGAGGCAGCTCCTGGGTCTCAGCCTAGCGGGCAGGGCACTTACACTTCAAAACCCAGGTCGTGGGTTCGAATCCTGCAGCAGGCAATTCTCCATTGTCCTCTGCAAGTGGGGGATAAAACAATGTAACCTGATTCGACAGCCTCTTTTATATAGCAGCAGAAGAGCCTTCACGGCTATCACCACCTCTTGCAGTGGACAATAAAGGACAACCCACTGCAGGACTCGAACTCACGACTTGGATCGTGAAGAGCAAGCACCTTGAGGGTGCTTCAAACTGGCCTAAGGGTCCATCTTCTTGTGTGGCCTACTAAGCAAGCACGATTCCAATTGGTTGTGGGGGCACAGTAGCAGCACGTTTAGCATTATCAGCCAGTCTTTTAACACCTGATGATGCTGAGATACTCAGCAGCAGTGGCAGTGAAGGTGAAGATGCCGAGTTGGGGGTGGGGGGACCCTTAGGATTTTCAGGCAGTGCATCATCCACCTGTCAACATAAAGGCTGTGCATCTGCTGTTACAAGCAATGTAAATTTAGGGAGGGGCCTCGGGCTGCAAACGTTGCAAACTGCAAGCAAAGCCACTGGAAGGCATGCCCCAAAGCCTGCCATCAGGCCTGCATTTTCTAAGCAGCACACTGCTGGCTAATTACTTCGAAACTATCAAAACGTACCCACACTTTTAGCACTAGCCCTAGCCGTTGATTGGGTTACTATCCTGGGCCATTATGCCAGGTGACCCTTCTCTGAATCTCTCTGTCGGATGGGGGTGCAATCCAAAGGGTCATTGCTACTTGCCGCCCTGGTTTGGCCCAGTGGTTAAGGTGCTCACCCGACCAAGGTCAAGGTGAATGCATTTGATGACGGGAGGTCGTGGACTCGAACCCTAGGCCAATGCGAAGCGTCTGGATCAGAGATTTGGTTCTCTTGGGGTGCTATACAAATGAATTATATTTTTATACATTTTACTTCTTCATATTGTCACGTGCTTATTGTTTGCATTTTAAAGGTAAGCAAGCCAACATTCTGTCGGCTCATTCAGTCAAACTATTGGACAGGGGTGTGTAAGAGACTTGGCCGGTGCCAGGCTGGCTATGGCTAAACCGAGCATAACATTGTTCATGTCGTCTGCAGTGTGTGTGCCTGCATGTGTGTGTGTGTGTGTGTGTGTGTGTGTGTGTGTGTGTGTGTGTGTGTGTGTGTGTGTGTGTGTGTGTGTGACTCGTTGTAAAATAGGCCGAAAGATTGCTAAAAGGGGGTGGAAGGAAGTTTTTTGTGCTTTCGAAGGAAGCTTGTTTGTGGAACGGATGAGGCTTCAGCTCTGGTTTACCACATTATCGATTGGGCGCTGGGGATGAGCGTTGCTCCGGTTGCAGGTGGGGCAATAGGCCATTTGGCTGTATTTGGGATGGACCCAGCTGACAGTGACAGAAGTAAAGATCAGCAGCCCAGGCAGCAGCAGCAGCCCGGGCAGCAGCAGCAGCAACGTAGACGTCAGAAAATTGCCGACAAGGACAGCCTGAGCTGTCAGGTGTGCGGGGACAAGGCAAATGGATACAACTTCGGTGCTATAGCCTGTGAATCTTGTAAGGCCTTCTTCCGGAGGAATGCCCTCAAGCACCAGGTTAGTGGCACCCAGATGAGTTTGCCCACCGAGGCAGCTGCTTGCTGCTTTGGCCCGAGTAACGACCGGTGGCAGCTTGCCGCAGTAGCCGCAGAGCATGTCGTCCCTGCCTGGGAAGGAAGCGCTGGTCCAAGTGCTTTTTTATCGTTCATTTTTTACTGTTTTACCTAGTGTTCGATTTGTGACTGCACGCCATTTTTCTAATTGAATGTTAGTAAACAAATAATTCTTATGCTTTAGAATAACTAAAAAGAAAGTAAGACATTGCCATGCTTGTCGTTAGATATGAGCATGGGCAAACCACTGCCAGCTGAAGAAGCATTAATTGCTTAGAAATTAGTCATTTTGAGCCGATTTGTAAGGTGCATGATGCTGCATGTGACCACACATAGTTGACTGCAGAAAAGTGGGGCTGTATTAATTCAGGCTGCCGATCGTGCTAGGGATCTCGTTGTAGAAGGCTTCTACCTCGTGACCCTGTTCTAGTTGACCGAGGTCTGATTGCTACACGAAGAATGCAGATGAGGGAGGGCTGAGGGAAAGGTATCTCCCAAGCCAGCATCGATATGGCATGAACAGGCATATGCATGAACTAGAAGGCTGTTAAAGATTGGTAATAAGCATTACATGCGCTAATGTTGATGGGTGAAAGGACAAGCTGTATTATAGTTCAGGCTGGTGAACATGCAGCCAGGAAAATGACGTGGGAAAGGTAAAGGCGTTGAGGGTAAGGGCTTATGTAGCCATCACTGCACCACACCGAAAGACGGGCTGCCTTGCTGTGGACAGTTTTGCACTGGTCTAATCTATTTAGGCTTAAGAGGGTGGCCAATCCCGGGTTGGAGATGCTGTATATGTGCTTTACAGTATATGGCCAATAATATATAGTGGGGCAGCCGTTAGACCGTCGTCTAAGCCTTGATTCCTTGTTAGGCTTTAGTTTTAATAAGGGAGGTCTAGGTGGAATAGTCATAATCCGCTAAAGACAGCTGAAGTGCTGAAGCTGACTACATTCAGTCTGCCTTGGAGGGGGCCGCCAGAATGGGGCTGCTGGGCAACAGCCCTCTCTTTGGCAGACTTGTTAGGGGCAGGTTGGGTAGCTGGGAAAGATGAAGAGCCCCTCGATGAAATCTTGCGCAATCCTTGTACATCGAAACAAACTACTGGCGGCAAAAGGAAGTGGTGTTGTGTCTGCTTAGCAGAAAGCACTGCAGCCTTTGGATTAATCGATGTTTACGTTGGCCACCGTTCAGAAAGCGTTCATCGTTCAGAAACCCTTACTTGCTTTGTCAGTATAACAGATTGTTTTGCATCGCTACAACGTTCCAGCCGATGTAGGCTTTTTGTACGTTGAAGCTGAGACTGTTTTCTGAGCTAGCTGGGAAGACAAAAGTGTGCTAGCATGTAATTTTTGACGATCTCTGGTCTATTATGCTTGCATTGATCACGAGGAAGAGTCGATGGCATCCTGGTTTTGCACTTCTTGCATATACGTATGTGCCAACTTTGCACTCATTTTTGCTGCATACTTTAAGGTGATGTTTTTTTCAATCTAGGATCTGAGATGTACTTTTGAAGGAAATTGCAAGATTGATCCATTTACTCGAAAATTCTGCACTGCCTGTCGCTTAAAGAGGTGCTCGGACATCAACATGAAAAAGGAGTGGATACTGGGTGAGTCTGTCATCTTAGCAAGCAAACAAGTTTTTAGCAGCTTTGGTTCCCATCAGATGACCACCATGATTCATACTTTTTGGGTGACGTGGTCACTTTGGGGGATCGACGTGTAATCGTGGGTAAACTCTTATATGTCATTGTTGCAGGATCTACACCCTTGTTGTAGTCACATAAGCACATAAGCAGTTGTTTAAGGACGGCATAACTCCACCAAGCACACGACAACATAGCATCACAGCAGATGGCCTTTGATCGTTCTTTATTTTGGAATTTCTGCTTTTCTTACATTCACTGTTAAACGTCGAACACAATTTAGCCATTCAGGGTCGAGTAGTGCTGCTGGAGACTGCTTCTAGCAGTTATCCCCACCTGCTTGGAGTCGTGTAAGTGGAGCAGGGAACACAGTCTCCGGCCACCGGCCAGATGTAATGTTTGCAGCACGGCACACAAATCGCAAGTGAAAGCATACACGTGCAGTACACATTCAAGCAATGCACTTAAATTCGTCTCGAGCATTACCGGATGTTTGGTGGAATTTAAAGCCGAGACTCAGAGCATTGCTTGGAGCACTGTAGAACGGTTGTTTCCATAGCTCAATCTTGATAGCACTGTGACCGGCTATCTAGAGGTCATGAAATCACTCCATGTTCGAGGCAAAACACTCAGTTGCAAGGCAACTGGCCTTTGGTTGTTTAGTTTTATGAAAAAGACAAAATAAAGTCACTAGTTCTGTCTAGCATTTGCAAGAATACATGTAGGGTATTGTGTTTTACCTCTAACGAAGCTCAAATTTTTATTTATTCAGTCTCAGGTGTTCATTGCGATATTCCTTCACTCTATTCGGCTCAGAAGTAACCTGGTTGCTCTACCTTATCCCGTGCATGAGTTCAGCAGTCCAAATAATTGAAGTCCTGCCATCTTTTGTTGACTATTAGGTTAACCCAAACCAATTTTCATGTAGTTTGAGGAACAGTAGCTTTTGTTTTACTGCTGTGAGCCGGCTTGTCTGCCATTTGGGGTCCATAAGCCGTCTGTACTCTTTATTTCCCAGATGGATGCCCCAACCCGTAGTGGAAGTGCCTGCACCTGCAAAGGGATGGTTGTCTCTGTGGAAGACAGCGATCAGTCGATTGCTACTTGGCATCATCACTTGATTTGGGTGATTGAAGATGACCCTCTTGACCATCACAGTTAGTTTTTTTCTGGAATGATCTATTCGGTTCGTTTCACAAAATCATTAGTGTCTGCCTTGGATTACATACGCTGGCCAGCTAGCAGTGTGAGGTTAGTTGAAATGCACTGTTGAGTCCATAAGTCCAATTCCAAGATCCTACAAGAAAATCCCCGATGCCTATTTGTGGCCTCTACTTTACATTCAAATAGCTGAGAGTGAAACATTTTAATAGCCTTGCATTGAGTCTAGCTATCTTCAAATTTTTTTTAATCCATATTCAGAGCTTTGCATTATGCATTACATTACGTTATGCAATGCTTTGCAGGCAAGCGTTGGCAACTTTTCCACCATCCTCTCTCCTGTCCTGGTGCAGCTATTGACTGGAGAAACTCGTGAACACGTACTCATGAGGTGTCATCTGTTCTGTTCAGAAGATTCAAATTGTCTTCTTGGGCCCATTCAATACACCTAGCTGCCTTGTCGTTAGGCTGCTTAAAGGACGTGCCCAACTCATGCCTTTTAAGAGTGTGTACAATGTGTCAATGGTTGTGAGCTAGTTATTGGTGGGCCCTGTGGTGGTGGCCATGACAGCCACAATGGCTCTTGCTATATTAGTACAGGAGCCACTCGTGTCACGACTGCTGGAGTGTCGTCTCTATCTATAGCTACGGACTGCTAATATCAGTGGGGCACTGCCAATCGAATGGCCGGCTTTTGTCTATTCGGCGATTTAACGTGGCACCCGCAGCCACCCTAGCTAGGTGATCTACCGGTTTGCAGCAGTGTGTCCGGTTAGATAGTCGTATTTCTCACTAAATAATTCGTCGTTGCTGGCTGCACTAGCATAGCCACGCTCTGCTTGCAGCCCTGTGCTGACCGGTGGCTCCTGTTGCAACACTTGCATTTATCAGTCTTTCTTGGTTTTGGTGGTGACTGCTGCCAACTGTTCTGGCCGAGTTAGTCACTCTCGTTATCCATCTGCATTGAAACCCCACGGTTTTGGCACGTGCTATGTAGTGTATCTCCATCTGTAACTCCACAAAGTCATAAAGACCATGTGGGTGTTACGCAGGAGAATTTTGTTTAGCGCACTCACAGCCTAAGCGGCTTTCGGTTCGCATTCGGTAGCCAACAGACTTCGTCTCAAGCAACAAAGAGAAAGTGAGAATCATAGCAGAGTCAGGAGAGCAGTTGAGGTAGTGAGTAGCATGGAAGTAGCAGCTCAAGACCACTGAAAAGGATGAGCCATACTCGGCAGCAGGAGAGTAGTTGTCGTTGCTTAAGAATTGTGAAAGCCAGTTCCACAGTCTAGGACCTGCAAAGCTAAAGCTTCTGTCGCCAACAGTCTTTAAGCGGAGGAATGGAAAAGCTAATTTATTGTCCACACAGGACCTGAGGGCGCAAAGAGGCTGAAACTGGTGCAGCAGTTCAGCTAAGTATGGAGGAGCCAAGCCGTGGCGGGCCTCGTGGGTCAGCGTAAGAACTTTGCTCTGTATCCGTTGCTCAACCGGCATCCATCTTAGCTCTTTTAGCAAAGGAGGCACGTGCTCAAATCTCTGGGACTTGAAGACTAGTCTAGCAGCCATATTCATAGTCAGCTGCAGTGGCCTGGTTGCTTTCTTTGGTAGCCCAGCCAAAAAGGAATTACAATAATCAAGCCGAAACAGAACTAAGGAGCTAGTTAAATTTTTGTGTGCTCCTAGCTGGTACAGAAGAAACCAACTTTGCTCAAGGGGCTCCCAGTGCATTTTGTACTGCCTTCTGAAAACGCCCCAACCCTGCTGAATTATAGTTTAAGGGCTCGTCGAAGATTTATGGCGGCTATTCATACAGTGCTTGATAAAATGGTAAAAGCACCAAGGCCTGGCCTTAACTCGACAGTAAGGTGCTTGTACTTTGCGACCCAGGTCGTGAGTTTGAGTCCTATAGCAGGCGACAAAGAAGCAGGGCGATGAGCAAAGGGATTTTTAGAATGGTAGAAAGGAAATTGTTTCTATGCACGTTTAAGAGGACTGCCGGCTTTTAATTTGATGCTCATCTATCGGGTGTAAGAATTTCGTTTTAGGCAGTCAAACGATGTATGCAGGGCGTATCTTTAGCGCAGCTTCAAGGCTCGCAAAGAAATAATTATTCTCATTTATTGTGGGAGGGCTGACGTTCCCCTGCCCAGCAGCTTTAAGGTGTTTTTTCTCATACTTGATGCTTGGTGTAATGCCTTTGAGGCTGGCTTCGGGCTCACCAGATGAGGTGAAATTCCTTTTTAGGACCTGGGGCCTAAAGAGGCTTCTGGGCGGCATGCCTTCGGGCGCTCTTTCTCGAATCTTCCGTCGAGGAATTTCCAATATTTACTTAAAAAATCAGTTCTATAATGTGGGAAACAAGTGTGACCTATCGATAATAGCTGTCAAGTAAAAAGGAAGAAGAAGTCGGCCGATTCAACCAGTCTTATTTGCATGGTTTAGTAGAAGAGCATTATCGGCTGTCACATCCCTCTCACCCACTTGCAGTGATCAGTAAAGGACTCTCTGCTGCTACATTAATCGAACCCTCGACCTGAAGTGCAAGCATCTTGCCCCCTAGTAAGTCGCCCTTGGATCCAAACAAACGTTCAGTAGCTTTTGGTTGCTCTATTCTGACGGATGCAATCAGATGAGCTATAACGTTAAGCCACAATAACTCCTCATTCAGTGTTTGCACCTTAGTCTTCCTGTTGGCAGCTGATAGTTTTCATTATGGTTTATTGAAAATATGGCAGGCACTGCAGCTTTGCTCACAATTACTCTTCCCTTACTACTGTATAGTTAACACAATCTCTAGCCTACAGCCATTAATTAGTTTCAGGTCGATTGGATGCGCTTAGAAGAAAACACATCTTCTGTTGCTTTTCTAGTGAGCCACCAGGTGTAAAAAAGGCTGCATGCATCACACCAGCGGTGATTATGGTCACAAAACCAACCTCCCGATGAGCAAGTGATTAAGGCGCTACAAGGCACGCAACCATCCAAGTAGATCCATATCGATCCATGATCCTCTTGTAGTTTGCATCTGTTTCTTCGGTAGTCCTATTTCTGTTTGTTGTAGCATTACCTTTTTGTTTGCCGTGCTCCTGTAGCTCTTGCTGGTGGTTTGGCGTACTAAAAGCTTAGCGCTTTCTTGACGAAGTTGTCACTTTCTGGCCACAGACTTCCGACTACGTTTAGCAGCTAGACTTGTCAGTAGTTAACGTTGCAGTTGCCACAGGACACCACTTCTCGAGATTATCTGCTCTGGCTCCCCATAAGGCAGCGCATCGACTTTTAGGATTTGTCTCTCACTCTTAGGTCCCTTTATTCTCTAGCTCCAGCCTACATATCAGAACTAGTTCTCAATGTGGCCATGCATCGTACTACCTGCTTGTCTGACTCAGTTTATGAAGCTATGCCTCGAACCAACCTCTGATCCTTTGGCGACTGTACCTTTAGCTCGTATCCTCCTTCCAAAGCATGGAACTCACTCCCGACTGACGTCATGAAATCTTCTGACTTGGCGACATTTAAACAGAAGCTGGAAACGCACCAATGTCTGTTTTTCACACCATTTTCGTGGTCCTTGTGAATTTTCCTTTGTGTGCATATGCATGCTGACACTATACATATTTACTCTAACTATGTTGTTGTGCTTCCTTTATAGCATATGTACAGTGCCTAGAAAGAGATTAATTTCTCAGAGTTCGAATCGTTTAAATCACCTCAATGGGTCTAGGGAAGTTAATTGGTGTGGCACCGTTTTGAAGAATGACATTGCAAATATGAAATGCTGCTTCATTCGACGTGATTTACATCCATCAGTAGGTGGTGGGAGTGATAGCTCTGAGTCGGCATTATCATACTTATTAGGTAGTATTAAAGATCGGTAACTCACGGCTAGAGAATGGAGGGACCTACAAGTAATTGGACGAATCTTAATAATAATAATAATAATAATTATGCACTGGATTAAGCGCCCTCAGAGAACTCAATCTCTTTCTAGGCGCTTTACATTTGCTGCAAAGGGAAACGCGATTGAATGGTGAATAAACTGCTTGATAAATGCTCATGCTTGATAAGCAACATGAATAACATGGTTAGGGGTGACATGCACAGGGTCAGCATACAAGTGTGGTTAGTGGCAGCATGCACACTGTCAGCATGCATAAGCACATTGAGGACGAATCACAGGGACCCACTAAATGCTGTCCTAAATAAGGGTGTTTTTAAGTTCTTTTTAAATGTGGTCAAGTCAGGGGATGTTCTGACGCAGGTCAGGAGGGAGTTCCAGGCTTTGGGAGCGTACGAACTAAATGCACGATCTCCAAAGGATTTGAGGTTTGTACGAGGTATTGGTAAACTGTTGGATTCCGAAAAGCGGGTGGTACGATGCTTGGCCTGGTGGGGAAGTAGATCTGAGAGATAGTCTGGAGCCAAAGAATGAAGTGACCTAAAAGTGAGCGACAGAACCTCGAAGTCAGTCCGTTGCTTGACTGGGAGCCAGTGCAGGTCAGCGAGAAGTGGTGTGATGTGGCAACTGCGACGATCACAACAGACAAGCCTAGCTGCAGAGTTTTGCACCAGCTGTAGTCGCCTGATTGCACATGCCGGTAGGGCAGCAAGCAGTGAGTTACAGGAGTCAAGACAGAATGTCACAAATGCATGGACCAACTTGGACGTGGTATCCTTATCTAAACAAGCCCGAATTTTAGTGATGTTATTTAGCTGAAGTAGGCAGACTTGACTGTGGAGCTGATGTGATCGTCTAACGAGAGGTCACTTTGGAATATGACACCCAGATTTTGAGCTGATTCAACAGGAGATATGCTGGCAGAGCCAATTTTGAGCGTCAGCATTTCCAATTTCTGAATCGCGCTGGGTTTTCCCATAACTAATAACTTAGTTTTATCATCGTTAAGTTTTAGAAAATTTGCTGCCATCCATGTGCGGATGTCATCAATACATGCAGCAAGTGACTTGAGAGAATTCGAGGTGCTCGAAGGCTGGGAAGGATCAAAGCAAAGGTACAACTGAGTGTCATCCGCATAGAAGTGAAAGCCTAGATTGTGCTTGGCAATCACATCAGAAAGAGGGAGAGTATAAACCGTGAAAAGAACCGGACCTAGCACGGAGCCCTGAGGTACTCCAATTTCAGAGGTATCTCATATGATCTTTGTCCATTCACGTCAATACTCTGGAGTCTCCCACTGAGATAGGACTTGAACTATTGCAGAGCAGTGCCAGTGATGCCCAGGTGAGATGAGAGGCGCACTAGAATAACTTTGTGATCGATAGTATCAAAAGCTGCCGAAAGATCGAGCAAAACAAGCAGAGACACTCTACCTATGTCTGCATTCCTAAGTAGGTCGTTGTACACCCTAAGCAATGCTTATTCTGTGGAGTGATTAGCTCTAAAGCCAGACTGGAACTTACTAGTAAGGTTTGATCTTGAATTTGCTATGCAGCTTGATGGGAGGGCAGCACAGATTTGTGAGAGCTGTTTTAATGATGCATTAGTGACGTTCATGGCAGACAGGCATAGCTGCCGAGTTTTGCACCTACTGTAAGCGTCTTATTGCGCGCGCACACACACACACACACACACACACACACACACACACACACACACACACACACACACACACACACACACACACACACACACACAGGCAGACCGTTGGCGATAGAAGCTTTGCAGGTCCTAGACTGTGGAACTCGCTTCCACAATTCTTACCCAACGACAAAAACTACTCTCCTGCTGCCATTTATGGCTCATCCTTTTCAGCGGTCCTGAGCTGCTACTTCCATGCTACTCACTACCTCAACTGCTCTCCTGACTCTGCTATGCTTCCCACTTTTTCTTTGTTGCTTGAGATGAAGTCTGTTGGCTACCGAATGCGTAAATTGCTACCGAATGGCTACCGAAACCCTCTTAGGCTGTAAGTGCGCTATACAAAATCCTCTCTCATAACACCCACAGTCTGTTTGTGGAGTTACTTACGGAGATACATTACATTACATAGGAGGACTAGTGAGCAGCGAGTTCATGAAGCCTTGTTAGGAGGTCATGAATGCATAAACCAGCTTGGCTGTGAAATCCTTATCTAAGTAGGCCCGAATTTTTGCAATGTCACATGAGTTGAGGGAGGGGTCTTCGGAGCTGATCTGTCCATCTTGTGGATGAAAAGTCATTTTGGAACAAGACTCTCAGATTCTGTGCACAGGCTACATGAAATATGCTGGCCGAGCCCTTCCGGGGGCCAGATTTACCGATTTCTTTCAAGTGTTGACTTTTTAATTAGCGATCGGACAACATGCTCTGGAAGGGTGCATGCACGTGACCTCAGGCTAAGGTCATATTTATTACGACAGCTATTGAGGCTATCAGCATGTTTAGGCATCACTGAAGAAGAGCAGTGGGTATGGGGTCTAGAGGGCTAGTAGTCTTAGACTGAAAGTCAGCAGATGCAAGCCTGAAGGTGGAATTAAGGTAGAGCAAGGAATAGAGTTTGAAGAGATCTTACCATGGAACATGGACTCTCTGATCGTCTCTATCTTGCTGACAAAAAAGCAAGACAACGGGCCTGCTGCATCGCTAGGTAAGGTGTTTTTGGGGGAGCGGCTATGGAGATGGTTGATGAGTGACACCAACATTTTTGGATTGACAATCTGTGATTCCACATAGTTTTTAAAGAAACTAGATTTGCCCTTAACTATGATGGATTGGTACGACACAAAATAGTCCTTGCATGGCTGTTGATGGACAGGCAGGCCTGATCTTTTTTGTAATGTTTTTCAAGCTTTTGCTTAGTACTCTTAGCTAGTTTAACATGTGCAGTAAACCATAGGCCAACCGTGTTAGCACATATATTGTGCTTAGAACAGAAAACTCGTCCAAAACATCTGCTAGTGTCTCTATCAGAATGGCTGAGTGACCACACCAGTAAACTCATTTGCATGATGGTGCTCTGAACTTGGAGCAACTAGGACTTGATTCAAGCCTGGATCATGGTAGGATGCACAATAACGGATGAAGGTGCCCACACTGCTTACCAGAAGAAGGTTCCAGGGTTTGAATCCCTGGATTTGGTGTTCAGTGTTGTGCCTTTAATGGTCCAGTCTTTTATCGAGTACTATCTGACAAGACCATGCTCTGTCACAGCCTCAAGTGTTAACTGTATGGCTCTACTGTGTGTTTGGAACTGGCAAGGCCTTTGAGGCTCAGGCGTGTAAAGTGATGGCAATACCAATAAACATTTTGCTTTCTATTGTGATCGCTTTCTGTGCTGTCCTAAATCCAGGTGACCCAGAGTATACATGAAATGACAAACTGAAACAGCTGAAACTTTGTGATAGTGAGTTGTCACTGTATTGTGGGAAGGGTTCAGTTACAGAGTACCGAATGATGACCCCTAAGAGTGACTTATTGAAGCACCGTCACCAGTTTTAAAACCACAGTAAAGATCTGAATGGAGTGGTCTTGAATTAATCTTGCTATAGTATCCCCTTGCTTCAGCCATGAACTGTGCTCCTAAAAGAGGCTTGTGTATGACTGAAAAATCACTAGCCTCTAGTAAGTGCATCTTTCATCATTACAGGGGGGCATAGAAGCAAGCTCCAAGTATGAGCTGTTGGCATTTTTTACCTAGAAATGCTTGTGTCTGTGTTTAGGTATGTACGTGTGCATGCACATACCCAGATGCATTCACACATTCATACAATCGTGTGTGCACTTGAGCCGCCATTTGCTTGCTCACCCACCCACCCACACACCTGGGGTGAATGCATGCATATGCACACTACAGATGCACACAAAGACAGTTACATGCATTCACATGCTCAGATGCATGTACACGGGCACTGTGTACCCAGATGCATATATTGACTCACATACTTGCACTTAGACAGGTGCACATGCACTCATGCATGCATACAGGCTTTTACACGTTCGCACACACACACACTCACACACACAACCAGGTGCAGGTTTGTCCGGTCATGACCGTAAGTAATGTTAATAATAATACAATTCATTTGCATAGCACCCTAAGAGAACTTAATCTGTGTTCACGTGCTTCATTTATGCCACAGGGCTCGAGCCCACGACTTCGGCCGTCAGACACATTCACCTTGACCTCCATCATTAAAGGCGAGCACCTTAACCCTCAGGCCAATGACGCATTTTTGAGAACTCGTATATATAAGTTGTCATTTTGTTGTCAAGAGCTGGTTGATTGTAGGTGCAGTGGTTAAAAGTAAGTTTCTACTGTGCAATCGAGTTACAGAGGCTCATAGCTCTTGTGTAATAATACTGTGAAGACCTTTAGCTTTAGTTTCCTCTTACATGCCTAGAGTTGCATGTGCTTACATGCATGATGGCAAAGTATGCTTGCACGTGGTGGAAAACGATATCTATTGCTAAAAGGGAGTAATGCAGGTATGTATTGTCGAGTTCAAGGTAAGCAACCTGAGAAAGCTAGGATGCTTTCCCCTGCAGTGGTGCCAGACTTGAAATAATTGAATACATACAGGTGCATTCAAGACATCTGTGGATCTAAGCATATTGCAATGCACTAGTTATGTAAAGCTCAACATTGTATACCTGCACTTGTTGTTATTAACATAATCTTTATATTGTGTTGAATGAATTTAGAAGGCTGTTTTGCCGAGTGTCACCGGAAATATTCCATGTGCTAGAACTTCTGGGCAGGGTTTTGTTATAGCCGTGTACAGAAATGCACAGAGGATTAAACCAAGGGCAAGGCCAACCTGTTGGCCTTGCCCTTGATGGCCATTCATTGGAAGGTTGAAGGGCACCTACCGAGCGTCATTCCTACTGTGTAATCCAGGGTGTTATTCCGGGTGATTTTAAGACTTGAGCCGGGGCTACTGGCCTTGGATGTCGTAATTATGTATATGGAGCATAGTTATCCTCAAAGAAGTGATATTTTTACCGGAACTCGTTAGTGGGAAAAGAGAAATACTCTTGTTAGGTCCGTTAGGCTACTGAAGGGTGGTGGTGGCCAACCGGATCGGGCCGCCAGCTGCCAATCACGGAGTGCTCAATTCGCTGCTCCTGTGCCAGGGTGCTCTCAAAGAAAGGTGGCGAGCAAAGGAGGCAAACTGGTGGGTTATTATCTCAGAGGCCACCGGTTTTCTCTGGTGGCTCTTCCATCTGTGAGATAACTACTCTCACTGTGAAGAGGTTTGGGGGCGTTGCTGGACCTCATTTTGCAAGTTTTAGTTGTACTCTACGGTCCCGGTGGATCAATGCCTGTTGCTCCGTTCGACCGCAGGAAAAGGTTGTGTCCCGAAGGCCCCTTGACGGATAAGTATTGTTGTTTCGTCGTATATATTCTGCACGTACTTATTCGCAGTCTTCTGATCAGGATTACTCACGCAAACATAGGATTGTGCTGGAAGGGTGCACCTCGTTTCAATGGTCGAACTACAGCTCGACTTCTAGCCAGAGTATGATGCCTGTATGATTTTTAGAAACTCAGGAAGCTGGCTGAACATGGAAAGCTGGCTCTGAAGCACGAACAATTGTATCTAATATGGTTGCTTGACAAAGGACTCAGATGAGAATTTCATGTTTGCTTTCTCTAGAAGCTGTAAATTATACTTTCTTGCTCGGTTTTGGTGGCACCAACGTCAGGTCATCTTATAAGCAGACTTCTAATGCAGATTCTGCAGACACGTTTACATTCTTTTGCAGACGAAGCGTCCTTGAAAAAACGCAAGAAGTTGCTACGCCGGCGGCCGGGAGAAGAGCAGCCAAAAGACGCAGCCAATGCTGGGGAGACAGTCCAGTCTCTCAGTAACGTCAGCAGCACCGATGCCACTCCTAGTGCTTGTGTTAGCAGCACAAGTCCATGCGAATCAAGCAGACGTCACCCCTTGCCATCAACATCACGTCCCACAACTACTTCACCTCCTGCAACACCAGCTGCACTTGGTACTAGACGTTCTTTGGCATCGGAGAAGTACGAGGCATCTTCATCGACAAACGAGAGCAGTTTGGCTTCATCGGCAAGCGGCTCATCTTTGGACTTAGTACCTTTGTCAGAAGAAGACAGTCTTGCTGTCAGTATGATTATGCAGAATCATATGCTTACTATAAATCCAGTGGACCAGCAGTCCTGGACCAGAATGACCATACCGTCGGCGCAGGCTCACGATGCCATCAACATGGCCGATTGCTTCATACGGCGCCTCATCAAGTTCTTGAAAACCATCCCGGAATTTTTAAGTCTATGTCAGGACGACCAGGTCGCTCTGCTGAAGGTGGGCATTGCATGGGCTCCGTTTCGGCTTATGTGCCTACTCGTATTAGCTTAAAATGCATCCTGTCAGGTCGATGGTCAGAGGTTCTGTCCCACGTTTTGGCTACGTTGAATATAGTTGAGGTCTGTTGTAGAGTCGTCTTTGAGTAATGAGGTATACCAAGATGCCTTGCATACTAGCAAGCCTTCTTGTCGATTTTCCATGTTGTTCTATGGACCGATTTCATCTTGCTCATTGGCTCGATGATGCTATCACAGTCCATCCTTGCTTTAATTTTGTTTATCAAGTATGATATTACTCACCATTCAATTGCATTTCCCTTTGCAGCAAATGTAAAACGCCTAGAGAGAGATTGAGTTCTCTGAGGGCGCTTTATCAAGTGCATTATTATTATTATTATTAATGAAGCTCATTGGCCTGGTTAGAAGAAATGAGCGCAATTTCTCTCTGCTGGTGATTATGAGGATCGCCCTAATGGGCCCTTTGATGCCCAAGCAATAGCTTGGCTGTAATGCTGGACATTAGAGGTCCTGCTGGCGTAGCACTGTATGGTGTGACTGAATTGATGTTTGGCTCATTTGGAGGGTGGGATCGAGGATGCCCAAGCAAAGTAGATAGGCATGGTGTTTATTACATCCGAATTATTCTGAGCAAGATATTTGCTCACCATTCGATTGGTTTTCTTTGCAGCAAATGTAAAATGCCTAGAAAGAGATTGAGTTCTCTGAGGGTGCTTTATCAAGTGTATTGTTATTATTATTGTTATTATCTTGCCACCTATCAGTACACCATACCGAGTTGGACCTCTCCATCGTCGCCCGCCGTGGCGAGAGAGTTTTTTGTCTCAGACCGTCGGCACTGCCTACTGCAGGTCACGCGCCTATGTGAGTTAGTTTCAAAATGGTGCTGCTCTTGGTGTTGTGCAGTGAAAGGATTAATAGTGGAGATAACTCCTTGCATACAACTATGAACACCAGTGTGCTAAAACCAGTGTGCTTGACCATTATACTTTGCATCAATAGCATAGTCGTAATAACCTTAATATGCTATCGAGCTACAGCTCGGGTTTTAAGCTAAAACAGGCTACACATGTTACTTTTTTGACTGTGGCAAAAATCTCAATTTTAATCAAATCTACATTCTGTGCTTCCGTGGGGTTATTAGGTAATCATTGATGTCGACAGAAAGGTGAAGCATGCATGGGTTTATTAGAAAACGTGTTTTGTTAGCTATGATTGTGGACTGACACGTCCGCTATGAATGGTTTCCTTTTTTCGCTAAAGATGGTGCTGCTCATCCTAAAGTCACACTTAACAGCCCTATGCATTTCTCTGTATAGGGTGGCATAATGGAAACTCTTGTCATTCGTTCTGCAATAACGTTCGATTCCGGCATCGGTGGCTTCAAGGTTGAGTCACCCAGCTCCTCGGAGCAGCACCAGCTTAAGCTGCCCATGATCTTCCAAGGTCTTGGGAAAGACATCCTTGAGGAGCACATGAAATTTATCGTGAGCTTCAACACAATTGCCATGTGGAATAAATCTGTAATCGTGCTTGCGATGCTGATCAATGTATTTTCGCCGGATCGACCTGGTTTACGTGACAAAGGAGCAGTGGCAGCCGCTGAAGAGCATTATGCGCAGCTGCTGTTGCGGTATTTGCACTCGTTGCATCCTCCGGCGGAAGCAGCGGCCATTTACCCACGCCTGCTCATGAAGCTTACGGATGCACGCACTTATGGTGAGCTCTCCTCAATGAAGGTCGCTCAGGTCAACGCGAGTGACATGGAGCCACTGATGCGCGAGATTTTTAATGTCAGCTGACGAATTGGATTGTTGTTATAGACTGCATTCTTACTCAAATGGAGGTGTGCCGACCGCATGCCCGTGATGAGAGGTACACTGTGATGCTATGTTGGGCCGGATGACCATGTAGCCGAGAGCACGTGAGCTCGTTTTTCGTTTTCCGTATACCAAACAAACTGTGCGTCTTTCTTACACTACCGCATGCTTCTCTCTATAGCCTTATTACTCGGATGTGGCTGTACTGCACGTGGCAATTTGTTCTCATTCCTCTGAATGATATCATACTCGCAACCTGCAGAGTTTCCAGCCGCCTGTAATGCTCAGTGTACCCAGTACGGAGCGCTGTCTAGTCGCTAGCACATGTACTGCTGCTTTAGCCCTATTTTTATACTTCCCAACGGTGCTGTACTTGTGCAGTATTGCCTCCTTGCTAATGTAAGATAGCTGCAGACAGTGATATATATGATAAACATGACTGCAACCGCATTAAAGCAACCCTATCACTGACGAAGACCCGTGGTATATGTGACGTAGTGTTTTTAGCTAGTTATTGCATTCCTTCTTGTCACTAATGACTTCGGCAGAGTCACTGCCCAGGTCTGCTCCTTGTCTGCCGGCAGCTTTTGACACCATTGATCTTAACAACCCGCTTGAGGAGATTTCAACGTTGGTTCTGGTTGATGATGATGATCTGGAGTGATTGCATGTCACCTCTAACCATGTTATTCACGTTTATCAAGCATGATATTACTCACCGTTCAATCGCGCTTCCGTTTGCAGCAAACGTGAAGGGCTAGAAAGAGATTGAGTTCTCCGAGGGCGCTTTATCAAGTGCATTATTATTATTATTATTATTATTCGAGCAACATATGTCGTCGGTAGCTATACGAATTTTTAAGACTACGAGGAGGTAATTTTGGCATTCCATGTTCATTAGTTAACTCACACTTTATGGTTGGAACTTGCCGAATTTACCGGTAACTAATTATGAGGATGTGAGATTTGCAGGAGTCGCCTCTTTTTATTGTTCCTCATAGGGAGGATAGATTCTCTTCATAAATTCTTAAGGCTTCGCGGGTAGCGCCGAAATGCTATATTACCCACATGTTTAATTCTAAAAGCTAAGATAAGGCTAAAAAAAGCTAACCTATCTCACTGGTCAGCTGTAGCTCTGCTCCTAATTACCATCTTTCGTTTATCTGGTTTCAGTCAAAGCGAACCGTGATCACCCTGTCTCAGTGGCTTGTGAGTGCCGTGTTAACGATTACAAAAATAAAATAGAAGGCGTCTTAACCTAGGCTGTCAAATTATGGGATAGCAGGGTTCAAGTTCACGACTCGAAAGGTATGTGTGTTGCTAATGCTTGGTGTCATTACCCACTCGCAGTTGCAGATTACAATGATTGGCCATGCATTTGGTAATGCTGCTGAGGCTACTTCAGTATTGATGGTACGTACGTCTGTGTGTATCCTTGTCAATAACTCCACAAAAGCCACAAAGACCAAGTGGGCGTCATGCTGAACAATGTCAGAAGCATAACATTGTATTGTACACTGTTAAAGGCAACCTGGCTTAAAACGAGCCCAGCAGCAGTAGCAGAAAACCAGATCCGGCTGCGTGCTAGATCAGCCTGATTATGATATCGGAAATATTATTCTCGGTTCCTAAAGTATCGCGGCTGCGGACCGAGTATGTCTTAGTCGCGGTCAGTCAGTATACAAGCCCAAGTCTTGAAATAAATAAATAAATCCTAGCTGATTAAACAGCCTCTTTTGTATAGCGACAGAAGAGCCTTTACGGCTATCACCACCGCTTGCAGTGGCGCTAAAGGATCGCCCCGCCGCAGGAATCGAACCCATGACCTCGGGACCGAGGCCGTGAAAGCAACCGCCTGCCACCTGAGCTCTAGGCATTGTGCTAGACAGGAGTTTCACCCAAGGCCGTTACCGACGGTCGGCGGACCAGTTTTACTCTGGGCGCCGTGCGAGACCTGCGTGTACGGTTGCTGGACGCCTGTTACACCCTCCGTCGCTGTCGAATAGACTAGTCTACGTTATGGATGTGGACTAATTAACTTAAGCTATAGGAGCTCTTTATTGCTGTCGTGTTCCTTCGCTATCGGCATACCTGCATGCTCAGCTTCCTGTGGAAAAGGAGGTTGATTCAGCTAATACGGCGTCGTTTGCGCACGAAGACAGGTCAGTTTCTACTATGGGGGCATGGTCGTTGGCGTCTGTTTATATTTACCCTAAAAAATGTTTTAGAGCTACATGCTCTGGGTTTAGGATTTTTGGTGTAGTGTGTAAGGGCTGTATGTTTTTGGATTTAAGGATAAATCTTTAGGTTTTAGTGAGAAAAACGCGTAGCAGAAAAATGTCTGAAAACGTGTTTATTTAACGGAAACATAACCAGACGACGGTGACTACATTGAACGTTCCCCCCATAGCTGAAGCTGACCTAGCTACAGCTGCACAAATTACGCCGTATTAGCTGGGTTGATTAACTGTGTGCTCGATTTGAATTTGTTTTTAGTAGCAAGAAATTGCACGATTGGATTGCCTAATAAGTGTATTATGTTTATCAGCTTCTGCAAAGCATTCGCTTGCGTCAGTAGTTGGTATTCTTGGAGCACTTGGTGCAGATTGAGGGGGAAAATCTGTGTACATACGGTGTTGTTGACGGTGGCAACTCAATAATGGTTAACCTCTTCTTTGATTAGCGCTCGGGCCCTAAGGCCCGCCAGCATGCTGACACCAGGTTGTTGCTTATGAAATCCCGGTTATCGTTTCGTCCGCATTCCACAGCAAACCAGCACAAAAGACTCTAGCTGCCATTTCTCACGACTGATAATACAAAAAGTATACCAAAGACCAGTGAACTCAACATCCTAAATTTTGCTATGGCTCAACTGAGTTATTTCAATTCACAAGGCTGCCGCTTTCCTCGTGCAGGCATAACAACCCGTGCGTACTGAGGAGTGTCGGCTGAGCGTATGCTTAATCGTAATGTAGGGCGCAGCAAAGTTGAGTCACGAAAAATGACACTGTAAAACAAATTTGAAGTCGAAGTAGCACTTCTGCAAAAGCAGTATCACCAAGTGCATGCAGGAAACATGAGCCAGGATCAGATGAAGGTGCTGCAGAAAGTAACATGCGTTAATTGAATGTGTGGCTTTTTCTTAAAGCAAATACATGTTATTATTTCTGCATTGCATGAGCGCTAAAAAGTGGATGGTTTCTCATTCGGCTCCAGAAAATACAGCAAAAGTTTTGTAAAGTGCCAGAAATAAACCCAATCTCTTGGTAAGCAAGTGGCAACACCAGAACGCAACCAGCTCTCGGTTGGCATGGGCAAAGCCATCAAATGACTTTGCACTTGAACGCGAAACCCTTACGTTCGGTCAATCGACATTGCAGTCACTACGTTCTAGCAAGAATGCTATGGACTGCAATTTCAAGAATACAATGCCTACTGGGGGTGGGTGTGGTGGAGTGGAGTGGGGTGGGGCGGAAAACGTCTCACACAGGACGACCGGTATCGCAATCTCAGCCAGCTGGCAGCCAGTTGAAAGTGGCTAAGTGAAGAAAGGCGCATTCACCCGCATTAAATCACCACCGTGTGGAGAACATCAGCCTTGACAAAAGCACACGGACTGACCGGAGCATTCTGATGTTGCTGGCAATTTATCGTACTTACACACGTGCTTCGCCAGGTGTTGTGACCCAATTGGTAAGCTCGGTAGCAGATTCGCACTGACCAGCCAATGTAGAGCACACCAACGATCAATAGATGTAGTAGTTCTTAGTGGCAGCAGCCATTTCTAGTATAGCGTGCAGCAATTTAGAGGTGAGGCCTTCGAGAACAGTCATTAGAACACTTCGAGCAGACACAAATGTGCCATCAGCGTTGGCAACAGAGACTCCTTTATTCCTCTCGCGGTATATGTATTTATGCACGCGGGGCTAGGCGAGAACGGATATGAGTCACAAGGGGGGGGGGGGTTTGCAGCTTCGGGGGGGGGGGCTTGAGTTGAGGTTAGCACGACTTCAGGCCAAACCAGCCCTGCAGTCAGCCGTCCTCCATCATCAGATGTGTAGCCGCAGAGCGGGAGGAGAGGGGAGGGGTAGTTCCGTTAATCACTGTCACACCAGTCACAGACAAATTCCCTTCTTCCAAAGAACTGACAATATTAACAGAATGCTCCTGCAGCCTTGCTGGAGGGGGCGGCGCTCGAGTAGAGGTCGTTTCCGGTGCCTACCTGCACGATCTCCGCCGGCGGTGGCACTAAAACAGCAGCTGTTGCCCATCCATCGGCAGGTCGTTCTGACGATCTGCCATGGAACTGATGTAAGACAGCCTTCCGCCAATGCCCTCGGATGCGAAAACCACGTACACAAGGCACGGAGTGCTTCGCGGCAAGCTTGAATAAAGTTTGCTAACAACTACAGGAAAGAAGGCGCGAGTGTCACTACTGAGGGATACTTTTGTATTTTTGTTGCATAAGAGTTTGAAAATTAAAGTTCAATTATGAAAGATATGCTGAGCAACAGAAAACTACGTTATTGTCCCGATAGGATCTGAGAGTATGAAGCTTGTCATCGATGAACCGCCATTTCAGGTAGATTTGCAGAAGAGGAAGCGGGACAAGAGATACAAATTAGAAAAGATAGTTTCCTACCGAATCAACTGTACGACTATAAGTCACTGTAACTCTTTCAGTGATTGATCCATCGTAAGGGGAGTACTAGAGAATAAGCAAAAAAGTCTATGGTACCGCCGTCCAATCAAGTGGGACCCGAAAATATTTTCTAATATATGCTCTCAATGATGTGCCGGCTCCTTTTGTAAGTTAACCAGACTTAAAATGAAACACGAGCAAAACTGGGTTTTGCATGTATTAAAATTAGTTTTGCAGCACGAAACGCTAATTGGTTTTTTAAAGCTGTATTTTGTTACCTTCACGACCGTGAGATTCTCGAGGTCAGGAAACCGAAGCCCAAGAAAACTGTGGACACGCTCGTCCTTACCCGAGTGTGTTACACCCGGATTCCACCACGATTGCTTCAGAGAGCCTTGGCTCAATACGCTTCAAGAATAACTTTCACCTGTGTTACAGTGAGCGAGTCCCCTGTTTACAAATCTGTGTAACTAACCCTCTCGGATTTTGCATGCACTGCAGCAGATAGGCTTTAGAATTAGTGAATAGGCGGAATTTCAAGTAATTAAATATTTCAAAATACCCCGAATCATCGAAACAAACGTTGCGAGTTTTTGTGAACCGACATTTAGAGCACGAATTCACTTGGCTTAAGGAGTCCGAAGCCCACTAAAGGGTAAATGTCGAGTACATACTGAGGAGATTGGTCCAACGATCAAATACTTGATTTGGGTAACTTTCAAGAGACCAACACGATGGAAATGACATCTGAAGTTTTGAAGACTTCCGCATAAAAGGAAAGTATAAAAATATGAGTAGGCAAACCGTGTCTACACCGGAAGCAACGTATCCCCAAATAACCAATTGACTGATCTATGCATCACATACGACTTGTGTCTCAACTTATTGAACCTTGGTACATCGCGGTACATGTTTGCAGCTTGCTGAGGTACATATTTGTAATTTTTAAATAACTTCATTACCAGTAGAGCTTCGTGCCTTGTAAATTCTAGAACTCGGCTAATACTTGGCGTATCAACAAGAAATTTCAAATGTAAATTGACCTCTGCATGTACATCGCTACAATAGTTAATTTTTGATTTCGGTAGATTAGCGTTTATTATACGTGTCACCAAACGTTCTTGAACTTTATTATATGCAATCATAAACATGTATTGACGTATTCTTGACGTATTTACTTGATATTTACCCTTTGTTTTCATACAAATTCTTCGTAGAGACTCAACTCTTGTCTTTTATACCAAAGCATCAGACGGAATACCATTATGTACGGCAAAGAGCAGGGTCACAATAGACAAAGATTAAATGTTGCTAATTTATTGAGCTTGCACCTTCTGGGTTCAGCAAGCTTGACGTCTAAGTGACAGGCTTTAAGTAAACACGTTACAATATTGTAGCTCACCTAGTCACCAAAATATGCGAAGGTAGAGAGAGCCAAAACTATAATCTATGCATCACTTAGGAAGATGCCGGTACTTGAGCCGCTGGCTAAGCGGCAGTGGACTAGGTGGTTCGAGCCCTGTTGCAGTCTCCACGGATCGCCTGATGCCTGCAGGGGATGGCAGATGGGGAGCCACGTGCAGCTTGTCGGCGAGATTCCCATCGACTTGGGTCAACAGGGTCACCGGTGGATGGTCGGGCAGCTCGAAGAGCTCCACACTATTATCGCCGTCAGCATCTACGTCATAGACACTGTGGCCTTGGCAAGAGTCAGGCTTATTGCGACTATTATCCGGATAGGCACATGGCTTTCGAGTGGCAACGAGGAAACTGCCATCACTCATGCCCTTGGCAGTGCAGCCCAGAGAAGTGCCTGTACTTTCCATTCGCGAACCGACGAGGGTTCTAGAAGTCGGCTGCTCTCTCGTCGGCGGCGAACTTCGATCAGGCATTGCAGATTTGTTAACATTCTGTGAAGTGACGGCTCTATTTGCCATGCCACCATGGTGGGCACGCAGGCTGAAGCCTATACCATCACGTGGGACACCAGCCCGGCCACATGTCAGCAAGTCACCGGTCGAACATGGCTGCATGTCATCGGGCTGTCGGCTGCAGCCGTTGACGTCTACCATAAAGGTGCCCTCTGTGAAGATTGATGGGATGGCAGTAGAAGACATACTCATCGATTTCATTCGCAAAGTGATGTCGCGAAATCCACAATCGTCTCTAGTATTCTCCTCGCTTGTGGTGCTCTCTTTTACTTCAGAGTACATAGTCGCTGCCAGCCTGGTCGTCACAGGAGCTTTATCATCGAGTTTGCTCTTACCTGCAAGGGGTTTCAGTTGGTGGATTCGTGAACAGGTCGTGGAATGACACAGCAAGTATGCATTACAGAACATTTTTGTTTTTAACCAACGCATCATTTTCAGCATAAAAAGCAGCTGATGCTGTAACCTGCATTGCAAGATATCTGATTAGGTGCTGAAGACCCTTACCTGGCTTGCGTTTGCCTCCACGCTTAACTTGCATCATGCTTTCAAATTCTCGAATGAGCTGTTCATAGCATTGCTCAATCAAACTGAATTTTTCGACTGTGGTCAATGTCAATGCACTAGACTGGAGCACAGCATCATCATCGTCAGCACCCTCCTCAGTCGAACAAAGTGTGTCACTAGTCGCAGTTTCCCTTAACAGCCAACCTGCAGCAGCAGAGAGGCAAAAGAGATATCAATGACAAGAAGAGAGCAGTCAGCACAGGTAGCACCTTACAAACTGCTACAGCAACTGAGATCACGATGTGCAGGAAAACAAGGGACACAGCAAACATTATGAACCTGGGCGTCAGCAAGCTCTTATGCATACAGGATGCTTCCAAGACCCAGGACACTTTGTCGACCGCTTGCCTGCCTGGTTGTAGGCAGCAGCCATCTAAAAGGGGGAAGGGATCCTACCTGTTCAATGGTGCTGCAGTAATGAATGCTTTTTGAAGGCAGACGACAAAAAAGCTGAAGAATATGCCACACAAGTTTCTAAAGAATTATGCCTTAGTTCATTGCATGAGGACGCACAGCTCCAGAAGAGCATGAGGACGCACAGCCAGAGTTCCAGAAAGCATGCTAAGCTTGGCGAGGAAAAGGGTGCCATGCCACTAAAAGGTCTATCAGTATGGATGTTTTGGTGGGCAGGTTGGGGGAGGGAGTGGGTTTAACTTTAGTATACCCAAATTTTTCACCGACGGCATACGCATAAGCAATGCCCTTTGAACGACTTGAAACAATTCATATGCCGTAGCCAGCGGGCACAAAAAAGCTGCGGGCTGCCGCACACATTATGAGCATAGAAGTCATGCACATGCTCAACATCGCCCACAGAGCGATCAGCAATAATGCCTTGTGATCTGATGTGATACAATCAATGCTGATACACAGCTGCGTTTCGCCCGTTAATGTAGTTCAATTGCATGCATAATTCGAAGGCCGCTCCTTTTTGGAAGTAAAACCAAATCACTATGTTCAAAGTGCTTCATACACACAAGTTACCTTCATCGCGAGTTCCTCGAATGATATGCAGAAGTCCAGACACTGCTAGCTAACCTAGACACACTAGCAACCGGATATTCCATTAATTCATATTTTAATGAAGAGTCTCAGTCTGCTGCACAGTCTGCAGCAAGAAAGCATGCACGTGACCAGTGGTGTAGACGTAAAAATGCTTAATATGATGGATTCGGTGACCCGTGCTGGTGTACTAGGTAAGGCGGTTGCTTTACACGATCTCGGTCTAGTGGTCGTGGGTTCGAATCCTACGGTGGGCGATTCTTTATCGTCACTGCAAGCGGTGGTGATAGCCGTAGAGGCTCTTCTGTCGCTATACAAAAGAGGCTGTTAAATCAGCTAGTATTTTATTTGCATGACAGCACCGTCTGTGCTCATTTATCCATTTTTCTAATTCTAACTGACGAATCTTAGTCAGCCATGCAGTCAAGCAGCAGCTCAACAATTCGTGTGACATGGGGGGGGGGGCTAGAGGCAAATTGCAAGTTTTCACACGTGACCTGCAATTGTTCATGCATCTCAATGTAAGTCCTATTACAGTATGTAGGGCACTACCTACATGGCCAAGTAGACGGTTTTCAGGGTTTTTACATGCCAATGCATTGTGCAAATTGTATACCACAAAAATAATTAAAAAAATTACATGTCAAGGCCTTTCTGAGGCAATATAAATGAGGCTGTTGAAGCAGCCTTCTTTTTATCGACGCCATTCTCACGGTAAGCTCTCACGAGTACTTACCCGGCTTCTGCCACTCAATCTCGGCACATGCGACACCGTTTTTCACTCTTTTCTTTATAATCCTACAAATAAATACAACCAACAATGACACTTTTAATCTGTCACGATTTGAATCTTGCTAGCTCTGTTGAAACTCACATATAAATGTAGATTAATCACAGCACATTAAAGTAATATGTGGTCTTATGCTATTGTCAGTTAGTAAGACCACCATATACAAACACGCAAGTATAATTCGAATGAGTTCATATAATTACTATCCCGGAAACATCTACAGTACATCGACTCGTACACTCGGAAAATATCCTCGAAGTATAGCAGCTGCTACTCTGGCTGCTATTCTGTTCAGCTAATAAGAGGTATTTTATACTATGCCAGGTGTACTAAAGTTGGGAACAGTACGAGAAAATAGTTATTGACAGCCTCCTAAAAAGTTCGTTTGCTGTTGGTATGCATGGGTTTACCATATAGTCCTTCAAATCGGGAACCGTTAGACCCATACTTAAAAAGCCTGGATTAGATACACAGGTCCTTGCAAACTATCGCACAGTTTCCCTTCTTCCTTTCTTGTCAAAGATAGTTAAAAAAATTGTTGCTAAGCAACTGGTTAAACGTATTGAAAAAATGAAATGTCAGAAACATTTCAACCGGGGTTTAAGAGGCAGCACTCCACTGAAACTGCTCTTCTCCGTGTTAGCAATGACATTCTACGTGGCACCGATGACGGGAATGTCACTGCCCTAGCTCTGCTAGATCTGCCAGCTGCCTTCGACGCCATTGATCACGGTGTTCTACTTGAACGATTGAGAACAACGATCGGTCTGGTAGACGAGGCACTGGCGTGGTTTAAATCGTACTTGTCTGATCGTGTTCAATCCGCGTCGTGTGGGGGTCAGGCCTCACACACGAGACGGGTCACCTGTGGGGTCCCTCAAGGGTCTGTACTCGGTCCCTTGCTGTTCTCCATTTATACTCAAATTCTGGGAAAAGTGATTAAGGCCCATAGAATAGGATATCCCTTTTATGCTGATGATACTCAGCTGTATTTGTCATTAAAACCGACGGAATTTGCTGCAACAACTGATAAACTGAATGGTTGCCTTGCCGACATTCGGTCCTGGATGTCGGAGAACTTCTTGAAATTAAATTACGATACCACCGAACTGCTGCTCATAGAACACTCTAAGCATGTGGCTGGATTAAAAGGCTTTGCTATTCTAATAGATGATGCTGTTGTCCGACCAACACAACGTGCTCGAAATTTAGGTGTCGTTTTCGACAGCTGCCTAAATTTTAAAGCTTCATTCAGAAGACTGCTTCTACATCTAGCCATCACGTCCGATCCCTATCCAAGATTAGGAGCTGTCTTCCACAGTGGCTTGCAAAACATTTAACTAGCTCCTTAGTTCTGTTTCGGCTTGATTATTGTAATTCCCTTTTGGCTGAGCTACCAAAGAAAGCACCCAGGCCACTGCAGCTGATAATGAATATGGCTGCAAGGCTAGTCTTCAAGTCCCAGAGGTTTGAGCACGTGTCTCCTTTGCTAAAAGAGCTGGGATGGATGCCGGTTGAGCAACGGATACAGAGAAAAGTTCTTTTGCTGACCCACAAGGCCCACCACGGCTTGGCTCCTTTGTACCTAGCTGAACTGCTGCACCAGTTTCAGCCTCTTTGCACCCTCAGGTCCTGTATGGGCAATAAATTAGCTGTTCGATTCCTCCGTTTAAAGACCGTTGGCAACAGAAGCTTTAGCTCTGCAGGTCCTAGACAGTGGAACTTGCTTCCAAATTCTTATGCAACGACAACTACTCTCCTGCTGCCGAGTATGGCTCATCCTTTTCAGTGGTCTTGAGCTGCTACTTCCATGCTACTCACTACCTCAACTGGTCTCCTGACTCTGCTATGCTTCCCACTTTCTCTTTGTTGCGTGAGATGAAGTCTGTTGGCTACCGGCTGTGTACCGGAAGCCACTTAGGCTGTGAGTGCGCTATACAAAACTCTCATGCATAACACCCCACATAGTCTCTATGGCTTTGTGGAGTTACAGACGGAGATACATTACATGGGTTTACTGTGACATCATCCACAGTGATTCTTTATGACCGGCCTTTTCAGGCCAGGCATAGTGGCCACAATCGTCTGCATTGCAATTCTGCTGAAGCACCTCCAACATTGCCTAAATTTTACTGAAAGGGTCAGCTACTAGTGTAAGCCCAACACCCAGCCTCAGCCGCCTGTCGATATCGTCCCGTAAACGTCCAACGAGTTCAGATCAGTGAGCCACAGGGTGAGCCACTGCACCAGCACTATACACGGATCCGTCAAAACAATAGCTGACCCACTTGACGGCCTTTTATTTTGTGTGTGCATCCGATTAGCAAGGGACTATCCTCATAGGAGTGCACACGAGACTTATCGATAAGTGTAGCAGCTCTTTGGCTAAAAAGTCGCTAAAAATGTGACTGGCACCAACGTGTACAGCAAGCTTGAAAGTCAAACAACGGTTCCTGGGCGAGAAATCCTAGCAACACCGGCCGGCTCATGTCAACAGCATGCCTGCAGGGGCAACCATGATAAAACCCGGTGCCAGAAATGGGGATGCAGTCGCCTCGCGTGCGAGCACATCGTTCATCGTGTTCACGGATGGAGCACACAGATGCAGGAGCAGGTGCGAACGATCGATCGATGCTGCCTCGATCGGCTCTCACCGCAGAGGCTTGAGCAACTCGTCTGCTTTCGGGACCAATGCTCCACGATGAGAGGAAGCAGCAGTCATTTGCCATAGGGTCAGCAGTGGCACACATTTGTCTGCAGTGTAGGCCAGCAGCCAGTCCAATTTCTCCTTGAGAAACTCCTGCAACAAAATTGACACTGGGACACGGCCGTCATCGACCAGCAGCACAGCGAGAATCGAGGAAAAGCAAGAGCACCATTAAATCGTCCAACGGTAGGACGTTCTTACCTAAGTGACCGCACATCTTAGCATACACCAAGGCATCTAGGAGCAGCATGCAGCAACGGTGCACAGCTGCCTCGGTGCTTGCTTAGAGGAACGGAGGCACACTGATCGGTTTCCATGGGAGCAGGTGGTCGTGGTCGATGCCGTGTCGAGCCACGAGCTCTCTGACAAAGACGACTCGAGATCCAAGTAAGGAGAGAATTAATACCCCTCAATAAAGAACTAATGAAAGAAGACAGTATCCCAGGTAGGCCGATGCACCCACAGGGAAGTGCCTGCGCGCACAATCACGTAGTAGAGCAATTTTGTTTGCGCAGGAAAAACAAGGATGTGGGGCATTGAAGGAAGATGGCGCGGATGAGCCGCACGAGTGCCACTGCTACGAGTACAGTCAACTACATCGAACGCTGGCTAATGTGCTGCAGCGTATTTCCGCCTGTGGCTCCACATAGCCACAAGAATAAAGCGCAGGAGAATTACACTAGAGAGTTTTTTATGTTATGGAGCAGTCAAAGTCTGAGCGGCTGCTTTTGTCAACAAGAGATCGCATTCGAGCAAATTGAGCCGACACTTGGTAGAGGAGAGGAGGAGCCAGAGATTATCCAAGAGATCAGACATACGGTGTATCCCACAGGTTGAACACCGATTTTCAATTCTGGTGGCAGCCGATGTCTCTGACCGGATCTGCTGCCCTCACTGGCTGAGGGTGCTTTGATGGCAGCAGAGTTGAAGAGGCAGCAACCCGCCCAGTAGCGTTTGCAAGTAACTGGGCGTCTGGTGATCGTCATGCACTTGCTATGGGCCAGTGGTTGAGTAGTAGGTGGGCTACTATTTCTGCGATGCAATACAAATAAAAGAAAAAGTACCTGCAAGCTGGGAAGCTGTGGCATTTTCCAATAAAATTGACTGCGATGGAATTGCTGAACACAGTGCTCGGTTAGAAACTCCGATACGACCTACAATAGATATACCAATGTCGAGCGGCCGTCAAGACAGCGCCTAGCGCTATGCAAGCAGAGCACAATGCACAAGCGGCATTTCCGCTACTCGTTCGAGTGCCATGATTACGAACGGCAGAAGGGGTGTTGAAAGAGGAAATTTGAGTCTCCCCCTCCTGCCCGGCGCTGTCTTGGTCACGAGTGGCCTGACAACGGTAGTCTAGAAGGGAGTACGAACAGAACCCATGGCTAAGGACAAATAAGAGTGGGACGAAGCAAAACTACGGGTCGAGCATTGAGATTAAGTCAGCCACGGTGGGCTTGAAGAAGGAAAAACAGGTAGAGGAGAGAGACTACAGAGAAGTAGAGCTCCTTCCGCTCGAAACCCTTGTTATCTGCTAGCGGGTTCAACCTGTTGATCTAGCTCCCTACGGTTAGCAGGAGCATGGCCCAGATGTTGGCTAAAAAAAAAACAAACTGCCTACCACACCAATTCCCCCTGACTGGCACCCCATCAATCGTCACGTCATGGCGAGTCCGAAGCATCTCACTCAATTTTAGGTCCCGTCTTTTTGTAAGGCAAATATTAATAACAAATTCCTGTGGACATGGAGTTATCCAACTCTGGTTTACCTATCTGAAAAGCTCACTCACTCATCGGGCCTCCGGCTGAGGTGGCACCACGTGACTTTGGCAGCTTGGTGGAGCCTCTTACTACATCGCTGCCAGCAAATAAGACCACATTGTGTGCGACAACATGTCTTAAATGCACTTAAATTAACATGTACTAAAGAGGCAGTCATACCCACTGGGGGTAGGAAGTAACTATAGACATCCCCAGGTTACAAACCATGGCCACTCTTGCCTTACACTGTGCTAGTGACTTTGCTTATTGCCGACTCTGACTTTCCTCGTACTTATAGCGTTTATACTATCGATTCAGGAATTGCTAATAGCTGACTTAGTCCCATCCACAGCGCCCTGCTCTAATGCAGGAGAGTGGTATGAAGGAAGATTTCCCTGGAAAGCTGCCGAGCCATCACCGGCAGACGTCAAGTTTGCTGCAGCAGTCATCATTGTAAAGTAGTATAAAAAGAACTAAAGAAAAGGAAGATGAGCATATAATAAAGCTTTTTCTGAAAAGTGCGTAGCGCTAAGTAATGTGCGCTATTACATGTTTGTTGGCGGATTTCCTAGACAGACCCCAGCATCTTCTGCACAGAAAAGAGTTGAGCCGCGGCTACAAGACATAAGCATCCCATTTTCAAAGGCTAGATAGACCTACGAGCGCCAGCCATTTTTATTTTGGCCGTGGGGCGTATGTGATGAGCTCCAGGGTTCTAATAGGTCAGCTGGTCCAACTAGGAGCCAAAAAGTAGTAAATAGCTTCTCCTCCATGAGTCGGCCAACTTTGGCTCATCCCCCAAAATGTGGTGACCTATGGTGACGTAGTAACCTAATAGTAAGATAATAATAAAAACCGCAGTAAAATAAGCAACCTAACCAAATCTGAGAACAATCGGTCCGAAATCAGCGTCGATTTAGGTGGAAAGTCGATACTGTAAATGCAGCTTTAGCCATACTGCCATTTACTCATCAAAAGTAGATGCAAGGCTAGCTGCTGAACACTAATTATCAGCATGCAATTAATTATATATTTTTTAAAATTTAATCTGTTAAAAAATTGGCAGCCTAGTAGTCTTATTAGATGAGCCTCAGAGTTCTAATGCTGGACGACGAAGGTGGGGATAACTCCATGGGACGATTAGAGCCTATGCATCGGCAATGCAGCAGTCTGGCCATCGGCAATCTAGCTTTTGCACCAACCCTCCCCTGCTTTGCGTATCTGGCTACACTTGATTTCGGCCTCAGCTCTCTGGTAAAGGAGACGAAAGGTTGTGAGGAACTCAGCTAGAAAACTGCTCGGAGCATTGGCGGTCATGTCAGCAACTCCAAAACAAAAAGCAGGCAAAAACAAGTAAAAAAACACATGGTACCACACTGAATAATTCAGGAGATATACTTTCATAACTTTATTGTCTATCAGTGCCGGTCAACAGAAGTGCTGTCACGCACCTGTATATAAGCATGAGCTGAAGCCTGGGTATCATAAAGATCAGATCAAAAAAGTAAATTCACAGCATTAAGATGGGCAAGCGATAGGGTTTCGACCTTTGCGAGCAACCGAGCGGCTCAATATTAAATCGAACACAAAAAACTAACTAACAGCTAACCGAGTCTAGGTACACAGGCAGGGTCACCGGAACTTACGCACATCTGCTGGCCTAAAGGTTTTCAATTTATAAGCAAACTGCATTTAGTGTGACTCTTTATTTAAAACAATTTTAAAATGGGTAAATTGTTGCTACGGGGCTAATTTTCAACTAAACAGATTACAACTTGCTTTCAGCAAGTGACCCAAGCAGCTGGTGTAGGCCACGTGATCTTTTGGTCGGGTTGGTTGGGGGGGGGGCAATGATCTTTATAAGCGTGCTGCTTTGGCAAAGTGGTTAAGGTGCTCCCCTTTAACGACCGATGTCAAGATGAATGCATTTGATGACCGAGGTCTTCGGCTCGAGCCCAAGGCACATGTGAAGAGCCTGAACTGAGATTAAGTTCTCTAAGGATTCTATACAAATAAATTATGTATATTTATATTAATAGTAGATAAACACTTTCTTCTGAGCCCACGCGATCTGCATACGAAATATTCAATTCTCATCGGTTGCTATACAAATGCCATATTATTTACTACTACTTCTACTACTGTTATTATTCTTTAAGACAGACCTAGTTCAGGATCACCAGGCTTAGCTGTGTTAGCAAGTCGGTGCTCGGTGGTACAGGAGCATTTATGTAAAGACTTAGTAATTTTCAGGGTGCAGAGTAGGAGCACATGCACACTATTACGCCGAGCTGGTTTGGTCCAGCGATTAAGGTGCTCGCCCCGACGACCAAGGTCTGGCTGAGATCGCGGGCTCGAGCTCCGAGGCATATGTGAAGCACCTGAATAGAGATTAAGTTCTATTGGGGCGCTATATAAATGAATTATGCATATCATTTCATATATTTAGGTATAAAAATAATAATAATGCACTTGATAAAGCACCCTCAGAGAACTCAATCTCTTTCTAGGCACTTTACATTTGCTGCAAAGGTATCTGCACGCATCTCCCAGTCTGTCGCACTGCAAAGCCACACAGACAAGGCAGGTGTTATGCCAGTGTGTTTTGATAGTGAACTCAAAAAAGCATCAGCAGTCTTAAGTGCACATGCGGTAACCAACAGACTTAATATAAGACAACAAAAAGAAACTGAGAAGCATAACCAAGTCAGGAAAATTGAGGAAGTGAGTAGCATAGAAGTAGCAGCATTGGACGGTTGGAATGCATAGAAGGAATGTGTTAGAGTCGGCAGCAGGAAAGAAGACATCTTAAGTGTGATTGTTGCAAAAGCTAGTTGTACAATTTATGACCAGAAGAGCTTCTATTGTCAATGCTCCACGAGTAAAAAACGTATTTTTTTGCCCGATGAGACGACAAGAGGGAATGTAGAGACTGAAACTGGACTAGCTGCTAAGCTTGGTATGTTAGGCCGAAGGGCCGTCCTTGTGGGTCAGAGTAAGAATTTCGCTCTGCATCCACTATAGCTGCAGAGAGCTGGTTATTGATTGTACAAGCTAGCCAACCCATTTCGAAAAGGTCATTTCCGCTGGTAGTGCAGTAACGTACTGACCAAAGACGACCTGTTGGCAGCTATGTATGAAGCCGAAAGCTGGTTTCATTGTTCTGCATGCTTTCAACAGGCATATGCAATATAGCACATAGTTCAAGCAACCACCTAGAGCACATCTCATGGCCACTCTATGAAGAACTCAATGCGCCGGTTGGATTTTCATTCCCGTTTCATTGGCACTAAGAATAGCATTGAAGGACCAGCTACGACAGAAGAAGCTGCAACCACCGTGTGCCCGAGTCGTGCATAGCTACATACTGTAACCGCTCAATGTATATGAACAGCTAGCCAACGGAGGAGGCAATGCATGCAGTCTGTCAGGATCAGGAAGTAACTGCCGGGTGAATTCATTTTACCATTATCGGCCTAAATCAGAATGTCTGGT
Source organism: Cristatella mucedo (assembly GCA_009760855.2). Classification (NCBI taxonomy): domain Eukaryota; kingdom Metazoa; phylum Bryozoa; class Phylactolaemata; family Cristatellidae; genus Cristatella; species Cristatella mucedo. Next base: position 875,309 of record WPIO01000021.1, read on the forward strand.
GGCACAGTTCCTAGTCGAAGCAAAATCGCTGCACACGGGAATGTTTGAGTGACCAAGAAGTCATTCGGCCTACTGGCTTTGGTTAGGGCCAGATTTGTCCACTCGGCAATTACAGATTCTGGTGGAGCAATTTGTTTACACTCAGCGAACCGTAGTTGCTAAATCGGAAATGCCATGCCCTTAGTGACCGATGGACACTCACCTTCTCATTAGGGAATTCCGGCAGCTCGAGCGCTTTTGCAGCAATGTGCTTCTCGTAGGGCAGCAAGCTCTGATGAGGGATACTCTTCCACTGTCGAAGCCTTCGAAGTGTAAACAATATTTAATAATCATAATACAAAATTTGCATATAACTCTAAGAGAACGTCATCTGTTTCTCGGCCCTGTGCAAATTCTGGGAACAAAAGCCTGTCAGCGGATTAGTGACAACATGCACCTCCCAGACTGCACAAGCACAAAAAAGGACAACAGACACGGAGGATGGATGTGTTTTGCATGCAGGCCGGTCACTGGGGGCACCAAACTTCGAGGTGAAATCTGCTGTCTCAGTAGTAGGTACCTTAAAGGCTGACAGGAGTCCCAAAAACCACTGCAGGCTCCCTTCAGGGGGTTGCACTGGGCAGAACGAGCTTTCTGCAAATATCAGCCTGGGTAGGAGGAGGGAGCCTCCTTGCCTAGAGCAAGCTGCAATGAGCTGCTGGGTGAGAAGGTCGCACGGCTGTGGCTGCTGCTGCTGCTGCTGCTAGGATCGCTCACTTTCCCAAGCCCAAGCATGTGTAGCCTTGGGTACATAGACATGCTTCTCAAAAGAGCAGTGCAGATAAAAAGCCTTTGGGTCACACCCAAATCTTACAAGCAGCCAACAAGACGAATCCAAGACGTACCCAATGATAACTATAAGCCCGATGCTCTGTAATGCTGAAAGGAAGGAATATAGATCTACGATAGAATGACCTCAGGCCAAAGATAGAAAGAAAGAGACAGTAAGGATTTTAAACGAAAAGCTTCGATAAATCTTGCTGCCATGTTCCATATCTGTACACAGACATACAATTTCACACACTGTATTTTTATATTTTTAATCTTTCAGTGATTCTTTTTCGCAAGAGCCCATTTAATGCATGGCCACAACCTAATGCCTGCAAGCCTACTGAAAAGGCATGCAGTCAGTGTGGCAGCCTTGGACGCAGTAAGAACAATTTTATTGCTTGAGGATCAGTTCAGAAAAAGAACGAGTGGTATGACATTTGTCTTTCAACTCATCGTATGGCCGTGTTTACGAAACTTCATGGCTAAGCATGCGATTTGGGAAAAGAAGATAGCAGGACATGATTGCATATACAGCCTACAAAGCTTTGTAACAATGTTTAGAACAACGATGACCAACTACTGATTGGTGAAGGTCTCATCTATAGACATCGGCAAGAATCGTGCAAGCAGCTATATTAGCAATAATAATAATAATAATTTATTTGCATACTATCCTAAGCAAGCTTAATCACTTTATAGGCACTTTACATATGCTTTACATGAAGCATGGCCAAATGACTAGTGATAATATGCACAGTGTCAACATGCATAACATGGTTAGTGGTGTCATGTACAGTGTGAGCAAACAAAAGCACAAAAAGGACTAGTATCACGGACCCACCGAATGCTATAAGAAATAGCTATCCAGGCATACAGATCAACCTCCCCACGGTTAAGAGCTGAAGCTTAAGGTATCATAGGTGTACCAGATTCAAAAGAGGGGCAGCTCAGACCCAGCACAGTGAACTGGTACAAACGGACATGTTAGTGGGAGGACGTGGGCAAGATAGGCAAAATTCTTGCCAGTTCCCTCTCGACAAGTGGCTCTACAAAGGACAGCATATCGCACCTTTCAATTACTGCTTGCTCTGGCATTGCAGTCAGCAGTTGCAGGGTCTGCGTTTTGCCGATGCCCGGGACGCCGCGTGAGTCGTAGTCACAGCCAGTGAACAGAGCCACAGCAATTAGTTTTTCTCGAGATAGCTTCAAGGTGGCCTCGACGTCTGCCATGTCGTAACTGTCGATGCTGGGCTCCTAGCAATCGGTCCACTTATTAAGAAACCGATGAATTCACAAGTAGCACTGAGTGCCAAACTAGCACACAATGGCGACACGTGTCACTACAGAGAGTGGCTACCTTGGTCATCGTGAAGTTCCTGTACACTTTCGAAGCACCATATAGGAAGGCATCACCATCGTCGGTGATGACGGCATCGACAAGCTACAAGGCAGCACACCAGCCCGGCTACAGACACTTCCTGATCTAAACATGTTATGCAGCGGATTGTATTACATTATAGGCACATGTGAGTAGGCATGCACACATATATGCATGCATACCCAATCCCACACACACACACACACACACACACACACACACACACGCACGCACGCACACACACCGGCATGCATGCACTTGCGCGCACACACGGGCGAGCATACCGACAACACCCACACATCAGACCACTGTGACGCATTGCTGCTGTAGTATCAAAACGATAGTCCTACTTCCCGAGTCCTTTGTGGACAGCTTCAAGCTACAAGAATGACAGCAGAAATGCTATGGGGGACAAGGGAGTATCCAGGAATTCGAAAGGCAGAACTGCAACCATAAGGGGCCGGGTAAGAACAAGGAATGCGGCCAATAACAATAATAATAATAATGCACATGATAAAGCGCCCTCAGAGAACTCAATCTCTCTCTAGGCGCTTTACATTTGCTGTAAAGTGAAATGCAATTGAATGGTAAGTAAAATCATGCTTGAAAAACAAACGAGATGAATAATATGGTTAGGGGTGACATGCACAGGGTCAGCATGCAAATGTGGTTAGTGGCAGCATGCACAGTGTCAGCACGCATAAGCACATCAAAGACGAATCACAGGGACCCACTAAATGCTGTCCTAAATAGGTGTGTTTTTAGGTTCCTTTTAAATGTGGTCAGGTCAGGGGATGTTTTGACGCAGGTCGGGAGGGAGTTCCAGGCTTTGGGAGCATATGAACTAAATGCACGGTCTCCAAAGGATTTAAGGTTTGTATGAGGTATTTCTAGACTGTTGGATTCCGAGAAGCGGGTGGTACGATGCTTGGCCTGATGGGGTAGTATATCTGACAGATAGGCTGGAGCCATAGAATGAAGGGACCTAAAAGTGAGCGACAAAACCTTGAAGTCAATCCGTTGCTTGACTGGTAGCCAGTGCAGGTCGGCGAGAAGTGGAGTAATGTGGCAACTGCGAAGCTCACGACAGACAAGCCTAGCTGCAGAGTTTTGCACCAGCTGCAATCGCCTGATCGCACATGCTGGTAGGCCAGTAAGCAGTGGGTTGCAGAAGTCGAGAAGGGATGTCACGAATGCATGGACCAACTTAGATGTGGTATCCTTATCGAAACAAGCCCAAATTCTAGCAATGTTATGAAGCTGAAAATAGGCAGATTTGACTGTGGAGCTGATATGGTCGTCTAACGAGAGGTCGCTTTGGAATATGACACCTAGATTTCGGGCCAAGACAAACCCACGGAGGGTGCCAGAGGCAGTCAATCACGAGGAAGGTTGAGGCAGAATGCCGGGCTCCTTGCTGCCTGCAAAGCCTTTCCGATCGGTCCAAATGGCTGATGGCTCCCTGGTCACCTTCCCTACACCTAAGGACTTTACCTCGATCGAGCTTCCTTTGCAGCAAATGTAAAGTGCCTAGAAAGAGATTGAGATCTCTGAGGGTGCTATATAAAATGTATTATTATAATTATACCTTCACCCCTGGGTCGAAGCCCAGGTGTAAGTGCTCGCACTGCACAATCTAATTCCTACATTTGAGACCTGCAGTGGGCAATCCGTTAGTGCCCACTGCAAGTGGTGGTGATAGCTACTGAGGCACTTCTGCCGCTTTAAAAATGAGGCTTTTTTAAATCATCCAGTCTTTACTTTACTTTTACCATGACCGAAGCAGTGAGTTATAGTGGGTGACACCCCCTTCCGAAGGCTTACGTGAGCTGAAGCCCGACTCTCCCTTTCACTGTGCCTATAAAGGGGGAGGGGCAGCCAGATCAGGGCAAATATACACTAGGTCAATATTCTCACAGTATGGCCACAGGTGCTGTGACAGGTACCCCAGTCCGGTAATAAAAGGATTTTCCATAATGCAAGCATCCTAAAGTTAGATGTAGCAAAGGAAAATATTTATTCTTGACAGTCCACTAACAATACATATACTGTCGGAATGTAATGCAATGTATGCATTTAGTATGAGGTTGCTCCAACACGATTCTTAATGATCTCCCTTATCAGCAATGACATTAAGGCAATGAGCTTCCATGCTGACTCTTCCTTCGTAGCACTCCACAGAGCCTGTACTTTTGGTGGAAAGATCGGCTGTGCAAGTAGGCCGAACACCCTGCCTCAGCCACCTCTCAAACCCCAATCAGAGCATTTGAACTTTGCAGTCCGACTTCCTTGACCACCTGAAGGAGTCGTTCGTGTTGGTCCATAATACCTCTGATCTAATGAAGAGCTCCGACACATTTTTCGGCAAAGCAGCCCCAAGCAATGACCGATTTCCCTCCAAATTTCACGGTAGGTTGAAGGCAGTAATGCCAGTAAGCCTCATCTCTTCTTCGGCTAACCCTTGTGCATAGCTTTCCATTACCAAATATCATGAACTTACTTTCGTCTGTCAATAACAGAACTCTACTCGTCTTCTGTCCAGTGGGTGGGTCGTAGGGCAACTGTAAGTCGTCTGCTTTTGACAGCTGGTGAGCAAAGGCTTGCGTTTTGCAACCAACCAGAAGATGCCACTCTTAGCCAGCCTCCTACAGACAGTACATACAGCAGTTGCTTTTCAGAGGTTTTTCACACTTTACCGAGGTCATGGGTTGGAATCCTGCGGTGGGTGATTCTTTGTCGCAGCTGCAAGCTGTGGTGATAGCCGTAAAGGCTCTTCTGTCGCTATAATCAGCTAGTATTATTATTATTTTTACTAATATCAATACATGTAGCACCTTCATATGACTAATAAAGGTCTCGAAGTGTGGCAGTTCTGTTCCGGAGTGCTCCCATCCTAATGAGCCGGTCACCCTTGGCAGTGGTTTTTCGTGGCTGGCCAGATCCAGCTGCTCAGGTCATCAATGCAGTTTCTAAATATTTGTTTAATTATAGGGAACAGTAATTTACTAATCTCTATAGCTTTCGTCCAATTTCACAATTGCTATGGCCTTGCTGATGTAGCACTGTCAGCATCCTTAACATGGTCACTGCAGCGTTTCCCGCCCGGCATTTTGCGGCTACAAGTGGCCAACCTGGAAGTTTGGGTAGTGGGCAGGCATAAGTGTCATCCTTGCACTATGGAGAAGTGAAAATAATATTAATAATAATAATACGCTTGATAAAGTGCCCCCAGAGAACTCAATCTCTTTCTAGGTGCTTTACATTTGCTGCAAAGGAAAATAAATACGATGTAGGTTGATGCTATAAATGTTGGGAAACTCCAAAATATGGCAATACTTATAAAAATGGCAAATATCCAGGCAAATGGTCTGGTTTTTAATGATAAGCACGTGATTAGGCCTCCTATAGCTGCCCAAGAGGATGTGGTTGGATAACTCCTGGCTTGCCGAAGTTCCAAGATGCTCAGCAGTGGCTTTGGTTTGTGTGCTGGCAAGTCCGAATACTGAAAATTAAGGGGTGGGAGGATTTTTGCCACTGAGTGTAAATGATGACGGTGGGACGATGCATCGAGTCATTACTTATTTCGAGAGGCCCCAGCCGAATGATGGGGCCACGGTGCTGATAACTAACCTACGCACATGCTAGGGGAGTGTTGCCGTGATCACACTGGCAGCAATGACAGTCGAGGAAAAGAATGACAAAAAGCAAGGGGCAGAGCTGCCCACGTGAAAGCAAGTCGGTAGCACAGCTATGCAGCTTAAGGCAGAGTGCTGCCCTTGTGACCCACTAGCACGCATGCAAGCAGCAGGCGCCAGGCATCGCTGAGCGTGTGCCTCGGCAGCAGATACGGGGGCACGCGCGCGGCTGGCAGCGAGTCTCACCCCGTGCTGGTTGAGCGCTGCGCACAACGCTTCGGCTTCACCGGCCGCCCTCACGAATGGAACGCCAAGATGCTCCAGCAGCTCACAGCACTGCAGCGGAGCACAAGTGCTGAGCACGTGCGCGTGCCTCGTGCGCACGTGCTTGCAACGAATGCTCAACGGGGGCGAGCACGTCAAAAAGTGCGGCACAAGGCGCTAGGTGTGCCGCACTTTGAACCGGCTGCACTGCGCATACCCTTTCATCATCATCCTCCTCTTCCTCCCCGCTGAAGAGCTAGCGCGCATGCACGACACGAGGACGGCTGCCTGCCTGCTGCAAAGCTTCTGGGCGCTCCGGTCAAGGCCAGACATGACAGCTAGACCGACCGGCTGGCAGCAGCAACCGCTGCCTGCGAGGGGCATCGAGAGGCTTCCCGGCACGTTCGTGTCATCGTTGCCAGTGCGTAGCAGCGAGCTCATTCGCTGGAGGGCATACGACACATCGCCCCTGCTGCGTAAGCATGACCGGGGGGGGGGGAGGAGGAGGGAGAAGCATTGCCAAGCTGGCTCACCTCTCGAATGGCCGCTGTAAGCTGTGGCCTCTTAGGCTTGCCAGCCGGTGGCCTGGGGCACCCGCCAGCAGCAGTAGCTGCGCCTCTGCTTTTCTGCTGGGAGCGGCAACGCTCAGCTATTGTGTTCCACTTGACCTGCGGTGCATCGCCATCGATTACAAATACTGGTAGGATGTCGTTTTGCAGAAGGTGCGACACTCGGAAGAACAGATTGCTGGAAGGAAAATGCACACCCATAGATAGAGCAGATCAGATATACAAGAGAGACCGATGCGGCATAGCAGCCACTGAGCTCAGTGGATAATCGAGACTATTGGTACTCTCACGTTTGCAATGGAAGAACTCAATGAAGCTGTAGCAAAACAAAAATTGTAGGGCAATGGTGGCAAGAAAGCATGGACACATCACCACAGCAGAAAGGTGGGGCGGGCCAGTGAGAGAGGTGCTGTGTTGTGTGAGAAGACTTAAGCACAGCACACATCGTAGAAGAATCTAAAGTAACTGTGACACGTATTGCTTCTCTAGCAGCTGTAAAAAGGGGGATAGAGATTTGATTTCCTTAAGGTGCTATACAAAAGGGTTATCATTAATATTATTATTGTTATTTACATTTGCATTGCATAACTGAACAGCTCGTGTTTCTAACTTATATGATGAGCTGTCTGGTTTTTTGCCCCATTACTGTTTAGGCCACAGAATTTTCACTATAAGGGCGAAATGCCACTAGGGGCAAGGTAAGGCAAGACACTGCCAGCCAGCAACAATGTACATACAAGCGAGGTTAATTACTTCATTCAAGCTACAAGCAAGCTGTACGGCAGCAAGCAAAAACAATATTCTGTGTTGACAGTCATCATGATGTCGACACTTCCCCCTTGACGGCACACCTGCCTCACACAGTGCCCGCAGCACTCCTGCTCCACAAGCTGTCACCACAGACTCCACTCCACTCCACAGAGCAGCGATATAGGCCAGCTTTTCAAGACTTTGATTGAACTGCACAGCTTAAATCACTAGCACGGCCAATTTTACTTGGCCAGTTTAGCAAATCACTGGGGATGGGTCAATAAGAGGCATTTCTGCAGCACGGTATTAGTCGAAAACAGCAGCTGTAGTGCGTGACCATCTGCTCGATCATCTTGTGCGTGACATCTAAGGGCATTGTTGTGGTACAACTACCTAACTTAGTCAATATTCACTGAGTTATGCAGCATGATACTGCACACATGAAACACAAGATAAGAGCACAATGTGCATGATGGTTGGCTGCTATAATGCTACATAAGACTAGCAGTGGAAGCTGATGTGGCAGACCAGACGACCACTCACAACGGTGTACAGTTGACAGAATTCTAACGAAGGCTAGATCGATCTGAGGCGACAGATTTTTCTTGCAGTGGCCCAAGAGGCACACAGCCCACGAAACCATGCTGTGGCAGCAGTTAGGCCAGAATGCTTTTACTTTAGTTGGCCATTGAACCTTAAGGGGCTGGTGGTAGGCTGACATTGCTATATATGCATGCATCCTCAAAGGAGTATTAACAGAAAGCAGTAGTACAGTGATCCATATCACATCATAATAATGACTCAGCATGTTTTCCATTCAGGGCAACAAGCCTACATGTGCATGACCTGTAATAAACCACATTCTAAAAACTAAGACAATCACAAGTTTGGATGCAAAACATGCCTGGAAGTTACTACCCGCAGACATAGCCTGGATCTGAGCATACTAAAATAGCCGTGACACCTGGGTGCGGTGGTGGAACATTTCTGATCAAGATTACATGCAGTCCAAGCCGAGGCCATAACACACCAACACAGCTATAACAGCAGCATTACTTTAGAGGGTTTGAAATCTAAATTTGCACCCCACCGAAGTCTTTTAGCATAAATGCCTTTGAGTACTATATACAGCTCATAAGGGATAGACACATCATGATCGAAACATAACTATCGCGAGGGGCCCTTGAATCAGAGCACAAGTTTCGGCACGCAGAGCCTATCGTTCGCATTCAGCAGAGCGGTTCCTGACGAACCTCACTAATTTATCAACACTTTCAGCCCCAAGCAGATCCACGCGGCCATTCACAAAGACGTTTTCATGGAGCGAGTGCCCAGCAAACGGAGCCTGGCACGTCTTACCTGCTCTGAAAGGGGCTAGCTCATTTAAAAACAAGTGCAAATAAATGCCACCTTGAGCAAAGACGGTCAACTGGAATACCATAAACGGGTCGACACCTCTTAAAAGGCGGAATGACTTCTACATTAATTAAAGTAAAGGTGGCGGGAAGTGGAAAAGATCGCAGTTTTAGTACTCAGCAACTCAGTCAGCAATTGAGTGCTTACCGAAATCCCGATGAGCAGCATACTACTGTAGTGCGAAAAAAGAGAGAATACGACCTTCTATAAGCTCTGCGCAGATCCCTTTACCGTAAGTGCGGTTTGGCTACGTTGCCCATCATCTTCGTGACCGTCTGACAGCTCACGATCCATACGCTAAGGTCAACAGCTATTGTTTGGCCGGCTAAGGATGTCAAGGATGTGTGCTTTCTAACAGGCTCCAAGATGAACCACAAGTCAGTCACACCCATAGCGACGTCTGTGCGTGATAGCAACCTGGTCGTCGGCAAGTGCAAGACCGAAACAGTTGATACGTAGGACACAAATGAATTTCCCGCCGCCCGCTGGAGAGCCAAGCCCCGGAAGTACACCACGCCCTCGCTCACTCCTGCGTACGGCCTCCGTTGCGTTAGGATCTTGGAATTTGTGAGGATGCCGGACCCTTGACGTTTCATTATGGTGACGCAGTCGGAGAAAATTTTTTATTGAACAAGTGTACAAATTTAAAGGCTGTATGACTCTTGACATTGAAGCACAACGTTGCTAGCCGCTTAAATGTTGGCCAGCTAAATCGGCCAGACTACGACAGTGTTACCGATTATCAGCAGTTTCTAAATTTTAGCATAGTAGACGGATTATGTAACAGTATTTAGTGTAGACAGTACAAAGATTGATCCTGAGTGGCGGCTAATCAAGTGAACGTTATATTTGGTGCTGGGGTTCGACAAATTGCTCCAAATCCACCGCAATCCGCTCCAATCAAGTTAAACGCAAAGCTCCAATTTCTATTGACTCTTGTAGTAAACAGTTTCTTTCCACAATATCCATCAAATCACACGTCATTGCGCTCACGCATTCTCATGCAGACGCTGGCTGCAAAGGCGCTGGCCTGTACCGCAATCCACTTAAGCCACCTCTAATCCACTACAAATCCACCGCAAATCGGCCGCGCGAAGCTCCAAATCACATTAAATATAAAACTGCAACATATTTACAATGCATCGTAGATTTCCATGTCATTACGCTCAAGCGCTATTACGAAGTCTAAGACAGCAGATTGCGGCGGCCCGGACCAATACCGCTTATGCGCCACAATTCACCGAAATCCACTGCATTCGACCGCGAAGTAAATCCTACGCGAAAAGCTCCTCCTTGGATTGCATATCACAAAATATACTACGCGATAAGTGAGCTCGCAAAATTGCACGAGAATTGACAAGGCGTTCTCGTGCAATGCGCAGCAAAACGAGTAGAAATAGCCGGGAAAAGCTCCAGTTTTAATTGCGTATTAAAGCGCACCGTGTTAAGTGTACACCGACGCAAGTTCAAATCATTGCGCACCCACGCTTTCAGGCACTGCCTGGAAATCACCCAAAATGGCCTGGAAAAATATCACAATTCACTTTAATCTGTTGCAAGACATCCACAGATCGTCAACGCAAAGTTCCAATTTAGATCTCATATAATACTACACCCAGTTCAAAGTAAAACCACACAATTCTTCACCGTCGCGCATGTATGCTCTCAGAAATGCACTTCAGTCGACTGCAAAGGCCCGGTCCCATATCGCAACCCACAGCAATCCGCCGCAAGACGAACAGATAGCGTACACAAGAGACTCTTATTTTGATTGAACATTACTCTACTCTCTGTTTATAGTATACTCTCTCAATTTTATTATTATTTACAGGGCATTCACGTGCAATGCGGTAAATCAGCAGCAACGGCCTAGGCCAGGGGTGTCCGACACGTGGACCGCGGGCCACAACCCGGCCCGCCGAGGTCTTCTATGCGGCCCGCAACGTTATCCCAAAAATATTTGTCACTCCATGTTTTTCGTTAATTTTTAATCATTACAAACGGCGATATAAAGCGCTGTGATGTACTTCACGCGCGCGTGAAGCCTGAAGGTGTCCAAATGGCTATTTTCGCGTGAAGGTAAAAGAATCGATTTATTTTGCTAGCCTTCATGTGAACATTTTGGCGTGAAGGGGTAATATATTTGTGCTACAGCGGCGCCATTACGATCACATTTATAACGCTTCCGCAAGCGGAATTAACTGTTTCACACTATGGATAGAAAAAAGAGCCATTTCTCAGCTGCTTCTGCACGAACTGGAATCAGTCAGGTAGGTTTTCATAAAACGCGTGTTGCTCAACTTACTTACTAATGCTAAGATATTGCTGTGATAAAATATAAATTAATCAATTCGTAACTGATCTATTCTTTTATTTCACAGAGAAAAATGGCGGAGAATGTGAATACTAGCTAAACACGAAAAATTGACGCAGATGGAAGACTTTTCAAAGCATCTTGGACTGTAGACTATTTTGTAATGTAATGTATCTCCTTCAGTAACTCCACAAAGTCATAAAGACCATGTGGGTGTTACGCAGGAAAGTTTTGTATAGCGCACTCACAACCTAAGCGGCTTTCGGTACGCATTCACGCTTCGGTAGGATAATGTGCCTAATATGCCAGGAAACAATTGCCGTTGCAAAGGAGTACAATGTTAAGCGACATTTTTCAACAAAGCATGGCTACAAGTACAACAGCCTGACTGGTCAACTTCGAATTGATCGCGTGAACTCGTTGAAACAGAGCGTCATCGGACAGAAGTCATTGTTTACAGCAGTCAGCAACAAGTCTGAGGCTTCAACCAAAGTAAGTTTTTTAATGGCTGAAGCTATAGCTAAGCGGGGAAAGTATTTTCCGATGGTAAATTTGTTAAGGAATGCCCCAGGCTGTTTACTGGTGTGGTCTGTCCAGAAAAGAAGTCAGAAGTAGAGAAAGTCAGTCTTTTTCATCAAACGGTTGCGAGAAGAGTTGACGAGCATGCAACATAGAAGAAAGTCTGACTAAAAGACTTACTGAATGAGAATTTTATTCTCTTGCGCTCGACGAAAGGACGGACAATAGCGATACGGCTCAACTGTCGGTGTTTGTACGCGGAGTAACAGGAAAGTTTGTCATTATCGAAGAACTGTTGGATATATGTTCAATGAAAGGCACTACAACGGGGAGGGATATTTTGGATCAGGTCAAGAGGGTCCTCACAAAATTTAATCTTCCTGAAACTAAATTGATTGGTTTAACCACAGACGGAGCCCCTTCAATGACAGGTATACGCAATAGATTTGTATCTTTAATGGTAAAATTAGTACCTCACAAAATTGTCAGTCATCACTGCATCATCTAACAAGAACAGCTATGTGCAAAGGTCTTGAGCATGCAACATGTAATGGACAATGTAGTTTCAACAGTCAATGTGATAAGGTCTCGTTCGCTAAACCACAGACAATTTCAGGCTTTCCTTGAAGAGTTGGGATCGGATCATTTTGATATTATTTATTTCTGCCAAGTCCGTTGGCTAAGTAGGGCAAACACGTTAGCCAGGTTTTGGTCACTTCGGGACGAAATAAAAACATTTATGACAGAAAAGGGAAAAGATGTTGGCTTCCTCGATGACCAGCAGTGGTTGAATGACTTGGCTTTTTTGGTGGACATGACCAAACATCTTGCAGATCTTAATGTCAAACTCCAAGGTAAGGATCAACTGGTCCATAAAATGTATGAGTGTGTTGTCGCGTTTGTGCAAAAGCTGAAACTTTTCCGGAAACACTTAGATCAGAAGAAACTGTTACATTTCACAACACTAGCAACAAGATCGCCTGAAACGCTGGCTCATGTGAAGTACTCCACTCTTGTTAGCAAACTTGTTGATGAATTCGAAGAGAGGTTTCAGGATTTCCAACAAAATTCGGATGACATGAACATGATTAGTAATCCATTTAATATCGATCCCTCTGATGCACCTGATGAATTTCAACTCGAACTAATCGACATTCATAATGACAGCAATTTAAAAACTGCTTATGATCAGCATGACCTTGTTACCTTTAACAAGCAGTATGTTTCATCAGAGTCTTTTCCTAACCTAGCCAAACATGCTCGCAGGTATATTGCACTTTCCGGCAGCACATATTGCTGTGAACAACTTTTTTCCAGACTGAAAAATGTGAAAACAAAGACTCGATCCGTTCTCACAGATGAACATTTATCAGGAATCCTTAGAATTGCCACATCCACTGTTGCAGCAGATGTCGACTTTTTATGCAAACAGAAACAATGCCAAATATTTCATTGATGCCTGCAGTGCAGAAGACATTGGATACCTGTGACATTTAATTTATTAATCCGAAGACATTAATATTATGTGAGTCCTTGTAATGTAATTTTGTAAGTTTTATAATTTTCTGTCTTCATGTTATTAAAATAAAAATCCAAAAGTAAAAGATTGGCAATAATATCTATCGAACTATTTTCCAGGACACATGATTACATTTTCATTATTTATTACTATTTTTTTAATTATAATTATGCTAAACAATACTATTGCATTGCGGTTTATTTAATAAGTATAATAGTAATAATCATACTAAATTACGATCTTATTTTCTAATACGGTCAACTGCGCCAATTTACATGTGGCCCCCGGACCTTTAAATTTTTTGAAATGTGGCCCCCCAACGCAAAAAGGTTGGACACCCCTGGCCTAGGCTAACTTAACAATGAATTGTATTTCGCTGCATTTTGCCCGAAATCGGTTTCTCAATGCTCCAGTTTTGAAAAGATATTACAGCGTAATATCTTTAAAGTGCAGCCACATGCTATTAACTCATTGGGCGCGTACAGGCTCGGGCAACGCATGGAAATCGGCAGCAATGGTTCGGCTCAAAACGACAATTAATTACTATCCACCACAAATCGACCAGAAATTGGCTTCGCAAAACTCCGGTTCTAATTGCATTTCGCCGTTTTCATAGTGCAAATGTTTAATTTTTAACCTATTTTTGCGCATTAATTGCCGGCTATGCATGGCAATCGACAGCAATGGCCGGGGCCAATACCGTTATATGTTTCAAGTTGACCAGAATTGGCGTCGCGAAGCTCTAGTTGTAGTTCCACATAGCATTTTATTGTGAGCGCACGCAATATCATACCAGTGTACGCGTTCAATCTCAGGTAGTGCTTGGAAATTGACGGCAATGGCCTAGGTTAGTACAGAAATACAATTTCGTCTGCGTGGCTATACCAAGCTCGAACTTTTCTTGCGTACTACAGTGCACGCTGCTTAAATTGAAGTGCAGCCTCATCATTTCGATCGATCGTGTCAGCGCAATCACTGCAATGTACGGCAATCGACAGCAATATCCCGGAAAAAATACTGTAATCCTTCATAAATCGACCCCGAGTATGCAGTTTGAAGCTTCAATTGCCACTGCATGAGTCCAAGTGGGAGCTTCGCCGACGCAATGTCTGCCTAATTGCAAGGGAATACACTGGGCAAGAGCGGACAGCAAGCATCGCGAACGACTTTATGGGGTACGGCAATGGGGCGGAGAACAATAGTTGCGCTGCCTTTCTTTCTGGGCTCTTGGGACCCAGCGAAGCCGTCTCGATGCCCCCTGCGTTCCGCGGAGTAATCGGAGGCTCTTCCGGAGGCATTGCGTAAGTGATGCAACGAGGGCAGCGAAGCGGCGCTGGAGAAATTCCCGCTGGGCGATAGCGGCCTTACCGACGTTCCGCTTGCCACTGCCGACATAGAAGGAGCACGTCCTAATACCACTGATTCTCGAAACGGTATGTATAGCCAATAGTGAAAACGAAAACATCCGAGTGCTAGCCGCCATAAGTTCGCATCGAACTAGCCAGAAGTTGCCTGCTGAGTCAGTTGTAATTTAAGAAATTTTTCTTTCGTGAGTTCGATGTGGCTGAAAAGGCTGCAAGCGGAATTTTTACCCCCCCCCCTTGCAGCTTCCGTCGATAATACTCTTAGTTGGATGGCCACCCACGTCGTGTATCGTAATGGCGAGAAGCCAAAACTACCAGTTGTAGGTGCCTATATTTTCGTGACAGAAAAGCAGATTTGCCGAATTTTTTCGGCACCCAGGCACGATTTTCCCTCGTGCGGCTTGCCCGTTCTTGGCTGGATGGCGCTACGTACTAAGTCTGCCTGCTGGCAGCGCGGCTTCAGTGCGCGGCTTCGCGGCTCTCCAAAAGGGTGCTACCGATTTCTTTTCGGATGGGCTCCAAAGAGCGCCGCCTTTGGCAAGGAGGTTCAGTCTCTATGCGGAGGATATGTATATATATATCTGTATAAATTAAAGTAAATAAATATGTACATATACAAGATTTATTTTCGGACACGCTCCAACCTACACGCCTTTCAGGCGGTGCATCTTCGGCGAGATGGTTCAGACTCTCCAAAAATGCGACGCGCCAATTGTTTCAGAGTTTGCTCAAGATATCCTGGCCGGAGGCAGATATTCGGCTTTTAGATTCATGGTTCTTTATCTCTAAAAGAAGAGACTATTTTTTAAAAGGTCCTCAGCAGACCTGCAAGAGGGCGCCTCGGCATAACTATTCAACGTGTGTCGCGAGAGGGCACTGCCAGCAGAGAAGGCTTGTGCCGATAAGCAGCAGCTGACGGCTTGAGGTCAGAGTCTTTCGGACGAGGGAAGTTTTCCAGAGCACCAAGGCTAAGGCAATGACTTGACGATTAATTTTTACTTTTTAAACAAGCTATAGAACTTGCTAAACAGTGTGAGCCATGGTTATAAACATTAGAAAGTTATGTATGTACCTTATTATTCAACTTGATCCAGGGAAGAGCACGGCAGCGCATGTGGATAAACCAACATTTGTTAAATGAGTTGCAAAATCAGCTAGGTGTGTGCTCACGACTGAGGCTTGGTTTTGCAGACCGATCGCTTACAGGAAGGTCTGAAAAAAAATTGTGAGGACTATTTGTCCCTACAGAAAATGTTGTTCGTATACAAGTAAGGCATTTAAATTATTGAACTTTGTCTGCAAGATCTGTGGTATGAAACCACTCCAAGTTTTTCAAATAAATTGCATTTAAAAGGAAGCGTACTGGCTTTCGGCACATCAACAGGGTTGTTGTCGCGCATTCGGTCTACTCCGGTAGCGAATGTAGGGCATTTCCCCCCTGACGCCCCCCCCCCCCGAACATTTCACCCCTGGAGGACCCTAGGACATTCCTCCCCCGGACATCCCCTCCTCCCCAGGGTAGGAATTCCCCTCCTATGTTAATGAATGTATAACTAAGAATACAGATATATATATATATATATATATATATATATGTATGCACATGATCAAATGAAGTTCACGCTCTATTGAAATAAAATCAACGACGTTTTGTTAATTCCGTATGACATATTCACTGACTATACAATAATAAATATAATAGATACTACACGTTGCAAGACAGTTTATATGAAATTTCTAATGACTATAATGTAGGACTATGTTTTATATTATATACGATATAATATTTTTTACAAGATATATGTAAGCAAAGCAGTTTATATCATGGCATTTCTATACCGGAGGGGAGAAAAGGCCCTACCCCTGGGGGGGGAATTTTCTAACCCAGGGGAAATATCGGGGGGGGGATGTCGGGGGGGGGGAATGTCCAGAGGGGGGAATTTTCGGAGGGGGGAATGTCCGTCCATCCCGGTAACGCCTACTCACAGCATAGGCTTAGCCATCTAGCAAAATGGCTTGAGCAGCACCTGCTCTTATTGGCCAATACACGAGGACTAGATAAATAGGCACGCATTTCAGAGATCTCATCCTTACAAAAATAATTTGAGCTAAATAAGTAGAAAAATGCCAACCATTAACCAAAAGGTGTACCGACCGTAATTGTACTGGCAAGGACTTGTAAATGATACTTCAATCCTCATTTCAACAAGAAGACAGTCTGCCGCAAAAAGTTTTGATTGACGTAGACTCTATATTTGATCCTTTCTCCGGCTCTGTGATCACTACCTTTCAATGATTCGAGCGCTTCGCCACAGTTTATCGGACTTGCTGACATACTATTTTTACATTTTGATCATGGCGGAATCAGGGATTCCATAGTGCTTCGTAAGCCATATTCTGGTCTTTCAATCATATTTCTTAAAGTTTACGCGAGAGTTCGTACCGTGCGGCAACCTAAGAAAGACATATATATATATTTGACGCATAAACTTCACGAAACAAGTCTACTAAGCGGCTGAAAGCCGTCACGAAGTACTTCCAGCCAACACGCACAGGTGTAGATATTTTCGAACCTGAGTTCCAGCCAGAGTTCTCAGATCTAGGATTCATGAATAGTCGATGCAGATTGTCGAGTCTACTCTAGACCATCATCTTCACACTTTGGGAAAAAATCTTTCTAGCGTAAATTTGTCAGAGCAAGGAGATATAAATTCACACTCAAATACGTACACTCACACAGACAGTACCTATATTTATATGTAAATATATATGTATTTAAACCATTTGATGTGCATATTTTCCATTGGGTCTGCGTAAATACACGCAGGTAAGGCTCCCTACAAAATAATGGATCCATATTGAATATGGCTACCACCGGCCTCTACCGTGATCACCACGAATGAGCAGAGCAAGAACCAGTTTATTTAAGAACAATGAAAACTTCAGATTGCCCGAAATAAGTATCGCCAGTTCCAAGTGAATAGTTGTAAGTTATATAAGAACCAAACGATAGTAACATCTCGTAAATTTGAGGGAAGTGATAATATTTATCCGAAAATCGAGCACTGGCACTGGACAGAAGCGAGATCGCGCAGTTAGCAGTCTTGCTCTGAATCAAATCTTGGCAAACTGATACCTGCAGTCTCAAGCACAGCAAGCGTTCGTGATGGGCATACTCATTTTGATGAAAGGCATACTTTTCCTGCTTTTTGGTTTTAATGATAAGCAAGTGCTTTCAAAAGTTCATAAAAGTAAGTGAGGAATGTGGCTCAGCAGATTTTGCACTACCAGAACTAAGCTTCCGACGTTTTTGCTCACGACCACGAAACTGCTTAACATCAAATACATGGCAGTCAAAAAGGCAAGACTCGTTATAATATGCCAATTTTACAAATACATGGGATGGCCTTAAATTGGAACTAGTTTTTACTGGCCACATTTTGCTGCCAGAAATATTTTAGAGAAATACTGGAACTGCACTAGCGTGCACTAGCATTCTAGTGGTTGAAGACCAAATTTAAGGCTCAGGAGAGAGATCACACTAGGTAGCAGATTTCAATTTTTGCTCTTGGTTACAGTTTTTTATTGGTCTAGGAATGCCTAAAATAAATAAAAAGGTAGCTGTTATTCCATATAGTATGCTTCTGTGGGTCAGGACAGTGATACTTTGAAATACTCCGATTTTGCTGTTACGCACGGTGCAGAAGCGGGTTGCACATATAACACGTTTTTGCGCCAGGTATGGGTGAGGGTTATGCGGAAATAGCATTAGAGAGTTGTATATATACAAGTGTGACAGTGCCGGTGCCTTAAAGGTATATTTTAGTTTGTGTGAAATTCTAGAGTAAAATATTTGTGAATATCCATATTTTATTGACAAGGCATCAAGAGGCTGCTTGCAATCAGCAGATGCATTATCCTACTTAAGTGTGGGTAATTTACCAAGATATGAGCGGAAAATTATTACTCGGTGAAAGAATCTGTTAAGAAGTAAGAGGCTTACAAAGCATCATTCTGTATGCCTGTGCCGAATCAAGACAAGTCCAGGGCAAATCGTTACATACTTTAACATTGCAAGAAAACTCTTTAAGGTAAGATGAAAAATTGCTGCCCGCTAGAATTTCTTGCACAGTTTAGGTAATGTAGGGAATACCAATTTTTAATCTACAATTTCTGGTGTACTTGTGAGCTGGCAGCGGAGAAAAGAGAGCCATGATGTTTGCTATTCCAAGAATTTGGTGGAAGCCAAGTGAACCCTCAAGCAACTGCTACTTCGGCGTGGTGGACCCTTCCAAACGTTGAGCTGGCAAGAGCGCCCCTCCCACTGCGTATCCAAAAATTCAGTCATCCATCGGCTCATTTCCACACACCTCTGAGCTCTCTGTCTCCACCCCTCCGGAGAGAAATCAGCCGTCTTCAGGAGACAGCAGCAAGTCAGACAGCAGATATTTTAGATCCATATTCTAAATCAGCAGAAGATATTTTAGATCCATATTCTAATTTCACAGACTGCCCAGGAGAGAAAGCCATGCTCACCCAACGAGAAAGAGTCAACGATCTGATGAGAGGACATGGTCTTACCAAGTCAAATGCTGAGTTTCTGACATCTAGGCTCCAGGAGTGAAACTTAGTTGTACGTAAGTGTAAAGTTAACAAATCAGAGCAGGCGTAATTTTTTCAACTCCTCTAGACAGCAAGAGGCGATGTTATTCTGCAATACTAATATGTCAGGCCTATTAGGGGCTATAGAAATCGCCTGTAAGCCGAAGGCATGGCGCCTACTTATTCATTGACAGTTCATCCACGAGCTTCGAAGCCGTGAAGCTTCAAAACGGAAACAAAGTACTCGCCTGTTCCCATGGTTCTCTTTGTGAACCTCAAATGGGACTATATCAGTATCAAGATGATGTAAAGTGCTTTGAAGTAATTTAATGTAATGTATCTCCGTCTGTAACTCCACAAATCCATGAAGATTATGTGGATGTTACGCAGGAACGTTTTGTGTAGCACACTCACAGCCTAAGCGGCTTTCGGTACGCATTCGGTAGCCAACAGACTTCATCTCACGCAGCAAGAAAAGGTGGGAGGCATAGTAGAGTCAGGAAAGCAGTTGAGGTTGTGACTAGCATGGAAGTAGTAGCTCAGGACCACTGAAAAGGATGAGCCATAGTCGGCAGCAGAAGAGTAGTTGTTGTTGTGTAAGAATTGTGGAAGCGAGTTCCACAGTCTAGGACCTGCAAAGCTAAAGCTTCTGTCGCCAATGGTCTTTAAGCGGAGGAATCGAACAGCTAATTTATTGTCCACACAGGACCTGAGGGTGCAGAGAGGCTGAAACCGATGCAGCAGTTCAGCTAGGTACGAAGAGCCAAGCCATGGCGGGCCTTGCGGGTCAGCGTATGAACTTTGCTTTGTATCCGTTGATCAACCGGCATCCATCCTGGCTCTTTTAGCAAAGGAAACACGTGGTCAAATCTCTGGGACTTGAAAATTAGCCTTGCAGCCTTATTCATAGCCAGCTGCAGAGGCCTAGTTGCTTTTTTTGGTAGCCCAGCCAAAAGGAAATTACAATAATCAAGCCGAGACAGAATTAAGGAGCTAGTTAAATGTTTTGGAAGCCACTGCGGAAGACAGTTCCTAATCTTGGATAGGGCTCGGACGTGATGGCTAGCTGTAGAAGCAGTCTTCCGAATGAAGCTTTTAAAATTGAGGCAGCTGTCGAAAACGACACCTAAATTTCGAGCACGTGGTGATGGTCGCACAAAAGCATCACCTATTAGAAGAGCAAAACCAGTTACACGTTTAGGGTGTCCTATGAGCAGCAGCTCGGTTTTATCGTCATTTAGTTTCAAGAAGTTTACCGACATTCAGGATCGAATGTCGGCAAGGCAAACATTCAGTTTCACAGTTGCTGCAGCAAATTCCGACGGTTTGTATGACAAATACAGCTGAGTATCGTCAGCATAAAAGTGATATCTTATTCCATGGGCTTTAGTCTCTTTTTTCTCAGAGGTCGAGTATAAATGGAGAACAGCAGGGGACCGAGTAGGGACCCTTGAGAGACTCCACACGTGACTCGTCTCGTGTATGAGACCTGACCCCCAGAAGACACGAATCGAACACGATCAGACAAGTACGATTTAAACCTCGCCAGTGCCTCGTCGGCTAGACCGATCATTCTTCTCAATCGTTCAAGTTGGACATCGCGATCAATGGTGTCTAAAGCAGCTGATAGATCTAGCAGAGCTAGAGCAGTGGCATTTCCGTCATTGTTGCCACATAGAATGTCATTGTTAATACGGAGGGGAGCAGTTTCAGTGGAGTGCTGCCTCTCGAACCCCGATTGAAATGTCTCTGACATTTCATTCTTTTCAATACGTGAAACCAACTGCTTAGCCACAATTTTTTCAAGAATCTTTGTATGGCGATTATGGCTTGTGGGATTTTTGTGAGTTCAAAACGGTGTCATTCCTGATGGGCCTCTAACGTGGCTTTTATTAAGTTTCTTTGTTTCTTTGCCTATGCGACAGCCGGGACACAAGGCTCGAAATCGCAGTAAGGACTGGCCACCACGGAGAGCTCTCTGTAGGGAAGAAAAATATCAAGTGGAAACCGCTGGTAGACTCTTGGAAGGTACTGATTTCACTACTGCATATCAATCTAGGCCTCATCAATTCATTTATAATAGCTCGGAAAAAAGAGTCAGCAGCTTTCTAAGCTGTTGGAGGCAAAGTTCAAACTAGTATGTGCCGTGGGCCACTCACAGAGAAGATCGTAGGTTCGGCGACTGAAAAAAGAAGTTGAACAGGGCGGAAAAAGTGAGTGACTTAGAACAGTTTATTTTTGCGATGTTTCACGACTCACAAGGCTAAAAACCAACAGCAGCTGGTCGAGGCTCTCATAAAGAACTATGCCGAAATTGGATGCAGAATGTCCCTCAAAGTCCACATCAGTGACGTTATTGTCGAAAAGTTCAAGAAACAATGTATGAACTTATTCAAAAGAGCATGAGTATTTACCAGGACGTAATGGACTTTGAACTTGGCGACCAAGCATAGTAAAACAAAACGTGATGGGGGATGATGCTTGGGGGGCGCTTCTTCGGGCAAGCAATTTGCAGTGTAGTCACAAATTTAGATTGTCAACTCTTTTCTCAACCCCTTTGAGTAGTATCAATTTAGCCTAAATATGAGTTAATTTTGATTCATTTGATGTGATGTCAGACTGAAGTGAACTAAACGACGTTAGTTTGTCAGTTTTCTCACCGGAAAATCAGTTAATTTTAAATTTTTCATTGTCCTTGTCAAAAAGCAAAGTTTTTAGTGAATAATGGCCCTATAATAGAATTCTCAGGCATAAGCAATTGAGAAAAAGCCTTTGTTACCCAGGCTGAAAAGTTGTGCAACGTAATGTTATTTTTACAGTGGAGTTTTTTTTATGCGGCAAAATAATACAACGTAGCGTACGTTCACTGAGCCGGCTATTGCCGTAGTCATTACAGCAATAACGGGATTGCGTCACCATTTTGAAAAACTGACAGTTTGACATGGAAACTCTCCATGCCTCAACAATCCATCATCTGCTTGAAACTTAAATGGATTTAAACTAAGGAATTCGCTAAGGAGTAGAAAATCGCCCAAAACTCGAAACTTAGGTGTTGCATGTTGGCACGAACGAGTCTTCGAGTCTCGAGTACAGAAGGAAGTGAGTAGTCGGTGGGTTCGACGAATTATTGCAATTCATTGCAATCCACCGCAATCCAATCTAATTAGGCTAAGATTGACTGGACAGTGGCATTGCGGAGCTCAAAGTTTGAGTGGATACTGTAGTACATCTCGATTTTATGTATCCATAAAATTTCACGTAATTGTGCATACGCGAAATCATGCGAATGAGCTGTAAAGACGAAGGCCCGTACTGCAATCCACCAAAACCCACTCGAGGTCGCTTCGAATCCACTAAAAATAAGCTGCGAAAAGCTCAAATAAGTTTGGAATATAAAACCACACCATATTCAAAGATTACTTACACAATCTCTCGCCATTCAGCTCACACGTTCTCTCGAGGTCAATTGAAATAGTGGCGAGGGCCAATATTGAAATACCGTAATCTACAGAAATCCACTGTATTTTACCGCAAATCAAAATAAATCCTGTGCGAAAAGCCCTTTTCTTGATAGCTTATGACGATAAACTCTGTGAGAATTGTGCTAATAAAACTTTACTTTCATTGGCACAGGCGTTCTCATGCAATGTGCTGCAATCGACTGCAATAGGCCGGAGAAATACTGAAATCCACTGCAACCCGCCTTATCCACCGAAAAACGACTAGAAATAGATTTCGCCGCGCTCCATTCTTTATTGCATACTATGGCTCTGGTTCAATAAAAATTTTTGCCAAGCCAGCCAGTCTTTCATAACACATTGTTAAATGTGAATACTTTTTTATAAGTTTTAATTTCGAAAATTTTTTTCCATTGGCCACTGAAATTAGCAAGGCCAATACAATTCTGAGGGCCAATGAAAGATTGGGCATTCATTTAATCAATTTATGCTGCAATAGAAATTGCAAGATCTCTTGGGGATTTATAGTCTGGGAAGCCATCCGGAAATGGCTTTCAGCTCACCGCACAGTTCCTCTT
This sequence comes from Cristatella mucedo, assembly GCA_009760855.2. Taxonomy (NCBI): domain Eukaryota; kingdom Metazoa; phylum Bryozoa; class Phylactolaemata; family Cristatellidae; genus Cristatella; species Cristatella mucedo. The sequence goes on from WPIO01000021.1 coordinate 898,485, forward strand.
TGTCCAAATGCTTGCTGTCTCCTTGAATAAGAGATTCCTCAAGAGCACTCTCAAAGGATGTCATCTGCGGTTATTTCGGTAATCTTAATCATACGAGAATCGAAACAATGTGCTGTTGTGTCAAATATGATTGAAACTTTCTGTTATAGATTCTGATATCACATCTACACCAGCCCAAAACAATTTAACCACATAGCTCTCCTTGGAATCCTGTAAAGCCTCACCCAGTGCTTCATAATCAAACAGCCTTCTCTTTTTCAGTTGACGATTTCCTTCAAAAGTGGATTCAATCTCCAACTCTTAGCCACTTAAGCTGCATCCGCCATTACCATATGGAAGCTCTCTTCACTTAGGAGGATACTAATGTACGTTTTGGTATTTTCCAGCTTCTTAAATTTAGTCTCAAGTCAGTTGATTTCTGCTGTAGAGCTTTTCCGGTGACATTGAACTCAAACAAAATGTCTTCTCAGGTAAGAAGCGATACTAGAAATGGATATTTTGCTACGTTATTGGCTAGTGTTTGTGCTTTAGATCTCGTCATAGCTCCATAAAATCGAATCCTTTCTGACTCGTATTTTTATATATCTCAATAAGAGCATCGTAGACTTTGTCAAGGCTGTATTTCAGAGGTTTGAGAGCATCAATTCTACTTTCCCATCTTGTTTCACTGAGTGATTTTACCGTGAGATCACTGGCATAAAAGATGTGGCTTTTGAGGACTCCCAACACCGAACAGATGATGAGAAAAAAATTGGAAATTGGCTGGATCAAAACAAAAAAATTCGCAGCCTCAAGGCAACTCGTTGCTGCATCATTTACAACCAGATTCACCGAATGGACAAAGCAAGGTATACAAATGGCACGTGGATTTATATTCAGTATCCCCTTCTTCACTCCATTTTATCGCCTTCCATGTTACTGCCAGTCAGACCATTGTCCTCTCATATTTTTAAAATCCAATCACATTTCTCTGAGCTGCTCAAACAAAACTTCATTCATGAATGCACCTGCGGTCTCTCATAACGGGATGAAACCAAGAAAATGCCATGACTGACATGAAACCAAGAAAATGCCATGAGTGTCGTTTTGGTTTGAGTTAGGCAAACAAATAATAATCATGGTCATCTGTTCAGTGTGGCTAACAGCTGGGGTACAGTCAAGGATAGCTCAATAGTATTTCACTTACTGAGGTACTTCAGTAATCTGATGCTTTACTGTAGATGCTGAAGTTCAAATTAATTTAAATCAAATTAATTAAAGTAAAGTTTCCTATATTATCAGAGAGCCTATTGACATGGTCACTGTAATTCAACTCCAGTTCAACTCGTTGCAAGACTTGAACTGTATTGTCTTGATTATCACCATCTCTGTCCGATTTTTGTCGTTACTTGGAGATGGGACTCTGGTTTTTTCATCTCTATAATCCAAAAATTCTTTCACTTTCTTATTTGTCGTCTGTGACTCGTCTGGCAATTCAATAGATGATTTTTGCATCTTTAGGTATTCAGGAAAGAGTCCCTTCCTTTCTTTTGCTCGCTCTTTGCCCTTTCATCAGCCTTTCTGTTATGGTATTTAGTACATGAAGGTTTCTTATTATCCAAAAATCTGTTAAACGTAATAACATCTATAGTTCTTATAATGCTATTGCACTGTACCACTGTGTGTAGAATGACTGAACACCAGCAATTATTATTATTAGCGTACAGAAACATGCCACCAGAAGCGACAAGCTACTGCTTGCTGGTCGGCCTGTCGTCATCAGCTGTTGACCAAAGCTACAGACGAGGTTTTGACTGGATTAACTGCAGCACTCCTCACCTCGGCGGGCCAGCAGCCTGATTGAAATGGCTACCCTGGACAACCGCTGCCTGTCTGCTGCACAGATAATTAAACTGTGCAGCAGCAGAACGAGAGCGAGCAGTAGCCAACGGCTGGAAAGCGGAAAACAAGCGGCAGCGAATAGCGGTTCGTGCAGGCACCTCAGGACCAGGGACTAAGAGGGAACCTATAGCGGGCCCATCTATATGGGCCCGAGTTATATAATCGCACCGCCACCCTTGCTCGTGCACTGCGAGACATAATTCTTTGTAGTGGCTTCCTTTGATATTCAATCAATGAGCTGCCAAAAAGTGGCGTCTGCATGCAATCTGAGCGTCCTTTTTTTAAGGTGTCCTATCACTTGCAGCCAAAATTACCTTCGCAGCCTAGTCAATAATTTAAGCTACTCACAGCTGCAAACAATTGGGCCAACTTATCAATGGGTAGCACAAATAAACTGGGCCACGCATGAGAAACATCCCGACTAAACTTTTCTAACTCTCTAAATGCAGGTCTTCCCGCCTGAGCTGGTGCAAAATCTTCTGGCTGTCGGCTTGCCTATCTCAAACGCCGTCACTGCAGTTTTACACCACTTTTCTCCTTCCTGCACTGGATGCTTATGTCAAGCAGCTATTCGACAGCAAGATCCTTCCAATTACTGGTCGTTTTAGGTCCTCCCATGTTCTGGCCCAGGCATAACTATCATAAATGCTTTTTATTCTCTTTCTCTTGCTCTGCCCTACCTAGTAGGAATACTTACTGGTCAGAATTAGTATCGCACCGCTGCAAGTTCTTCTGAATAAATTTATTCAGCTTTGCCTCTATAGAAACTCAAATCTTCCGGAGTTCATGCCTTCCTTTCAATGCTCCCAAACCTGGAACTCACTTCCGACGACGTCGTGATATTCCCTGACATTCCATACGTTTAAACAGAAGCTAAAAATCCAAATATTACTCTCCGCAATCGCTCCCTCCTCGTTGCCCTGGGTATTTATCCGTGATGACACTGTGCATGCTATCACTAATCAATGAACATACTCATTTTCAGCACATTTAAAGTGCCTAAAGTATGTTTATTTTTCTTACGGGGCTATGCAAGTGTCTTATATTGATGATTACGATTAATAATATACCAGGTCAACAATTCTTTTTCCTAGTTCAGGTGAATAGTCAAACACCACGCATGCACGATCATATCAGTGTTGTTTTGTGAGATTAGCTCTCAACTAGGTTTGAGCCTACCTCAAGCGTATTCCAAGCGTGGAAATTCAATTACAGGTCATTTCTGTTAAAATTATTGTCAAGACGGCTTCATGCATCGCAACTACAGCTACCGAGCCGGAGCGAGCCGTCGCGTTATCAACATTGCATTTACGCACACGGAAGGAGCTTTGGCGGAGAATGCTATAATGATTTTCCTATGTTACAAACGTGACGAGTGACTTCTTGTCAGCAAACACAACGCTCGCGACTGTGCTAATCTCAGCCAACCAGCGACGAATACTGGTGACGATTGAGTCTTGTATTGCGGCTAACGACTTTCAGGTCCGGCGCCAAAGCACGCAGGTAAGCCGCCACTAGCGGCAAACAGTAGCGACGACGAGCACCCAGCGACTCAGCATTACAAGTTCATGTGTCCATATATGGTAGACGAGTCTATTTGACAGCAGCAGAGGGTTAGGGCGGAAATGACATACAACAACGGCTCTATGGCCTGGAGCTCAAATAAGCTCAAATGCCAATTCCTTAACATTAAAAGGCTATATCACATGAAAGACAAGGCTATTTGACCGCAACAGAGGGTTACAGGCTCTCCGTAACGGCTAAGGCATACACCAACGGCTCAATAGCTTTGAGCTCAAACCAGCTCAAACGCCAATACCAGCTCAGGCAGCAAAACTAACTGCTGACTGAATGGCGTTGGGTTTTATGGAACGTCGATCATAGATTATTTCATATTTGGCTCGTGGCTGTTAATTCAGGAACCATGAATAATTAATATAAGGTGTAATCTGGCTGATTTAGCTCGCGGCTGTTTCACCTAAAAATTTGCTTACAATCCCATAAAAAAGTCGACTATGAGATCCAGTGACAGTAAGATATCTTGCTTCAACGGCCGCAATGAGAAGGAGTTTGGCAAGGTCAATTCTTGTTCGTCAATATTTGTGACTACCGGGTGCATGACTCAAGAAAAATCACAATCTCGGCTTCTAATTCCATGCCAAAAAACTCAGCACTATCTCTGCCTGTTCACCCAGCCTTGCTAGGTAGATGATTAAATTCGTTTGCAGCCTGCGTTGACCATTTTTGCACTTGGTTGGCGAATAAGTTCCAAAAGCAAAATGACAATAAGACTAACCTAATATTTAAGGGCCCGTGTCATCACTAAGTTCTAGACTTCATTCTCAAGATTTGTTCATCTAGCACCACTAATGTGACCATATTTTTGCCACAGTCAATTTGGCCTACTCCAGTTAAGGAACATCGCCAAAATCAGGGCCTGCTGAGTCCTGAGTACGAATGTCGAACTAACTACCATATTTATGACATTGCGTCTAGACTACTGCAACTTACTTTTGTGCCTTGACACTCATGCTTTTGCCAAGTAACGGCCCTCTAATGCCCGCTTCTCGTCAAGCGACTGCAGGTAAAGTAAATAAAGGGCTAATGTATAAGTGCAAAGTAAGATGACGATAGCGTACCTGCCCTGGTGAGGGCTCGTTCGAAATACACCCTTGAGGCCTCCGTTGACATGCAGATTTGTGGCAGAATGTTCAGATTTGTGCAGGAGCATCCAAGCGGATGTGCTTCATTGTTGCGTACTCCGTCCGGCTCGTACTTTACCTTCATTCGGGACCCAGTCCGGTGCCTCTAATCGTCTGCAACTGGAGCAAAAATTAACAGTTCCTTTGGTCTGTCGTCGTTAACGGCAATAAGCCAGTCGCAATACACATCTTCTGTCGTAGCTTCACTAGCTTCCTAATGAGCATCACATTGACTTCAAGACCTCTAACCTTCTAACTTTTCAAACTTTTCAAACTAAAAATTCAAGACCTTCAAGATCTTTGACCTACAGATAGCTTCAATCGCTTACACCAGCCCGCCCTATCCCGTCTCCACGCTCCTCCAGTCTGCTCTCGCGCTCCCGTTCTTCACCCACCACCTGTAATGCCATCGCGTCATAAAAGAAATCGACTGGAGATGCATTCATTCTGCTTCCCTCCCCTGTCAAGTTGAATGCATTTGAGGACCGAGGCCGTAGGGCCCTAGCGCTGCGACGCAAATAGAGATTAAGTTCTCTTAAGGCGCTATATAGACGAAATATTTTCATCTCTCATCTGCCCAGGGATCTCGCGAAATTGCCGTTTTTGTTCCTTTGTACCTTACATTTTGGCCGGTCCATGATTTATAGCATGTTTCCAACCACGGGTTCTTACTAACTGACATCCCGACACTTCTCCTTGCATGCTGTTCCATACTGGCCTAAGATGATGCTAGCGTGCTTTTGCATGAATATCTAAGCACGGTGTCTCGAACGCCATTAGACTTTTGCTGTGGCTTCTCTTGAAATGACTTGCAATGCGCCTGGATAGAGAAGGATAGAGATTCGCTGACGTATGTTCTCAATACTAGAAGAGCGAATTCACTTTCTTAGTTTCAATCGCAGATGAGAGATTCACTTAACCGAGTTCGAACCAGCCAACGTTTAACGCACACGAAAGAAATCAGAGCTAGATTGTAAAATCTGCCTAGTTATAGCTTTCTGTCATATGTCAGGGATTCTTCCAATTTCCTTTTGGTAAACAATACATTAGACTCGAGGGGAAAAGGATTCAACAAAGATTCACAAACCTATCGACACCGCTAGAAGAATTTTACCATTTGAGCCCTCTTTATAGACCGAGTACGTCTGGAGCGTATGTCTCGTATTTGTTCTAGTCTTGGCGGCATAGAAGAGCCAATCCTGCTTCCTAGACCATTCCATTAGGTCTGTAGCCCAGAGCCTTGCTGTGTGACAGCGAAGGTTGACATGTATTTTTAAAAAAAAGCTAAACAAGCATCTTTTTTATCTCACAGCAAGTGGTGGGTTCTTGTGATTTTTCCTTTGTGTGCTTATGCATGCTGGCAAAGTGCATGCTACATGTAGCCATATTTTCGTGTTGACAATGTGAAAGTCACCTCTAACCATGTTATGCTTGTTGACATTGTGCACGTTACCACTAACCATTTGATCATGGTTTCTCTATGAGCAGAGGTTGGCAAACTCCGGCCTTTAGGCCAGATACGGCCTAGCTAGTATTCTAGTCCGGCCTAACGCCTCCTACGCATTTATTGCTGGATCCGGCCTAATTGAATGGTCGCGGTTTTGTTCCCCTTCATAACTACTGATTGCAGCTCAAGCTGCGGCGAGTGTTTATTTTCAAAGCTGATGTATAAAAGCGCTTGTATAAAACTGAAACGCCGGACCGGGCAGGGATGAAAAATGTCTACCTATGTCATCGCAGTGCGTGCCTCTGTGTCTGTCGCGACTGCTCATTCGTCTGGCCACGCTCACTACATCAGCCCAGCTGAGTGGACGTGACTTCATCTAGCCTAGTGTACCTTTGCATCTCCGTCAGTAACTTCACTAAGCCATAAAGACCATGTGGGTGTCGCACTGGAAAGTTTTGTATAGCGCACTCGCAGCCTAAGCGGCTTTCGTTACGCATTCGGTAGCCAACAGACTTCAGCTCACGAAACTAAGAGAAAGTGAGAAACGTAGCAAAGTCTGGAGAGCAGCCTTCTTGACCTCCTGAAATAACCTAGTAGGCCGAAAAGTTTGCCGAACCCTGCTTTAAAGCAAATTTAAACTCCCTAGAAACAGATTAAGTTCTCTGAGGGGATATCAACATGCATTGTTGTTATTTTAATTTTAATGTAACGTTAGGAACAGTATAAGGCACACTACTAGTGCATGTCCAATCTAAAGTGTTACTACTGTATATCTATAACTAACCGTCTAAAATTCCATCGCCGCAATGCAAATGGGTATAGATGAAACAGTGCGGTTACATATATAAATGAGATTGTGCATCCAGGTACGCGACATACATGTAGATTTTAGCTATTTAGGATGGTTAGCGTAACCTATCAATTAAGTTATCTGCTACAGATGATGAAAATTACATCCTATCTTGGTGACACATACATCTCTATTTTTCTTTTATTGTACAACAGCAAAAACCAACCAATTCTCATAGCATTACTAATGCTAACCAAACATTTGCATGAAGCGGTAATAGAACTAATTATCTTTCTACAAAGTTTACATATGCTAAAAAAGAAGCGTGTCAATTGGTTGATGATAACATGCATAGTGTCAACTTACATAAGCATACAAATTCTGTGAGGGGTTTTGGCTTCCTTTTAAATTTCTTCACGTCAGAGGATGTCGCGACATCAGCCTAAAGTGGGGTTTACCGGATGCTATACAAACTAATGGCTCATAAGGATTTGAGGTTGACTAGGGGCACAGCTAATCGGCTTAAGTCACAGCAAAGTGGCAAGTGGTGTAATGTGAAACTTGAATCGAAAGTACTTTGGATAAGAAGTTGGGAGCAAGAGAATAAAGTGGCCTAGCGATGAGTTATGAAAATTTAAAGTTGAGAATTTATTTTTCTCCTCCAAATGATAAATATTGCCTAAACTTATTTTTATAGACTGTTTGGCTTTTGGGAAAATGTATCATAAACATCGATCGCATCGCTCTCTCATAGAAGTCAAGAAATGGTGGCTAACTTATCTCATGGAACAGCTCCAGACCGTCCAGAAGACCTTTGTTGATAATTATTGCAAAAATAATTATGCCAGTCTTTTGTTGTTTGCGATGAAAATGTGACCAGCGAGTCCTTTCTTAAATATTACGAACGTGATATTGCATTACCTATTTTCACTTGATCTAGTCAATTCCAGTTGATCCAGTAATAACCAAATACATTATTGTACTGAACTAAATCACTTTCTTTGCAAAACCCGCAAGCTGTAAAAATGAACAATTAATCTGTGATGACGGCACATGCAATTTGCAGTAAGGTGTGACAGCCCTCCGCACGACCTGTCGTCAGGCTGGGTAGCGCGACCGAGCAACAAGTCTGCTGGCTCCAACACCAAAACCTTTATTCCACGTAACGCCAGCCGAGCCCAGTCTACACACACATAGACGGCTGCCGGCGTCGAGGGATCTCTCCCTCCCCCCCCCGTTGTACTCCTCCGGCAACCCTTATATTCCATGCATGCGTTGTTTTTCGCACTATCGGGCCATTGTTCGTTCCGAACCTGCCCGACAGCTGGCGGCAGTTTGTGGTAGATTGATGTACCCACAGATGCCGCCAATGCATGGATTTTGTCAGGACTGCCGAGTCATCGTCTGCCCATCCACCGGTAGTGAGCTGGCGGCTGCGTAGGCAGTCTGAGAGAGCCATCGCGAGGTCTCCGCCCAGTGCTCGCAGGCTGCAAGCGTCGTGTTCCTTCACATAAGGCCAAGCATGTAAAGAACGATTCTCATGGAAAAATAAAATTTTGTATGCAAAAAAGTTGGTTTATGTCTTCAAGTCAGACGATTTTATGACAAAAGCCGATAGACAGCTCCTGATATACGTGCATGAGAATAACTAAAGGCTCAATATCTACAGGATAGAGCTTGGCTAGAGATACAGCTAAAAGATAACGGACGTAACGGAGCAGGGGTGAATATGGGAAATCAGAGTATTAAGTACTCCAGATGGTTAAGCCGGTGTTAAGGAATTAAGAGACATAAATGTGAGAGATATGACCTTAAATTCGATGTACCGATTCATGTAGATCCAGAGGACGTCGTTGATAAGTGCTGCTATATGGCTGCTTTGATGTTCACGAAAGACAAGCCAAGCCGCTGAAACTTGAGCCATCTTTAGGCGTGTCCCTTCGCGAGTACGAAAGCCTGCAGGGACACCCAGTCTCAGCAGAAGTCAAGGCGGAATACCACAAATGCGTAGGGTAACATTTCTGGAACATCCTTATTTAAGCCCCGAGGTTCTGAACGATTAAGTAAATGAAAGAATACGTGAAATTTTAGGAAACACGCAGGGATCGTTAGAGCAGGATAATCAGATTCGATCCCAGGAACCATAGAAGGATATGTTAGTTGAGACATTTCTGAGAGTTGTGCTTTCCGGTTTTTCAAACTGAGAAGTTTAGCTGCCATCTATTTGTAAATATCGGCAATACAAGCTTCGAGGGAGTTGACAGTGGAGCTGTGGCCCTGGAAGGCCAAGGAAAATAAAAATGGGTAAAGTTGAACACCATCTGCATAGAAGCGATACTATCATGGTTGACGAATACACGGGCGAGAGAAAGAGTATAGATTGTAAAAATAAGTAGGCCTAGAGCAGATCACTGAGATAACCAATACTTAAGAGACTCACAGAAGGATCGGCAGCAGTTGAAATCTCTAATCTGACAGCTTCTACTAAGACCTCAGAATTTCGATTAAAATGTAGTTTGGATTAAAAGATAGATTCCTATTGAGACAGATACAACAGTGGCAACATTTTAGCTTCAAATAAATAAGTTGATGACCAATGTTATCATTAGTCCCCCAAAGAGATTCAGCGGTACTAGTAGAGACACTTCAACTAAGGCATCATCCCTGAGGCTTATCTGAGTTTCTTATGTCACTTCGTTTGCTCACTTTCGAAGCCAATAGCTATACAGAGAGATAGAAGGCCACAAAATTCACCTAGTTTTTGAGTGCTGTGACAAGATGCAGGCCGATTTCCGAATGAGTTGCCCCTTCTGACGAAGTGAAACGTATAATCTCTCCCTGTTGTATACAGCAGACTAGCTAGGACTAGCAGTTCAGCCTGTTCGCGCCCTCAGGTCCTGTGTGGACAATAAATTAGCTGTCCCATTCCTCCGCTCAAAGACAGTTGGCGACAGAAGCTATAGATCTGCAGGTCCTAGACTGTGGAACTCACTTCCACAATTCTTACGCAACGACAACTACTCTCCTACTGCCGACTATGGCACATCCTTTTCAGCGGTCCTGAGCTGCTACTTCTATGCTACTCACTACCTCAACTGCTCTCCTGACTCTGCTATGCTTCCCACTTTCTCTTTGTTTCGTGAGACGAAGTCAGTTGGCTACCGAATGCGTACCGAAAGCCGCTTAGGCTGTGAGTGCGCTATAAAAAACTCTCCTGCGTAACACCCACATGGTCTTTATGACTTTGTGGAGTTACAGACGGAGATACATATCATTACATCATAGCTAGGAACACTCGCAGCCATACTGTCTCGGTGGAAGATGAACTATGATCCCAAAACAAAATTAAATTGCTATGTTCAATGCTTGTATGCAAGCGTTTGTCTGATATACAAGTAACTTTTTTGCGAGAAGCTTTTGACCGGAGTGGCAGAATGGAGTTTGGCGTCGTTTTGTAAGCTGTCTTAATGTAGTGTTGACCTCAGTTTAAGTCACCTGACAGTGGTCTCTTTAATGAATGAAGGGTAATACTCAAGCTCGGGACATAATTAGCAGGTTATTTATGGTTGGCACCAGCAAATCCAACCATATCAGATGGTGAACAGTTGGCATGAACTTCGTGTTGTAGCAGAAATCTTAGACTGGGTGACTAACTTCAAGATGAGGTCAACATGGTCAGACTTAAACGACGGACGAGAAGTAGGGCTGAAAAAAACGATTTATTAAGTTTTGTTTAGATGCTGCAATCAGAATAAACACTCTCATCGTACCTATCTTGCTTATAAAGAATCTAAAAAAAACGATCTAATAAATCGCCTCGATTAACTCTGGTATAGTGCAAACCTGGGAGTGGTTAATGAGATAGTTTTCAGCTGATACCAAGATTTTTCGGTGAGCCATGATGGCACACTAGGTAAGGTGGTTGCTTTCACGACCTCGGCTCGTGGGTTTGATTCCTGCGGTGGGCGATCTTATATCGCCACTGCAAGCCGTGGTGATAGCCGCAAGGGATCTTCTGTTGCTATAAAAAAGTGGCTGTTTAATCAGCTAAGATTTATTTATTAATTTTTGGGTTGTTCAGATGGAATCAATTATGTCCTTCTAGGCTAGACAAGGCCCTTGTTAGGATAAATTTGTAAGAGCCACGATGATTTTTTTATTTCAGTAGCTAAACAAATAATTCTGATTTGTTGTAAGCATTTTTAAAGAAACGACTGGTAGCCGTAACTTGCCGAACGCCTGCTTTAACAAAGGCGAGTAATTACTCGGTGTAATAGTCAGAGAAGTAAACTCATACAGGAAATAGCCTAGCGTCTAGTTGTTAAGTTCCACAATCGTGAGCTTCCTTTGCCCGCCTATTTCTCAGGACATATATTAGATTCAGTATTGAGTAAATTAAGGGATTTAAAAAGGCTGATACTCGAATTAAAATTCTGTGTAGTAAATGAAAATATTGCTCTAATTTGATGCATGTCGATCATTTATTGAACTGGCAGTTGTTCAACATGCATACGCTCTGTGTAGCATAGGGCACCGCCTGCTCAATGAGCGATTTATTTGCATCAAATTGGAGTAAATATTCGCACTTACAAAACATAATTATAATTTAGGTATAAGAGTTTTTAGATACCCGGGTGTTCACTTTATTATTTCATAAAAGAAGATATTACTACTTATACTTTGCACTTTTAATTGTGGTCTGATTAAAAACTTTCAGATAATACGCTAAAATATCGATGAGGTTATTGTTACTAAGGCCACCTCTATTTGTAATCTATGGAATAACATTGATTTTCTTGTACAGCTAGAAATAAAGAAGCTATGACCAGGCTTGATAACAGCCTGCCAAAGGCAGGATTCAATTTTATTCACACTAAAATAATATTTCTATTGTTATCAAATAATAAAGAAAGTTCAATTTGCATGCTATTAGCGATGTCTAGCACTCCGCAGCCTGGGTTCACAAGTATAAAGTAGTTCAATAATGAGCTAAGAAGAACATAAAGCACTTTGGATGTGTCAAACTCCTACATAGAGTCATATTATTACCTAGGGAAGCCAAAAGAATCGTTAGGGGCTCAAAAGTGAACGGAATAAACCGCAAACTTGAATGGAAAATGATAAGCAAAAATTAAACTTGACAATCAATGATTTATAAACGCCTAAAGTTACGTATATATTTCAGGCTACAATAGTAGTAAGAGAAAAATGATGCACAATGAGAAGAAAGATAATATGCTGGCACGAATATTCCAGAGGAACTTATACATAGTATTTAATTTTTATTGCGTAAAACTGAATGCTATTTGTGAGTTGTGAATACGTTTTCTTGTGGTTAATGTACACGCAAGGCAAGTGAACGATCTTCTAAGCACTTCAAGGCTCAAAGCTTTTCATCAATACTTGTAAAGATTTGTTAATCGAAAGATGTCTCTTTTCGAATTCCAGAGCACTTCACCACACAGCGGAAGTCCTACATCTCACGGCCTTGCACATCTGCAACATCAAAGATTTATAAATATTCGTATCTAGTTCATCTAGCAGGATTGTAGACTTTGGTGGCTAGCTAATTGGGTGTGCTCCTGCCCGAAGCTATTCTAAAACTATGCGAAGAATAAAACTGAATTCTTATCCGTTGCTTAAACAAAGCTAGTGAAGATCTTCATTAAATAGGTGGATAGACTTGAGCAAATAACTTCACTTCTCTTGACAAATAGGGTCTTCCATTTCTTTAGCGTCAGCAACAACTTAATTGATTTCTCTCGAAACAGTTTATTGTGGCAATCTTTATTGGATTAGTAATCAGAGCATGAACGAGCCACTGCCTTATCAAGCGATCTTTGACTGGCCCTTGACATCTGCAAGGCTATATAACTGCATGTCTAAGAAGCATCCGAGTTTCGGAGGAGAGTTTTCATAGCCGAACTCCGATTCAAAAGATATCCCACGTAATTGAACACATATGATGTTATCTACTTTTAGGAGCCTTTTGTACAGTGCATATCAATCTTGGATCGCGAGCGAAACCTTTAACAGGCAAATGTTTCAACTAGTTTAGACGGCTTAAATTCCACCGAAGATAGAGTTGCTCCCATTTCTCTGTATGGCGTTACGACGTGTGAAGAATCTATATTAGTCGTAGCAAACATAAGTAGCTGATTTCACAGCCTCATTTTTGTAGTGGCAGAAAGGTCTTATCGGCTATCACCGCAGCAAGCTGTTGGCAATAAAAAAAATCGCCCATTCCAGGATTTGAAACCGCCACTATGGTCGTGAAGAGCGAGTACCTTACCTCCTGGGGTATTGTTGCCTTTGCAAAGCTAACGATTGCAGCTAGTGCAAAGGATATGAGGGTCTGGATAATCGAAGTGCTGTTGCATCATCCAATATATTTGAGACGCAAATAACTTACAGGCTTTATTGAAGGCGGCGCACGCTGGGCGATCGTTAACGATGGAAGAGCATTTCACCGTAAGACCTGATGGCCATTATAGCGAGAAAGATTACTGCAACAGCACTTGAGCTGCAGGAATTTCCTAACGAAAAGATGAAGCTTCTCTGGTTTCGGGCTTTGCCACAAGGCAAACATTTGGGGAGGGCACTTTAATTGCAGACACCCGGCTATATTATTGGCTCATTGCCAAGACATTCCTCGCCGATGGCATCTAGTTGGTAGAGGACCGATTTATCTCGATTCCCTACCAACTGATGAGTACGTTGCTGAGTGTTACGCCAGCACTTGGCTAGTTACTCAAATACGACCTGCATGCAGGTGGGCGAAGTGGGGAAAACGCATCGACGGAGTAACCGTTCCGGGTCCTGCAAAACCATGTTCACGGTCCTTATTGAGCGAAAGACTACAGAAGATGCTCTCGATATTCAGCTGTCACACCCGTGATACTTCAGGATCTGAATACTTCACAATATGCATACACTTTCTGAACTTATCGCACTTTGTGCATCTCTTATAAGAAAGAATGAGGCTTTGTTGTCAGCAACTGAAAGTAGGAACAACCGCATATTGATTGCATTATATAAGGCTGACCAATACAGGCTCAGATAACTGCTAGTCGGTTATGCAAAGCTACGCTGACTTCCGAGCAGTGACACCTAGTTATTGTTTTTAGCATAGACTGTCTTACAGCAAAAACACATCCCAGGTGAGCTGAAAACCATCGTAAAAACGTTGCGCACAGATACGAAATAGGCGTCTAAAAATACTGAGCTCCAAATCGCCTGCGGAGATCCTTGCCTGTTTCTTTTACATCCCGGCTACGAAGGCACTCTTATGTCTCACACAGTGCCGCTTCTGTTTACATGTCACAGGGATGCTGCGACGTGCGTTGGTAGTGAGTTCCAGTGTAGCGGTAGTGTTCTGGTGTTTCGCTCTGTAGATTAATGCTATCCCAACAGCATGTACGCGGAAGCAGGCAGAACACCGAAGCTGGCTTGCAACGACATGTATTTTCCCAGGCGCCTACAGCGCTCCCCAACGAACGCGTTGTGTCCCCTCTACCAGCGTTCCCACAGCCTTCACTCTTTTTCAGCCACAACCCATCCCGTGAGCTGGCGGGAGGACAAAGCCGGCCTGTGTCTAAATCACAGCCGCCAGACCACAGCTGAGCACCGGCTCGTCCCTAGGCCACACCAACCAGCTGTTCGACCCGGGTTAGTGGAGGATACTATCGGTCTTTCTGCACTGGCCGAGTGCTGGCGTGCCCAGCAACTAGAACATGCATACACAGAGAAACACAAACCACACTTCTTAATACGTTGCCTTAATACAGCCTTTTTGAATGGGGCAGGGCATGTCCTGAAGCTAAGGACATTTTTATAATGTCAGTTATGCATGATGTGCTGTTTGCCTACGGCTTCTGCAGTTAAAATTAGTGAAACGCCTTGACACTAATGAAGAATGACTCTTGACACTAAGAACATGCCTCACCTGTGGCCAATATTTAAGCCATTGACGTAGCCCAGCGTCAGACCACTAATGCATGCTATATTTCGTGTCGTCTGCTGCGATTGATGGCGCTCTCATATATGTCTCCATTGAGAGTAATAAACGAGAGTCTCGCTTACTGCGCATGTGCGCCCACATGTGTCTCCTTGAGACTCCCACTAGAACAGCCGCTGCCGGAGCCACTGTCATACAACAATGGCACCAGATCTATGCATCGAAGGAGTAGGACCGTGGGCACAGGGTCCAGAAGAATAGTAGCCTTCTTATATTGGAAGATGAATTTCAGGATGAGGTAACTTGAAGTGCTGCACGGAACTGAGGGAGGTGAGTCCTGAGGGGATGTCAGTGAAGGACACGAGTCCAGAAAGGATGACGCTGCCTTAAGGATGGACTCTCCGATAATTTAAATCTTGCTGGTAGAGAAGCTAAAGAAGGTACTAGCTAGATGTCTACAAGGATCACTAGGCAAGGAACTAACCTAGGAGCGGTGAAGGAGATGGTTGCTCGTAGTCGTAAGCATTTTTGGAATGTGCGTCAGTGATTCAACAATATTATTAAAGTAGCTAGACTTAGCCTTAGCTATAACTGATTGGTATTATCTACTCTGTTCTGATCTCTTGTGGGCTTTGTCAAAGGGTTAGGGAGCATATCAACTAAAGGCACGGCTTCCACAGGTTTTGAGGTTCGTACGAAGTGTAACTAAAAGATTCAATTCAGGAAAGCGGGCCATTTGATTCCTGGCCTGCTGGGGGGCTAGTTCCGATAGGTAGGCTAGAGAATGAAGGGACCTAAAAGTAAGGGACGGAACCGTGAAGTCAATACGCTGCTTGACTGAGAGCCAGCGCTGCTCGGAGAAAAGCGGTGTGACATGGCAACTGCCACGCTCACGACAGACAAACCTAGCTGCAGAGTTTTGCACCAACTGTAAGCGCCTGATTGCTCACGTAAAAGGGAGAATACAAACAGTATTCCTTTGTGTGCTTATGCGTGCTGACACTGCATTCTTCCACTAACCATCTTTTGCATGCTGACCCTGTGCTTGTCAGCTCTAATCATTTTTTCCTAGTAGACATTGTGCATACTATTACTACAAATATGATCATGCTTCCTTTACAGCCTATGTAAGGTGCCTGGAAAGAGATTAAGTTCTCTGAATACGTCATACAAGCTTATTATTATTATTATTAGTTCTCGTGTAACTCAAGGTTGGCTTAACACATTTAGGGTGCTCTGGTCTTGATTCAACGTAAAAACTAGCTTTCATCTAATTGCCAGGTTTCAGCAATTTAAGCTTCAAGGAGTTAAAAGAATCTGTGGTGCTCGAAAGCTGGAAGAAGCAATGGGTCGGTCAAACTGAGTGTCGCCTTCATAGAAACTGCAGATTATATCTTGCCTGGCGACTGTATAGGCAAGACTTAGTGTTGAAATCACGAAATAATAGGAACCTTAGAATGGATCCTCGGGGTATTTGTACTTTGGACCAGGATTACGTTGCTTGGGCGTCATGAACTGAGTCGTATGTTCCATTTCCGAAGCTTCCGGAGTTGTTATTTGCCTTATGCAATCGGGAAATTGATGCCAAGACAGCTGAGTGTGAGGATTTCCAAGTTATTTACTTGTTCCACAAAATTAAAGGCTCAGCAGGTTATGATACCAACGCGATTGAAGCCAACGCGAACGTGCAACGAACGCGAGTGAAGCGAATCCTGATTGAAGATCTTTGTCACAGACGCAGCTCATATAATTGCTACTAGTCCATGCAGACGCCTAACTCTACCGGTGACATTGGTGAAGCTGGAGCCTCGAAGCTATGCTAAAGAGTCCTATGTCACACTGTCACACGCAGAAAAAGAGGGCGGAGGCAGAGCACGACGGCAATCGAGCAAGCCAATACCTTAATAACAAGTTCCTGTCAATAGCGTAGAACTGCATATTCTTAGCTTTAGAAGAGCTACATTCGCCCTGCACACATGCTAAGATACAACGGACTAATCAACAATCTGGGTAGCATTTCACATGGCCTAAACCGTAGTCTGGAACTCGATGAGTTCCTAATAGTTGTAATTCCGGAAATGCCAGCAAATCGTAATCGCTGCCATGTTCAAATAGATTTAGCACGCACGTCGTTCGGTAGCGCACTCGGTAGACGAGAGTTTTATAGATAATTCGGTGATTTCATTGACATTAATAGCGGAGCTTGCACTAGCATAATCGTAGATGTAAAATTGTGGCTAAGTTCGCACCGGAAACTTGTTTTTATCTAATATGATATTTCGCCAATCGAGGCGAAGAATAATGGTCTCTTTCCAAAGCTAAACAACGGCCAATGGTAGTGCTCTGCATGGCTTGTGAAGCTTAGTTATCACTCGCCTCATAGCTAAGGCTGAAAAACATGCCGTTTGACAGAAATTATGAAAACCTTAATGTCGGCAAAGGCTTCTTCATAATATTTTCTTCGCTTTTACTGTCCTTCGATTCCAATAGACCTCTTTGGCAAAGCTGACTTGTTGTGCTCCAAAATAAGAAAATGTGTGCCGTGTTTTCCGAAAGTATACAGGATTATAGCATCAGGATAACTGATGGCCTCTCACGACCTACAATGTTTTTGATTTTTTCTTAGTTCTTCTAAGGCATTAAGGAATATTAAAATTGGCTTGTAATAAATAAATAAATACTAGCTGATTCAACAGCCTATTTTTGTATAGCGACAGAAAAGCCTTGGCGGCTATCACCACCGCTTGCAGTAGCGATAAAGGATCGCACACCACAGGATTCGAACCCACGACCTCGGGGCCGAGGTCGTGAAAAGCAACCGCCTTACCTAGCAAGCCATTACGGCTAACCTAATGCAGTACGGGAAAACGGCACGCACACCTGGATACGTGATTTCCTAAGAACACATGATTTATAGTTACCTTGGGATTCCCAAAAGCTACTAGTGTCAGTTTCAATGCAATGTCCCGGTTTTATGGACTCGTCTGGTTTCACCGTAGCTGAAGCTACTTCAAGCAGCAACAATTCTGAACCTTGTATCTATTATTTCTGAGCACTTCAATTATTGTGTACGGCTGCTAGTGCATGCACAAGTCTCCTTATTTGGAGCACATCGCGCAGGTTATTTCTCGGTTGTTAATGTACTCGGGACAGGGAAGTGACCCACACTGGGCCTCCACTTTGTACATCAAAGCTCCGTTCTCGTCTCTGTACCCCGCTGGATCAGCCTCTGGCTCTTCGTCCAAGCATATGAAGTCGTAGCCATGCTTATGAGTAGGATGGCTGGAAACCAAATAGCCCTTGTATTCAGTTTTCCATCCTTCATGACATCTGAGCCGACCCGGCAACATGTAGACAGTGCTTCGATGAGGAATACGGCACACAGCGCATGGTGGATTGTGATTGAATACTGCCGACACGTGTACAGTTTCGTACTCTCCTCCGTAGAGGTAAGCTGCTCCAGAGGCGCCATCCGTGTATCGGCCCCACTGTGGGTCACGGGGCATGCATAGATAATTCGACGAACCTCCAGTGTGGTCGAAGTGAGATCCGGCCACAGATCCTATAACCGGAAAAATCAAGAGGCATTACGCCAAATGCGGCACCCTGCTCATAGTTTTGACGTAAATATTGGCTAGGAAAATTGAATGCCTCGCTAATCAAAACGAGCCTGTTATTTGAAACCACTAAGTCGCACAAAAGAGGTAACAATAGGAGTTCACAAAGCATAGAAAGAAATTGGTTCAAACTCGCAAAAGAATATCAGATCGTATTTCAAGCACGTCTGTTTACTGTTTCAAGAGATTGTCACCCTGAAATCTTGAAAATAAATAGAGCTGGAACACTGCTGATACGAGCGAATCACTGATGCTTAACATGGTTAATTTTTTTATGGAATCTCACCGAGCATGTGCATTTCTTCTAGCCAACTTTATGTAAAAGTGTTTTATATTTTAAGAGATTCTTCACTGAATTTTTCTGAGAATTGTTTGGCCACTTGGCTATATTCATCGTCGCACAAAAACCTGATAGCTATGTCATCGCAAGATAATGATTTGTGGAATAATGAAAACATGTTCACAGGTTTTCTGTTCCTACTTTTAATTCGATGTACACAAGGTGTCGTATAGAGGTACTCAAAATCATTTCTATACAGCTTCCCCTTGGTCTGCTTACAAAATTCCTACAGCCTCCTAACTAGACTTATAAAGTCAGAATTCGTGACACCATGTTTTGTGAAATATCACAAATAGCAGAAAAGCAATTTTTTTTAAACGCAAACATTTTAATTTAATTTCAGAAAAACAATTGGGGATAAATGTTTACCTTTATCAGCTCTTTTAATCAAATAGTTTTTTCCTAATTACCACCAGAGGGGCAGGATAGGGTATATAAGAAAATGATATATATATATATATATATATATATATACATTCAAAAACATTCTTGGAACGAAAGATCTAGCTTTTATTTAAGAGAATTTCTATTCAGCCGAAGAGAATTTTTGGTGCATTCACAGAAAAATACATAGACACTCAAATTATTTAATAATGTTTATATTCAGCATAACCGTATGAACATAAAAAGCGTTTAAAATCGCAATCTTGTGAATTACCTTTGACAACTAAGATAGATTGGCTCAACGAATAGTTAAGCTTATGATCTACTTTCATGAGTTAATAGAGTTAATCGAAGGCAGCCACGAAGGCAGAGACCTTAATGATATTGAACTTATCTACTGGGGCACCAATCTAGCCATTTGATTGAGCTGAATGTCTGAAACATGAGAAACTTGTATGCCGCATATCTTGGTGCCTGTCGCTAATCAAGCACGATTACGATCAATACATTTTGCAACTGATTTAAAAACTGGTGAATCGGCTCCTCAATTTTTGTTAAGGCCTTAAGAGTTTACTGTAGAGAAAGTACAGACGTTCAGAAATGTTTCATCTTCAACACATGAGCTTGGAGTATTTAATGATTCAACCGACCTCTGTGAGCCATAACACAATCTAACAGATCCGGTGAGTGCCGCCAGGCCACTGTCCTAGCTCCGAGGCTAGCTGTCACAGGTTGTCTGGCTGTAAGGTTGGCTCTTGCTTGCCAGCTGCATGCCTTTTATAGACACGGGCCAATCTCTAGCCCCTCAGAAGCTCCCATTACCTCGTAGCACTCTCCCAAATGTCTCGATTCAAAAATTACTGAATGGGTTGATTGGACTCTCTTATGGATAGCCTAGGAGGCAAGATGCTTGCTCTTCACGATCGAGGTCGTGAGTTTGAATATTGCTATTAGCGATACTTAATAGCTAACTGCAATTGGTGGTTATAGCTGGTTAGGCTCTTCTGACGGTACAAATTAGGCCGTTAAAATCAGCTAATACTTATTTATTTACTTTTTATTTCACTGTAGATGTTTTTATAAGCACATTTGCTAGTTTCAATTGACACAACTTTATCCCCTTCTCAGTAAATGCCGTGAAAAATGGCTTCGCAGTGTGAACCGTGATCCTTGCTGTAGTTGCTACCCGGCGACGTTCATACTTCCAATTTTGGCATGTTTTACGGTGTAACAGTCACAAACTGGGCGGTCGTAGCCCAGAAGTTAACACCTTTGCTCTTCAAAACCAAGGTCGAGGGTACAAATTCTGCCGTAGGCGATTCTTTATTGCCATCTGCAAGCGGCGGTGAAAACCGTCATGACTATTCTCCCGCTATACTAACAAGGCTGTTAAATCAGCTACTATTTTTTATGGAACCACTGGTTTGGTATGTTCTGGATAAGGTGCTTGCACTTAATGACCTAGGTCGCGATTTCGAGTCCTACAGCAGGCAATTCTTAACTGTCCACTGCGAATGCGAGTGATATCCGCTGATACTCGTCTGCTGCTATATAGATGTCTTTTGAATAAGCTGACCTTTACTTTATTCAAAGCAGCAGTGTTTTCATAAGCGTAATGACTCTCCAAGCCCATCGTTTGTGACAAGCAATGTGATTGTAGCACATGGCCCCTACTATTATGCAAAGAAGCTGAGGTGCCGGAGAATCAATATCGCTGTGCTTAATATCGCTGATATCGCCATCGGCGCCGATGCAGTTTTATCTGCCATACCTTCCCTGAACATACGTATATTGTAATATCAGATTGAAATGTCATGGCGAGTGTGCCCATATATGAGCATATGTCCACAAACCACGGTCAAGTCGTTGTGCCTACTCTTGCTGCATGCATCGACGATCTACTGAACTTGAGGCACTGCTCCAGAGCGAATCGGATTGAACAACCGTTTATAAAATCGGTCCATAACTAACTCACACTAATAGCAGCATTTTTTCCTGCAGCATTATTTCAGTGGTGCTTACATCGAAATTTCGAAAGAGTAATAAGTTAGTTGATGCTTGCCAAACTAAACTTTAATGAAAGCCAGCGGTCGCTTCGCTGTCAATGCTCTGACGATGCCTTTTGTACTTGGCTGTATTTCTTGCAGAGAGTAATAATAATAATAAACCTTATAAAGCGCCCTCAGAGAACACAATCTTTTTCTAGGCGCTTTAAATTTGCTGGAAAGAGAAACGAGATTGAATGGTGAGTAGTATAATGCTTGATAAACAACATTGATAGCTTGTTTAGGGGTGACATGCACAGGGTCAGCATGCAATCAAAGTTATAGGAGGCAGCCTGCTTCGGCCGGCTTCACTCTCAGATTTAGCAAATGATAGCAAGGCTTGGAGGGCGTGTCCTGGAGCGAGCTGCAGACTTCATCCTTCACCTATTTCTTAGCGAGCACATGACTCGCTGGTCCCCTTTGCTTTATGCCTATGAAGCAGCCAGGCAGGCGTACCTGAGTAGACGAGCTCGTTGTCAGCCGGACAAACAGTTCGTCCCCACCTCGTATACACGGCAGCGCCGTCTGGACCAATGAAGACCGGCCAGCTCAAGTCTTGCTCTCTCGATGTTCTATTTTCGGAAGCTCTGGCAGCACCTACTGCCGAGCGCTTGCTTGCTTGTCCGACGTTCTACAATGTTCGACAGAAACCTGACGCGGCCACTCGTACAAGGGATCGGAATAATTTTAACTGCCTTTAGCGTACTTCCAGGGCACGCCGCTAGCGAACTCTCTCTCCCGCCACAATAATTAAGAGACGATATTCCTTGATTCTCACGGCATTCGCTTTAAGCCAGCAACAGAAGAAAGGTTTTTTATAACGTTTAATTTTTGGCAGGGACACTGACAAGACACACGAGAGCATGTCGGCTGACAAGGCTAATTCGTTTGAGAAGGTCAATGATACATGTTTATACGTGCATGCCATCGCTACGAGGCTGCATTACCGCGTTGGTACTGTTACAAACTTGCTATAGCAGCATCTGCAATAAAGTCCCTAGTTATAATAACAGCGCTACTAACAGCGTTAATCTTTGATGACGAGTAAAAAATAGCGTTGAAGCTGGGAATACGAAGAAAGTTAAGCTAATTTAACAGTCTCATCATTTAGCGGGCAGAGGTGCCCATTATTAAGCGGGCAGAGGTGCCTTCATGGCTAGCATCTCCCCTTGCAGTGGTTAGTAAAGGATAAACCACTGCGGGACTCGAACCCAGGACCCGTGTCGTGACGAGCGAGCGCCTTACCCCTGAGCTAGGACCCAGGGACAACCGTTAATGAGTAGTAAAACAGCATGAATATACGCTGGAACGCCATACAGCATCAATAATATGTATGCATCAAAAGCAGTGCTTGCGTCAATATATTCAGGAACGCCAACGGTAACGGTCTGTTGCAATCAGACATAAAGCTGTTGGAAGAAGATCCAAATTTTCTTCAGTATTCCAGCGCACCGTATTAAAAATGCAGCCTCGTCATTTCAATAAATCGTGAATATAGAATCAAGGGCAATGCAGGATAATCGAGGCCATATGTTGGCAATTGACGCGTATAATTTTTTGGTTAGTGTAACGCGCCATCGTTTCAATACGTCGACTTATGCCCCTCTCAAAGCAACTATTCCCTTGGAGAGTTTACTTTCCCTCATGTGGGCGCTGCAAACCTTCCTACTTGGCGAGCGGAGTATCGCTCTCTTGCATTCAAAGCGGCGTTGCTTGGCGAGCCTATCGTTTGGATACCGCTCTTACCACACCAGACTTTCTAAGTGTGCAATACAAAGGCATGCGAGCTATCTTTAAGGCTGATACATTGATTGGAGGAAGTTGTGAGTTTGTCGCACTTATTATAACTTCGTGCTCAATGTTCATAAGCTCTTAAATTCTTGTCGGATAAAATGCAATTGAAAGGGACAAATCACAAAGGCGTTTCAACACAGACCTACAAAAATCCCTGGAGTGATGTCGCTCGAAAGCACCTTAACATGCCGCCTGGGACGAGCACTGCTCTGGTGGTTAGGGGCTCAATCCAGCACCGAGTCTGAAGCTTCGCGTCTGCTATCAACAAAGACAGCAGCAGCCTTGCCAAGCTCAACTTACGTTCTCTAGCTGCTGAAGCCGACTCTCCACACTTTGGCTACTGTACAAGGACCACGACGCTATAGCTGCACAGAAAAGCACCACAGTTAGGCCACAGGCGTTTTGCTTCGTGACGGCCATCGCTGTCGTTGCTCAAGTTACAGCGTCGCGAGAGCGCCTCTGCCTTTACGCAGCTATTTGCCGTGGGTATATTAAGAGCTGGACGCCAGGGCAGAGGGCAAAGGGCGGGGCAGAGAATGCGACCCGATCAACCCTGAACCGAGCCTATGAGCTGCTGGCGCAGCTAGCAGCTGCCGGTGCATTGCCTGCTTGACGCTGACTACGTGTCCGACGAATTACCACAACCCAACACAATACACTCTAATTAGGCTAAAATTGACAAAACATTGGCAATGCTGAGCTTAAATCTCGAGTGGATATTATAGTACATCTTCAATTGTATTTATCCGCCAAATTTCCTTTCATTGTACGCAGGCGCCATCCTACAAATGAGCTGTAACAAAGAAATTGTACCGCAATCCACTTTAAGTCACCAAAAATCCACTAAAATCAGCCGTGCAAACCTAAAAAGAGTTTGGAATATAAAACGACGCTATATTTAAAGTGAACC
This sequence comes from Cristatella mucedo, assembly GCA_009760855.2. Classification (NCBI taxonomy): domain Eukaryota; kingdom Metazoa; phylum Bryozoa; class Phylactolaemata; family Cristatellidae; genus Cristatella; species Cristatella mucedo. The sequence continues at coordinate 922,352 of WPIO01000021.1, forward strand.
CACCAAATTTAGCGTAATTTCGCGAACGCGTTCTCATGAAGTCTGCTGATATATATAGTGCAGCGTCCCAGGCAAATATCACGATCCACCATATTCCTCCGCAAAACGAAAGAAATCCTATGCGAAAAGCTCCATTTTTTATTGCTTACGACAATGCACTCCGTGAAAATTTTACTAAAAAAGCTACATCTGCATTGACACTGGCAATCTTGTGCAATGCGCTGCAGCCGTCATTTCAACCAAATCGAATGCGTACAATTGCGAGACATGAATGGCTATCGGCAACAATGACCCAGGCCAATTATATAGCCCGTTGTAAGTCGACGAGAAATTAGCCGTGCGGAGCTCCATTTGTCATTAAATATGACATTTCGCCACGTCCAATGTGAAACCGTGGCATTTGTAAGCTGCTTTGCTCGTTAACTAGTAGCAATACATGGCAATCAACAGCAATGGTAGGGAAAACTAGCGAAATCCTCACAACATTGACAAGATTGGCTGTGCAAAACTGCAACTGTCATTCCACATAACATCTCATTGAGCGCGAGCATAATTTGCACTCGTTGTGCCTGTTTAATCGATGACAATGCAAGACAATCGATGGCAATAGTCCGGAAAAAAAAAGTCAATCTATGGCGGTCTGTTGAAATCAGACACAAAGCTGGTAAGAAAAGGTCCAACTTTTCTTGATTATTACAGCGAACTCTATTAAAAGTGCAAGCACATCCTTTCAATCAATCGCGTACGTACAATCGATGTCAATTCGTAGCAATCGATAGCAATGGCCCGTCTTCTACCTCAGCCCGTTTCCAATTGACTAGCCATTGGCTGTTCGAAGCTCTAATTATCATGCCACGTAGCTTTTACTGTGTGCGCACATACTCTCACCTATTGTGCGCTTTATACCTTGGTCAATGAAACGCAGCTTAAGTTTAGTTGACTCTTCACAACAGTTACAAAAATGCAAGCAGATTTTGGTACATTTTTAACGAACCATTATAGATTTCCATATTTTACCCGACCATTGCCATCGATTTTTGTGCAATGTTCTCAAATGTAGGTTCTTGATTGATTGAAAGGACGTGGTTGCATTTTTAATACAGTGCGCTTTAATAATCAAGAAAAGTTGGACCTTCTCCCAATAGCTTTGTGTCTGACCGTTATCGTTGGCGTTCCTGAATATATTTATGCATACACTGCTTTTGATGCATATCTATCATATTATTGGAGCATATACGGCGTTCCAGCGTATATTCATGCTGTTTTGCGACTCGTTAGCCGTTGCCCGTGGGTCTTAGCTCGGGTGTAAGGTGCTCGCTCGTCACAACACGGGTCCTGGGTTCGAATCCTGCAGTGGATGATCCTTTACTAACCATTGCAAGGGGAGATGCTAGCCATGAAGGCCCCTCTGCCCGCTAAATGTGAGGCTGTAAAGTTAGCTTAACTTTCTTCGTGTTCCCAGCTTCACCGCTATTTTTCACTCGTCAGCAAGGATTAAAGCAGTTTATCGCTGGGAGTGTAGCCCGGGACTTTATTGCAGATGTTGCGACAGCAAGTTTGCAACAGTACGATAGCGGTCACGCAGCCTTGTGGCAATGGCAAGCACGTATAGACATGTATCACTGACCTTTCAGGGTTTACTCGTTAACTCTCAGCCGCCATGCGCTCACGCGTCTCGTCCAGTTACCCTGCTTAAATTTCTGCCTAAATTTGTGCCTAAATTTAAGCCTAAATTGAGCCTAAAATTGAGCCTAAATTATAGCCTAAAATTAAAAATTGACAATTAAAATGAAAAAACATTACATCTGTGGCTGGCTTAAAGCGAATACCGTGAGAATCAAGCAACATCGTCTCCCTATTGTTTTGGCGAGAGAGAGAGAGAGAGAGAGAGAGAGAGAGAGAGAGAGAAAGAGAGAGAGGTCGCTGGCGGCGTGCCTTAAAAGTAGGCCAAAGACTGTTAGAATTAGTCCGATATATTGTATGCGTAGCCACGTCAGGTTTCTGTCGAACGTTGTAGAACGCCGGAAAAGCAAGCAAGGGATCGTACCTGGTCGTATACTAGCTGCCATAAGCAATCTTAAAAAAACGAGTATTTGTGTATAAAAGCATCACTGAAGGTCATTCGTGTGCGAACGCCATTGTTTCGAGGTCATTTAGACCACCAAAAAGTTGAAACTTGAAACGTTGGTATCCTAAATTCATCATACACTGAGAGTAACAGTTCATGAGTTATGATAATTTAGAACCATGTCATAATCTACAGTTTAGATCATTTAAAAGTGATCTAAAGAAATGGATGATCAGTTTTACACTATAGCCAGCTACTTGTACTTGAATTCACCTGCGGTGATTGGAATAAGTTCCACGCTAAAGACAATTTTGGTATGTTCAAGTATGAACGCTCGTATTTGATGTTGTGCTACTTAGGGTTCCTGCAAAACTGTCAGTTTTTGAAGAAACAGCTATTTACTGTTCAAAAGCTGTCAAACGCTATACTTTTCCGATTTCTTGTTTTTTCACAAATTTTTTTCAATAGCTTATTTTTGTAACAAACACCGTTTTATTTTAATTGAATGTGTGATAAGTTCTAAATCAATGCATTTTTACTTCTTATAATAATATTTCAAGATTACAGGTGCATCAAGAAACTTGTCTGGAAGACGCGATCTTAATTTTGTACAAAAATTCTTACAGACCAAAACACTTTTTCAACGTCTGTTGATGTCGGTTTTATGGATCGAATTGCGTTGTACAATTTACGGAGATATTCAGTGCGCTGGCCCGAGTTCCTGAAGAGCGTAAATTCGGACTTGAGCAATTTGAAACTGTCTACCTCTGACTGCAATTGATGTTTCATCATTTTAAGGCAACAAATTCAATGCCTCTTGAAAAAACAAGTTCACACTTTCAGCATCATTTGACTACTGTTCGACGACAACTTTTGCACCGTTGACTCCAAGTAGACGAGGCGCTAGATTTCCCTTTAAATTTAGCGAAGCCTCTGACGGGGCAACAGATGGATCTTTGAGACTGAGCAAGAAGTTCATGAAGTCCTTACTCAGTCGCTCTTCAACGCGACACTTCAAATTTTCCACGAGCTTGATATTAATGCCAATATGCGATAAAACCGAACTGCTGCGCATGAGGATAAAACCGAACTGCTGCTCATAGGACACCCTAAGCGTGTGGCTGTATTAAAAGGCTTAGCTCTCCTAATAGGCGATGCTGTTGTGCGACCATCAATCACCACGTGCTCAAAATTTAGGTGTCGTTTTCGTCAAGTCCTAAAATTAAAAAGCTTCATTCAGAAGACTGCTTCTACAGCTAGCCATCACGTCCTATCCCTATCTAAGATTAAGAGCTGTCGCCCACAAGGCTTGCAAAATATTTAACTAGCTCCTTAGTTTTGTCCCGGCTTGATTAATGTAATTCTCTTTTGGCTGGGCTACTAAAGAAAGCAACTAGGCCACTGAAGGTGGCTATGAATATGGCTGCAAGGCTAGTCTTCAAGTCCCAGAGGTTTGAGCACGTGTCTCCTTTGCTAAAAAAAGCTAGGATGGATGCCGGGTTAGTAACGGATACAGAGAAAAGTTCTTACGCTGACCGACAAGGCCCGCTACGGCTTGGCTCCTTCGTACCTAGCAGAACTGCTGCAACAGTTTCAGCCTCTTCGCGCCCTCAGGTCCTGTATGGGCAATCAATTAGCTGCTCCATTCGTCCGCTAAAAGACTGTTGGCGACAGAAGCTTTAGCTCTACAGGTCCTAGACTGTGGAACTCGCGTCCACAATTCTTACGCAAGAACAACTACTCTCCTGCTTCCGACTATGGCTCATCCTTTTCAGCCGTCTTGAGCTGCTACTTCCACGCTAATCACTACCTCAACTGCTCTCCAGACTCTGCTATGCTTCCTACCTCCTCTTTGCTGCGTGAGATAAAGTCTGTTGGCTACCGAATGCGTACCGAAAGCCGCCCAGGCTGTGAGTGTGCTATAAAAAAACTCTCCTGCGTATAACCCACATAGTCTTTATGGCTTTGTGGAGCTACAGACGGAGATAAATTTTTCAGGCTAGAGAGTTTGTTTAACATAATTTCTAAAATTGTGTAAGCACTCATCGACGTCGCATCATATTAGTTTAGATTCGCGGCTGCAAGTTTCAAGGCTCCATTGCTCAGAAGAGTTTTGAGAGCGTCAAAATGAATGTTTCAATCATTTCCAGATCATTGAATTTATTTGGTTACTGTCTCAATGATGGCGACTTATTTCTTTAGTAGCGACTCTTAAAATGTTTGATATGAAGTTCCAGCGTGTCTTCCCATTGCGATGCAGTTTAATCTTGCATCCAAACACAGCTTTTACTTTGGATTGAAAGGCATTTTATCGAACAGTTGATTTCTTGACGAATTATACAAGCTTACGTGATTTTGGAAGGCAGAGTGGATGGATCCTTCTAATTTATCATCACTGATTTCTTCCAAGTCCGTACCTGTTTCAAAACTGTCTATTTCATCAACATCGTCACTAGCCAGGTTTAAATTGTCCATCTCAGTACTCTTCTTGTTCAACGTGTCACAGACACCAAGGTGCAGACCATGGTTTAAGCAGAAATGTCCGATGAAATCAATGTGGCTAATGCATTTCTTATTTACTGCAGCGCCTCCCTGAGTAGATCCCAACAAATCCCTCTCCATTGTTATTCAAAAAACGCTCAAATGCTATTTCATCAATTCGACTATTTCAAGAGCAGTGCACAAACCAAATATGCGAACAAAAATCGTCTTGATCGTTATTTTATCGCAGCTATCATAAATGTTGACGCCGAATACTCTACGTTCCCTCCCGGTTGTGTATTCATCCACAGTCATCAATTTATATATTTTCAGATGATTCTTAAACGTTGTCGTGGAGTTTCTTGAACACTTGATGATTGTAATGCAGCGTTCGCATTTAACCTTTTAGCTTGACTGTAATGTGACTCTTTCGTTTTGCGGCGTATTCCCAAGCCAAGACATTGCTGAAAAGAGTATTCATATTTGGTGATCCCACAAGATCACTTTAGTTAATATCTTACTTAATTTTTGCGAAATTTCACTTTAATTTAATTTTTGGCCAATTTGATAAAGTTATCATAACAAACCACTAAGACATTCAAAAGAAATTTTAAATGTTTTTTCCGTTACATATTTCATATCCATAATGAACTTTAGAGCTTCAGTTGAAGTATCTCTTTGCTTAAAATTGTTTGTTAGAAACAGCATAACAGCTAGAAGAAACATCTGTTCAACTTTTTTATTTTGGGAGAAAAGCAGCTGTTTTACTGTTACTGTTAAACAGTTACCAGACACCCTAGTCACTATGTCCGTGTAGCTTATTTCGTGGGTAAGTCGGTGAGAGTTGAACTATTTGATTGTGATGCCGCTGTCTGCCTACACCTGCATGCCAGAGAGCTTCGTACAGTTACCTCCATGCTGCTTTTTTTTAATCTTAAAACCAAGTAGTTATGGCTTACTCGGCGTATTCAAAACAGGTTCGTTGTTCACCGAATTTTGAAAGTCTTACGTTAGTGTATGCTCAGCTGAGAGATCTTCTGGACGCTTCTAAGTATATCCCGCTGAGTGTCTGATTTAATTTAAGGCAGGCAGGCATGAATATATCAGTCAATTGATGCCTGTCATAAACATGATAAGTCACCGCAGCTGCAATCACTTGGGCAACGGTATGTATATATTTAATAATCCTTTTTTGGCTTACCCTGAACACGTTCTAGTTTTGGAATTGTTTCAGACATCTTAATTAAGATATAGGGTTGGAGGTAAAGATGTTTGGCAGTCTCCAGCCAAGTGTAGCGCTGGAGGCAACCTGAACAAATTACATCAAGGCAAAGGGCTCGGAAAAAGTTTCAAAACCCAGATCAATGCTGCTTCGGCTGTCAGCGATTAAGAGGAAGAAAGAACAGCTAAAGTGGACGCTGTAAATAAAACGTCTGAAAATACTCGATGAGAATTTACATTAGGGAGTGACAAGGTGGGAAAACCGAATGTAAACTTCTCCAGGTGACTCGTTTGTTTGTTTATTCATCTACCCTGTAAAAGGAGAGCCCCAATTTAAGAAAAGACAGGCTGGAAAACTTTAACATTCTAAATTGTTTAGATTATGATATTGCTTGAAATTTTTGGACCCTTTGATAGTATGAGGAAACTAGCAACCCAAAACCATACGCGTTTAGAACACTTAAAAAGGTATTCCGAGTGGTGCTTAGTTGCAAGCTATGGCTGTTAACGAGCACTTATAGCCCTCTGTGGTTTTTTAAAATGTACTCCTCTACGTTAAGGGCATGCACTTAGAATATTAAGGAGTGTTTCTTGATTGCTGCGATGTTCTGTAGCCATTAGCATACATGAGCTTGTCAGTCAAAGGGCCATGACAGCTCAGGTGGTAAGGTGCTCGCTCTTCACGACCGAGGTCGTGGGTTGGAATGATGCAATGAACGATCCTTCATTGGCAACTGCAAGCGGTGGTGATAGCCGCTTACGATGTTCTGCAACTATAAAAATGAGTTTGTCAAGACAGCTAACATTAAATAGCCATTTTTAAAGTGTCAGCTTCGCAGACATTGATCCCACACCTTCAAGGCCTTGAACCTTATTTGAGCTGTGGTTATGGCAAATGATCTCAGTTCACGAACCACTACTTTGCATTCGTAAGACAGGCTTGTTCCCGCATACAGTGAGTCTGCCGGGAAAGACTGTGGTTATGCAGCCAAAACAGCTACATTATTGAGACCAGTTAGCTTAGCAAGTGCCCGTGCTTCTGTATTTAAACTCAGCCTTTTCGTCTAATGAGACTTTTTTAAGCAATGAAGCCATCTATTCAAGCAGGAAGCAAAAGAATCAATACAATTTAAATTTTAAAATCACCTATATATAAGAGTATAAAAATATTTTCATCAGATCATCTAGAAGTGAGATAATTTATTATCGGAGAAGTCGGAGAAGTGTTGTAACGTAGCAGACGGGCGTTCGCGACAGGTAAGCCTAGATGCGGTGTTGTGCTCCGCGTGTAAGCCTTTTGTTATAGAGGCAGGAAGACATTAAAAGAGTGATTTATTCAAGTTTAGACGGATTAAAACGGATGCGCGGACCAACTTTGCACCGGTAGCCTCACATAATCATACGTATACTGTTTAGATAAGGTCTACACAGAGGCCACAGCCCGAAGTATGTCCCGATGTGTACGGGGCATACTTTTGAAAAAAGTGATATAGCAAAGTTCTCCAATAAGGGGTGCCACTGCTAGCCATCAGCTGCAGCCTACTACTTTGAGTGTAATTTCATTCTGATAAACTGCAGTACTTCTAACTTTGGCCCGAACGGCTGCCTCCCTGGTCAGCTTACGCTCGACTACGGCAATCTATGTCTGTGTGCAAAAAGGAGGCTGCACCAAGGGCGCACAGCAGAAACTAGACACTAGACAACTGCCCCCGCCCCGCCCCCCCCCGAAGTTGAATCCAACGCTCTGATTTTGCTTGTCTTTTGGTTACCTATGAAGCAGCCGAAAAAATTGTAAAGTTGAATGATCCCATAGACCCATTTATTTAGCGGCACAAGAGCCGTTTACAGCTATCACCCGGCTTGTTTAAAAAAAATAAAGAATTGTCTGCTGCATGACTTCAGTCTCCGACCAAGGCGTGGGGTTCGCGTACCTGAGCTGACCGTAAAATAAAGTCAAGCAAGTGGCAGACAATCTCTGGTATACAAATGGACCGACTGGCAGTGCTTGCACCAATTCAGAAGAGTCGTAGGATCAGCGGTTCGCGCCGGTGAAGAAAACCGAAAATGAAGGCTTGCTATAAGAGCTTGCTGAAGTTATTGGTCATTTGACGGAAACATTGACTTGCTAAAGGATTCTTCAAAATACGATAGAGTTAGAAATAAGTAGATTTTCCACTGCGACTTTCAGACTTTGTCTGTGGGACTCAACGTATATTCAAAATTATAGAGGTTGAGTAGCCTACAAGTTCGACAAAAAGGGCAAATATGTTTTCAATTTCTCATGTCATTGCGAAGTTTTAGTTTCACTCGGACCTGCAGTGAATCGGAAGGGCTTTGATGTGCGCTGAGGGCTAACTTTTGTGCTTACTAATTCTGGCTTCGTATATTCGATGGTATACCAGAGTGTTTAATCGGCGTGAATGACTAAAGCTAATAACAAGACCAATGCATAAAATCACGTCAGCCATTGAAAATATACCAACAGAGACCAGGAAGCAGCAGTCTGTGACGCTGATCGCTGATGTAAATATATATTAATTGTAGATAGCATAAAAAAGCGCTGCGACCATACTTTAAAATCCACCTAGCGAGGAAGTGGCTCGAAGTGTTAGGGTCAACCATTTTCCAATGTTTTGGGGTACAGAACCCAAATGACCGATCGCCAATCTCGTATCCTTGCCTGGTCTGAGGAGCAACAAGTCAACGAGGTAGCAGAGTCTATAAGGTTTGACTTTTTGAGTCTTTTACTTAATAACGTTGAAAATGTAGCAAGAGACCTTACTGTTACCTTCGTTAATTATCAGTGCGAGAGTCTTGAAGATATCATGTATGCAAGAAAGTGATTTGTGAAGCTCCTTAAGCATCAATGTAGCTCGCCCCAACGTCTTGCTTCTGACTGATGCAGTCACTTTGCACGATGCAACAGATCTTTTAACCTTAACGAATTCACCACCGCGAAGTGCCCTCCAAGTAAGACTTCTGAGCTTATATGCTTTGGTGGACTCAGCATTTGGATTCATCGTGATCTCTCATTATTATCTCTCATATTATCAGGCCTTTGTATGTCAGGCGGCAGTGAGCTCTGGCAGAAATGAGTTGTACTATGTTTTTTTTTTCAAAGGATTGATCCAGAGCAAGTGTATTCATTCGACCCGATCGGCTCTTGGAAACACCACGAGACTTGGAGAATTAGATCTCTGAGGGTGCTATGAAAACTATGTTATCATGATTATTACTATTATTAAATAGAGCTAAATTGGATGCTGATTTTCGTTTAAAGTCCTCCGATGAGCATACTGACCCAGTTAGCGACGCCCAGCAGCCAGTGGACAAGTAAAACCTAGATGATAAAACAGCCTGTTTTTTATATAGCGACAGAAAAGCCTTTACGGCTATCACCACCGCTTACAGTGGCGATAAAAGATCGCCCACCGTAGGAATCGAACCCACGACCTCAGGACCGAGGTCGTGAAAGCAACTAACTGCCTTACCTAGTGTGCCATCACAGCTCGGATGACACTCATGCACTTCACAGAAGCCACTTGAGTTCTGCATAAAAGAGTCCGCCGTGGTAAGTTTTGAGATCTTCCAACTCCCACCTCGTGGGTATCTCTTCAGCAATAGACTGGTCCTTTTGTGTTTGCAGCCGCTTTGGAAGCCCGGCTGTCGGTTTTAATCACACTTTTTTTTAATGATCGACAGTCGCCTTCTTGGTCATGCTGCATGCACCCTTGCAAGCCCGCAGGCGCGTGAACCGTTGCACAAAATCGTTGATACTGTTCTGAGAAATCTCACTAAACAAGCTGAATAGAAAAATGGACCTCGGTCGAGCATTCTTTCGAATAGCGCTGGGAAAGCTGTATGTTGCACGAGCTCGGTCGACCGTTACCACGTACCTTAGTGTCCTTGAGCGCAGCAAGCCTTCTCGGCACAGCACTCCTTATCTGGCAAGGCAAGACTCGCCAGATTAGCCATTGCAGCGATGCAAGCCAACGGCAGCTCACCAGGAGACAGCTTAGGATAGCGATCGGCGCTGGTCTTGCCTTTCCCCCACTATTACTGATTATTTGAGGCAATAAATTATCCCCCAATCTTAGTCACAAAGCCAAGTTCTTACACCTTAGGTAGCCTAAGAAGTTCTCAGAGGTTGTGATAACTAGTCTAGCTGATCGCCATTTGGGGCTGAGAGCTTTTAGTAAGTGCTTATGCGAAAGAGTTGGTATTCAAAGTTGATACTCCAACCGCTTGCAATAGGGATAAAGGCACATTTCTTAGAAAGCGCTAAGAAGTATGCATCCTTTAAAAATTCCGCGTTTGCAGGTTGTGGTTGCGGACCATCAAACACAGTTTTTTCTCCGTTGGAAGAAATTGCAGGAAAAAAGACTGAAGAGGAAGCGTCATCGGAGTAATCCTCTTATCAGGGAGCCCTAGAGAACTCTGTCGATGAATTTTCTTTACTCGTTTCAATATGCTATTGCACTATTCATTTGAGGGCGGTGATAGCCAAGAAGTTAAGATGCTCGCTCATCACGACTGAGGTCGTGGGTTTGAATCCTTAGTGGGCGATCTTGTAAGCTGTGGTGATAGCCTTTAGGGCTCTTCTGCCTCTATACAAATGAGGTTATTAAATCAGCTAAAAGAAATTTCTACTGTCAAATGGCGATTTATGAATGACACCAACTATGGTTTTCGCTCTTATTTATCCAGAATCAATTTACGCGTGACCGCCTAATATCCAGAGATCACCGTTGACTTTTATAGTTTCTGCGAATTGTGCTGACCTGTGATATGCATTCTCGCTACAAAACCACTTTGTACCACTGCAAGCAGCCTCTTACCGGTTGCAGACAAGGAGAATGCGACGGCTACTGCTGATCCTGCTACTTTCACCCCTTGAAAAACAAGGCTAAGCGAGGTCGGATAAGTAGCAAAGAAAGATTGCGACTCATTTAGGAAATGAGCTTTAGAGAAGACAATCTTGAAGCTCTGGATCGAAAGAGGCGCTGCTGTGTGAGACACAAGAGTGCATCTGTAGCCTGGGTGTCGGAAAGAAGGTGAGGCACTCCGAGGGCGATGTGGAGCTCAATATTACTTCAATTTTAGAAGCCTATTTCTTATCTGTAAGAGGCCATCTTTATGCGGTGGTTTTCAGTTCAACTCGAAAGCATTTTTGCTGTAAGACAGTCAATGATAAAAATAAAAAGGACTAGGTGTCCCTGCTGGGAAGTCAGCGTGGCTATGCATAACCGACTAGCAGTTATCAGAGCCTGTATTGGCCAGCCTTTTATAATGCAATCAATTTGCGGGTTTTCGTACGCGAGTTGCTGAAAACCAAGCCTCATTCTTTCTTATACGTAATTCACAAAATGCGATGCATTCAGAAAGTGTATGCATACTGTGAAGTATTCAGTTCCTGAAGAATCACGTGTGTGACAACTGAACGTCGAGAGCATCTTTTGTAGTCTTTTGCTCAAAAGGACCGTGTACATGGTTTTGCAGGACCCGGAACATGTTACCCTGTCGATGCGTTTTTTCACACTTCGCCCGCTGACATGCAGGTCGTATTTGAGTAACTAGCCAAGTGCTGGCGTAACACTCAGCAACGTACTCATCAGTTGCTAGGGAATCGAGATAAATCAGTCCTCTACCAACTCGATGCCATCGGCGAGGAATGTCTTGGCAATGAGCCAATAATATAGCCGGGCGTCTCTGCGATTAAAGTGCCCTTCCCGAATGTTTGCGTAGTGGCAAAACATGAAGCACGCACAGCTTCATTTTCTCGTTAGGAAATTCCTGCAGCTCAAGTGCTATTGCAGCAATCTTTCTTGCGTTGATGGCCATCAAGTCTTACGGTGAGATGCTCTTCCACTGCCAACGCCTGTGATGAAACGACGTGAGAAATACGCATGACTGCCAGGTTAGGTAATGTCCTAAGCAATGACATGCTCTGCATTGTTTTAATGTTTACAAAATGGCTAACGTAACGAGTAAGACTGCGTAATGATGCGTTTAGTGTGAAGCAGCGAAATGACGTCGTCGTTGAACCAAAACGGAGCCCAAACTGATTTCTAGAAAAACACAATTAATATTAGAGAAAGTGCAGAATAGTGTGCATTCGGATAGTGCTGCCAATTTGAGCTTTTTCTTTTGCAAGAGGCTGTAACAAGCTGAAAAGAGCGTGGTGAGTATTGTATTTACGAAAAGAGACAAGCGCTTGGTGTGCTAGCTGAAGGAGTCTTAAAAGATCATTATTTTTTTAGTTTGCCATTCTCTATGCATGTGCTATATATTTTGCGGCAAACTGAAATTAATTGCTCATCTTTCAAGTCAGGCTAAACGCCTTACGACGTGAAATAACTCGGCCAAACCTTCTGACTTATGTGATTGCGAGGGACAGAGAGAGAGAGAGAGAACGAGTGAGAGAGAGTGGGATAGGAAGAGGGAGACAGAAAGAGTGAGAGAGAGTGAGAGAAAGAGAGAGAGAGAGAGAGAGAGAGAAGAGAGAAAGAGAGAGAGAGAGAGAAAGAGAGAGAGAGAGAGAGAGAGAGAGAGAGAGAGAGAGGAAGAGAGCTCTCGCGCTCGAGAGAGAAAGTGAGAGAGTGATGAGACGAGAAAAATAGAAACACAGCCAGGCAGAGTGAGATGGGAGAAGCCAAGGAGGTTTGGCATTGTTCTATATTCGGAAGCTGAACTTCTTTCTCACATGGATAGCTGGAATTTAAATGTTTTCGTGGCAAGTAGAATAATATTGAAGTAGTCATAGAATACGTGTCAGAATACAAAAAGCCTAAATGCAGTCGTAACATTTTCAGCAAGAGCTCAAGTTATAACCACTGCCGAAGCTGATTCACAATGTAGTACTGACGATCAAATAAGCCCATTGTTAGCCGTCTTTAATAAAACAAGTAGGTTATTTACGTCTCTTATATATTAGATTGCAGATGCACTGTGATTATCCAGACCCTCAGGTCTTTTGCACTGGCTGCAACCATTAGCTCCAAAATGGCGGTGATAGCCCTGGAGTTAAGCAATGTTCTCGCTCTTCACTACCAAGGTCGTGAGCTCTATTCTGCAGTGGCCAATCGTGTATTGCCAACTGCATGAGGTGGTAACAATCGTTAAGGCTCTTCTGCCGCTATACAAATGAGGCTGCTAAATCAGCTAAACTTGTTTCCCACGCTATGTTTAAAATATTCACGTATCGTAAATCCGTACAAACAAACGATATCAAACTATATCTTCGGGAGAATTTCAGCCATCTAAACTAATCCTAACATAAGCCCGTGGATGGCTTTGTTCGTGATCTGAGATTGACATGCAAAAATCCCTTGAAATTAGATAAAAAGAATATTTCAGGATAAACAAAAGTCCTTCAGGGTGGGTTAAAAAACAAAAAGTTGTTCAATTACGTGAGATGTTTTTCCTATGAGAGCTAGGCTATACAACCTCACCATCGAAACCCGGAAGTTGCTAAGATTGCAGTCTCATAGTTGTACCGATGTCAAGGGCCAATCAAATATCGCTTGATTAGGCAGTGGCACATTCATGCTCTGATTACTAATACAAAATAGATTACCGCAAGTCATTTTTTCAAGACAATTCAACGAAGCTTTTGCTGACGCTAAAGAAATAAAAGACCCGATTTGTCCAGAGAAGTAAAGTTAGATGCTCAGATCTTTCCTTCTCTTTAATGAAGATCTTCTCTAGTTGTATTCAGACAGCGAAAAATAATTTAGTTTGATTCTATTATTCTCAAAGTTTCAGACTAGCTTCAATCATAAGCACACCCACTTAGCTAGCCACCGAAGTCTACTATCTTGTTAGATGAGGTAGATACGAATATTAATAAAACAGTTATGTTGTAGAGATTCTAGGTCGTGAGATGTAGGACTTTCACGAAGTGTTGAAGCGCTCTAAAATTAGAAATGAGACATCTTTTGATTCACAAATCTTTACAAGAATTGATGAGAAACTCTGAGCTTGAATTGCTTAGAAGATCGTTCAATGGCCTTGCACGTTAATGATAAGCAAACGTACTCACACACCACGAATAGCATACAATGTAAGCCATTAAAAAATTAAATACAATGTTCAAGTTCACCTGGAATATTTTTACCAGAATACAATCCTTCTTCATGTCGGGTTATTTTTTCCCTTACTATTAATGTAGCCTGAAATATATTTGTAACTGCATGCACCGCATAAATAGTTAATAGTCAAGCTTGATTTTAGCCAATCATTTCTCTTTAAATTTAATGTATATTTTCGTCCATTTTTGAGCTCCTAAAGCTTCTCCGGGGTTTTTTCGGAGGTAATATGCCCTTAGGCAGGGGTTCTTCAAAGCCGAAGAGCATTACATAATTATTTGCTAGCGGCCCTGATACTTTATAGTTTAAATATTTCTAATTGTTGACACTAACTGCCGGGTGCAAGACATAGCTAATAACAAAGCAGCATTTTTATTACTTATTTTTTATGGCAATAAAATAAATACTTTGCAAAATAAATGTAGCGAAAACTGAATCCAGCTTATAGTCTTCTCAATCCTATTCAAAGTTTTGACATTTCTAGCTGTACCAAAAAAGCAATATTAATCTAAAAATACAATTAGAGATGGCTTTGGGTGAATTTACCATACCGATATTTCATAATTTTGAGCATATAATCCATCAGTTTCATGACAGACAAGTGAAAATGCAAAGGATAAGTAAAAATATCTTTTGTTTGAAACAATAAAGTGCACACGCTGTGCTGCATAAACTCTGATACTCAAGTTACAATTTTGCATTTTATCTGCAAACATTTGCTTCTACTTCATGCATATCAGTTTACTTAATTTTGCCACTGCCAAATCTTCCAACGCGTATACAAATTTACTAAATTTTCAGTCACAGGAATGCAAGACGAAATCACAACAAATTCAAATAAATCGTCGGTGGACCTGCCTTTCACTTTGCATTTCTAGAAATGCTTTCACTTTTTGCATCTACCTGAAAAGGTAGTCATTAGAGATCGGATGGAGAAAATCATTCACAGAGTTTACTATAATTATTGTTCATGCTTTTTCTAAATACATTTATTTACTATTAGTAAAAACTTAATGAACAGCTCGACGGTGAGCCATGATGGCTCACTAGGTAAGGTTGCCGCTTTTCAGGACCTCGGCCCCGAGGTCGTGGGTTCGAATCCTGTGGTGGGCGATCCTTTATCGCCGCAAGCGGTTGTGATAGCCGTAAAGGTTCTTCTGTCGGCTTTACAAAAGAGGCTATTTAATCAGTATTTATTTATTTAAGTTGCTAACAACTGCTAGCATTCGTTTTTGTTCATTGTAATAAAAAAGGCATCGCTAGGCTGTCTAACATTTAAAGGATTAAACTTCAAGCGCGATGAAGAAATCTTGAAGAGTGTCACAGATGTCGATAAATCGACCGTGCAGCCCACATTTTTCAAATGGTCGTGAAGTTTCAATCGTTTTGCAAAAAAAGTAGAACGCTTCGGGAAAACCATGAAGATGGCGGCGTCAATTATCAAAAATACTCTTTGCAAAGTTTACATTTACTTAATACAAATTTAAAGAGAGAAAAAGTTTTCCTGTTTTTCCGTGCAATTGAACCTTTGTGTGTGACGGCGTTTAATTACCAATTTTCCCAGTGAGCGAAGTCGCAGATACTCTAGGCCACACACAAAATAAAGCGTCTCCCAGTCCCCTCTTTCTAGATGTCCTGTGCTTCGGGTGTATTCACTTCATTGGCTATTCTTTGAACTAAAAGCAAAGTGAAATAAATTTAAAAGTACTAGCTGATTTAACAGCCTCTTTGTACCCACTGTGTTTTTCCGCATAGCCACAGAAGAGCCTTACGGCTATCACCACCGCTTGCAGTGGCAATTAATGATTGCCCATGACCTCGGCGCCAAAGACGTGAAAAGCAACCGCCTTATCTAGTGTGCCATCACGGCTGAAACTGCACATATCACTTTTATTCAAGAGTTGTATGCCACCGGTCACTTATTTAGAACCCAAGCTGCTTGGACTCCGCATTTGTTCAGTAGTGATCATTTAGCACTCACGACTTTTCTGAACTACAGATTGCAGTGAACTACATTAACCTACATCATGAATTATTGTGAAAGTTGAAAGCGGTCCTATAAATGATATTCAAGCTCGTTTAGGATGCAGCTTTACTCAAAATCTTTGAATTTTCTGTGACTTCATCCGGCAAGCCTGTGACTAAAAATCGAGTAAATTTGTATAGGCGTAGGTGGATTTGGAAAGGCCAAAGTAAATAAGCTTTAATATTAATAGAACACTGTCTGCAATAATAAAATGCTTTGCATGTGCTCGCTACATATTTTAAAGGTACTTATTTTCTTTAACTACTCGAGCTTTTGTAAGGATGATGCCACTTGCCCAGCATGTATACACTCTGTGCATCAATGGATATCGCCAGCTCAATAGGTGTTTGATATGCATGAAATTTGAATAAATGATCGCACGTATTATATAGAATAACCTTTTGAGCATTAAATTTAAAAAAATTCAGTTTACTCAATACAGAATCTAATATAATTCCTAAGAAATAAGCTGCAAAAATAAGATTATGATTGTGAAATGCAACAAACAGACACAAGTGAACTTTCTGAACGAGTTTGCTTCTTTGACTATGCACTGTATAATTACTCGCCCAAATGCCCTTTCGATTACAGCTGACCTTGGGCAAGCTCCGACTACAGAGCGTATCTTTGAAAAGGCTTTCAAAAATCACAATTACCTGCATATCTACTGACATAAGAGGATTATCTAGGCTCTTAAAAACTCACCCTTGCTAGGACCACATCGAGCATCCAAGAGGATATAGTTGATTGCACTCGCGTAATCCAACAATTTTAGTATCAGCTGTAAAATATCTCCTTAACCGCTCCCAGGTTTGCATTAAACCAGAGTTACTCGCAGCAATCTAGTATTACGCCTGTTTAGATTTTGTGTAAGCAAGATAGGCAAGATCAGACTTATTTCCGCTGCAGCATCCACACTAAACTCAATAAATCGTCTCTTTTCAACCCTAATTCTCGTCAATCGCTTATGTCTGACACTGTTGACCTCACCTTGAAGTTTATCTCCAAGTCATACATTACTGCTAGGACTCGAAGAATCATGCCAAGTGCTCACCGTCTGAGATTGTTAGATTTGCTGGTGCCTAAGTTAAATGACCTGTTAATTTTATCCCGAGCTTTAGCATCACCCTTCAGCAATCCAAGAGATCGCTGTCAGGCATCTTAAGCAGCAATCAACGCTACATTAAGACAGCTTGAAAAACAATGCCCAAACTCCATTCTGCCACTCCTGTCAAAAAGCCTCTTGCAAAAAGCAAAAAAACAGTCAGTTGCATATCAGATAAGCGGTCGCACACAAGCAATAAATATAGCGATACAATTTCGGTTAGATAGTATAGCTCATCTTCCACCGAGATATTATGGCTGCAAGTGTTCCTAGCTAGCCTAACGTCTGCTCTAAATAACTAGGCGATAGTACACGCTTTGCTTCATCAGGTGAGTCAAGTCATTCGGAAATTGGCCTGCGTCTTTTCATAGCACTCAAACATTACGCAGCTTTCATCGCCACTTATCTCTCTGTATATCTATTAGCTTTAAAACTGAGCGATTGGGTGATATATGGCACCCAGTCAGATTCTTTTCGGGAATGTTGCCTTAGTCAGTGTACCTCCGCTAATACCGCTAGATCTCTCGAGGGAATACATTCGGCTACCAAATTATCGATTTAGACACATTATTTCGCCACTGTCCTAATCCTAATCTTTTAATCGAAAATGCATTTTAATTGCAATGCTTAGGTCCTATTTTGGTAGAACATTTCAGATAGGAGACATCGACCGCCGCCGATCCATCTAAAATCATTTGAAACATGGATGATCTCACGGATTTTGGATCTGCTGTATACCTACTTATTTTAACAATCTATACTCTCCCTTATGCCCGCGGAATCGTCAAGCATGATGGTATCGCTCCTAAACAGATGTCATTTAACTGTACCCGTTTTTGGTTGCCCTGGCCTTCCCGGGCCTCAGATTCCCTCCCAACTCCTTCAAAGCTTACGTTTATGGTATTTGCATCTAGATGGAAGCTAAACATATCAGTTTGAAAGACCGGCAAGCACTACTATAATAATAATGATAATAATAATACACTTTATAAAGCACCCTCAGAGAACTCAATCTCTTTCTAGGTGCTTTACATTTTCTGCAAAGGGAAACGCGATTGAATGGTGAGTAATGTCATGGTCGATAAACAACATGAATAACATGGTAAGGGGTGACATGCACAGGGTCAGCATGTAAATGTGGTTAGTGGCAGCATGCACGGTGTCAGCACGCATAAGCACATGAAGGACGAATCACGGGAACCCAAGAAGTGATTATGCTTGGCAATCACATCAGCAAGAGGGAGAGCATAAGCCGTGTAAAGAACAGGACCTAGCATGGAGCCCTGAGGTACCCCATATTTCAGAGGTACCTAGGTTGATCTTTGTCCATTCACGTCAATACTCTGGATTCTTATCGTCCCGCATTAAACAATCTCTAGATGCTTCCCAAAGTCTCCTTACTGCCAATCCAGATTAAAAGCCATGGTTAGTAACACGGGTCGAGTCCCGAAGGAAGTGAGTAGTCGGCAACAAGCAGGCAATGCAACAGGCAGCCGCTAGGCTTCGTTGGGTCCAACGGGTCGCACCCTCTGTCCTCCCCCTTTGCCCTCTGCCCTGTTTCCAGCTCTTAATATACCCACCCCGCGAATAGCTGAGTTGAGTCAATGCAGCGGCGCCCATGCTGGAGCTTTGGCCACGCCAGTGATGGCCGTCACAAAACAAGCCGCCTGTGGCCTAACTGCGGTGCTTTTCTGTGCAGCTATAGCGTCGTGGTCCGTATACAGTAGCCAAAGCGTGGAGAGTCGGCTTCAGCAGCTAGAAGACGTAAGTAGAGCTTGGCAGAGCTGCATCCGTTTTTGTTAATAGCAGAAGCGAAGCTTCACACACTGTGTTTCGCTGAGCCGCTGACTGCAATGAGAGTGCTCGGTTCATGTAGCATGTTCAGGCGCTTTCGAGCGACATCACTCCAGGGATTTCCGGCGTCCAACTGATACGGGAGCCAAACAGCACATTTTTACATGCAGTAAGCAAAAACACGCTCTCCAAGCAGGAAGGTTCCCAGCACCCATATGATGGAAAACGAACTCCCCGATGAATAGTTTCATGTAGATAAGCACAGGTAGACTTAGTGAAACTATGGCGTTTTTGCATACCTTTTCTGCATATATTGATACTGGCTTTGCTACTCGTTTGATGTTGCCCCTTGGATCTTAGTTCAGGGGTAAGGTGCTTGCTCTTCACAAGCCGAGTCGTGGGTCGTCGAATCCTGAAGTGGTTGATCCTATATTAAACACTACAAGCGGTTTGATGGCCGCGAAGACTCTTCTGACGCGGATACAAATGTGGATGCTAAATTAGCTCACCTTTTTCGTGGTCCCAGATTCATTTGTCACTCGTCAGAAAGGACTTCCACTGCAACGAGTGCTGCGATTGTAGCTCAGGACTTTATTGCAGAAGCTGCTGGGGCAACTATGTAACAGTACCAACGAAGCCAGGTGAGCCTCGTGGCCATGGCATGCACTTATAGCCATGTACCACTGACCTTCTAAGGTTAACTAGTCTTCTCAGCCGTCAGGCATTCATGCATGTCGTCCGATTTCCCAGCCGAAAACCTGAGTGTATTTAAACTCTACTCCCATGACTGACTTAAAAGCGAATGCCACGAGAGTCGAGCAACATAGTCTCTAAATTGTTTTGGTGGGAGAGAGGTCGCTCGCGGCGAGCCTTGGAAGTAGGCCAAAGGCTGCTAGAATTAGTTCGATGTCCTGTACCACCAGCTACGTCAGATTTTCGTCGAACGTTGTAGAACGTCGGACAAGCAAGCAAGCGCTCGGCAGAAGGTGCTGCCAGATCTTCCGAAGGTAGAACGTCGAGAGCACAAGACAAGGATTCACCGGTTGTCTTTAGTCCAAATGGTGCCGCCGTGTATACAAGGTGGGGACGAACTGTTTGTCCGGCTGACAACGAGCTCGTCTACTCAGGTACAGCTGGCTGGCTTCGCACTTTGCAAAGGCTAGGCACTTTGCAAAGGGTCCAGTGAATTATGATCCTGCTAGGACCTAGGTTAAGGGTTAAGTCCGCTACTGGATCCAGCACATACCCTGCCAGCCTCTCTATAATTGGCTGAGTCTGAGAGTGAAGCCGACCGAAGCAGGCTGCTTCCTATGACTCGCGGCAAGGAAACAATCAAGTACAAAAAATATTGTCAGAACATTAAAAAATTTAATTCCTTTGTATAGCGCCATAATGGAACTTAATCTCTATTCAGGCGCTTGATATGTTCCTCGGGGCTCGAGCCCACGATCTCAGACAAACCTTAGTTGGGGCGAGCATCTTAACCACCGGACCAAACCACCTCGGCGAGGATTGACAGAGAAGCGACTGTGGCCTCGAATGAAGCTTAGGCAATTCTCAACTGGTTTGCTACTCGTTCGAAATCACGATGCAGACACCACTGAAATAATACTGCTAAAAAGTATAGGTGGTATAGGCGTGAGTCAGTTATGCACCGGAATTTTAAATAGTTGCCCAACTCGATTCGAGATGGCTCAGTGTCTCCAATTCCGAAGCTGTTCATGCAGCCTGAGTAGGTCAAACGACTTAACCGTAGCTAGTGGACATAGATTCATTGATTGGCACATTCACCAAGACAATTCAATATGAATTTTTAGTATACGCATGTTTAGTAAAGGCATGACAGAGGCAACCGAACCAGCGCTGATGCACCTAAAGTAAAGCACTCGGAGCTGCTTGGCCCAGTGGTCAAATTCCTCGCTCTGACCAAGGTCTGGCCGAAATCGTTGGCTCGAGCCCCGAGGCATATGTCAGGCGCCTGAATTGAGATTGGGTTCTCTTAGGGAAATATACAAGTGAATTATATATAGAGATATTCAGCATCTGCTGCAACGGTCTCTCAGCGGCCGCAGCTAAACATTTGAGTGCGTAGAAACTAAGTATTAGGAAGGAGACACAGATGGGGCCAGACATTGATCTTGCCCAAGGTGACTTATGGTAAGAAGGCTGATGGTTAGTTGGCTGAGGGCAACAAAAAGTGCCTCTTCGTGTGGGTACTCGACGGCTGCCCTTCGGTTCGCGTACGTTCTTGTGCACTAACTCGACTTGGCGCTGCGTTCGTGGGGCGACCTTAGCATCAAATGCGAGCCGGCACTTCTGAATCACTTCAGAGGCGAAGGATTCCCATGCCGCCTGCAACGTGCACCGTTCGCAGCTTCTCCGCTTCTTCTCTGCAAAGTAGGAAGCCGATGATAATATAGCACTTGATAAAGCTCTCTCAGAGAACTCAGTCTCTTTCTATGCGCTTTACATTTGCTGCACAGGGAAACGCGATTGAATGGTGAGTAATGTCATGGTCGATAAACCACATGAATGACATGGTAAGGGGTGACATGCACAGGGTCAGCATGTAAATGTGGTTAGTGGCAGCATGCACAGTGTCAGCACGCATAAGAACATCAAGGACGAATCACAGGGACCCACCAAATGCTGTCCTAAAGAAGGGTGTCTTTCAGTTCTTTTTAAACTGGTTACCAGTCAAGCAACGGATTGACTTCAAGGTTTTGTCGCTCACTTTTAGGTCTCTTCATTCTATGGCTCCAGCCTATCTTTCAGAGATACTACCCCATCAGGCAAAGCATCGTACCACTCGCTTTTCGGAATCCAACAGTCTAGAAATACCTCGTACAAACCTTAAATCCTTTGGAGACCGTGCATTTAGCTCGTATGCTCCCACAGCCTGGAACTCCCTCCCGACCTGCATCAGAACATCCCCTGACCTGACCACATTTAAAAGAAACTTAAAAACATACCTATTTAGGACAGCATTTAGTGGGTCCTTGTGATTCGTCCTCGATGTGCTTATGCGTGCTGACACTGTTCATGCTGCCACTAACCACATTTGCATGCTGACCCAGTGCATGTAACCCCTAACCATGTTATTCATTTTGTTTGTTTTTCAAGCATGATTTTACTTACTATTCTATTGCGTATCACTTTGCAGCAAATGTAAAGCGCCTAGAAAGAGATTAAGTTCTCTGAGGGCGCTTTATCAAGTGCAATATTATTATTATTATTATAAATGTGGTCAAATCAGGGCACGTTCTGACGCAAGTCGGGTGTGAGTTCCAGGCTCTGGGAGCATACGAACTAAATGCACGATCTCCACAGGATTTGAGGTTTGTACGAGGTATTGGCAAACTGTTTGATTCCGAAAAACGAGTGGTACGATGCTTGGCGTGGTAGGAGAGTAGGTCTGAGAGATAGGCTGGAGCCAAAGAATGAAGTGACCTAAAAGTGAGCGACAAAACCTTGAAGTCGATCCGTTGCTTAACTGGTAGCCAGTGCATGTCGACGAGAAGTATTCAACTCTGTGTTGGGCTTCACAAAGTGAGGCTCAACACCGGGGATACTCCACTTTGCGTTGGGCTCCCTAGAAGTAAGCTTACAATTATCGAACGATCCCTCACTGACGTACGCTTTTGTGGGTGTCAAGAGCTTCTATGGCAGGATGGATAAGTGCTGTCGCTAGGGCGAGCACATTGTCGCATGGCTGTCAGCAGCTGTCTGAGATTAGACTAGCCTTCGGCATCTCAGCGACTTCGTATAATAGTGGTGACCATGTGCTATAATCGCATCGCCCATCAGGCTTATAGCGTCAGTACACTTATGAAAGCACTGCTTAAGATAAAGTAAAGGTCAGCTGATTCAAGAGACATTTATGTAGCTGCAGAAGAGCCTCGACGGGTATTATTCGCACTTGCAGTGGACTGTAAAGAATTGTCTGCTACTGGATTCAAACCAACGACCTGGTTCGCGAAGTGCAAGAACCTTATCCAGAACACAATAAACCAGCGGTTCAAAAAGGGGGTCTTATAGATCTCTTTGGTAAGTGTTGAACGGAGACGTTTGGGAAGTGCTACGAGGTAATGGGAGCTTCCTCGGGGCTATAAATAAGGCCGCGTCTACGACAGCAGGCTTTTAACTGGCAAGTCAGAGTCAGCCCTGCAGCAAGACAGCCTGTGACACCCAGCATCTAGGCTAGGACTTCGGCCAAGCTGCACTCTCCAGAAGTGTTGGATCTCAGCGGTCGGATGTTATGGCTCACAGCGGTCGGAGGAATGATTAAACTATCCAAGAGCGGTTTTGATGATGAGACAGTTTCTGAAAGTCTGCTTCTTCTTCACAATGAAATGTTCAAGCTTTCCAAAAACATTGCGAGAGACGATTTCACATTTTTTTGAATCAGTTGTGAAAATTATTGAACGTTACTTCGCTTGATTAGCGACAGGTAACAAGATATATATGGCAACGAGTTGCTCGCATATCAGACATATTTTTTAGTTTGATCAAATGAATATGAAGGTGCCAGTTGATGAGGTGAGGATGAGGTCTCCTTAAGGTTTCTGCCTTCATGGCTGCTTTCAGTTAACTCTATTCACACGCAAACGTGAAACAAAAGCTCAACTTTTTTCAAATTTATCTGGCCGTTGGTCAAAAGTAATTCGCAAGATTAGGATTCGAAACGATTTTTCATAACCATGTGGTTAGGCTGAATATAAACATGAGTAAACAATATGAGAATCTTTGAAATTCTTTTAATATACCAACAACTGTCTATTAAACTTTGCCTTGGGTTACTATTTCAGGATCAATAATCTTGGGCTGAAGACAAAGTTTCGTAATTGGTACCCAGATTTCTTGGTTACAAAGAACATTTCGCATATCTATCTTGCCTGCAGACAATAGTTAAGAAAATACTTGTTGTTTGTTCAGCGTCGTATGTGGCAGAAGGTGATTTCAGTGCGAAGATAGTTTTCGCTTCAAAATGTAGAAATAATCATAATACCGAGATCAGTGTGCGTGGTGGTTTTAGACTTACCTTAAGCATCTTTAAATCAGACATCGAAAAACAAGTATCACCTTATCAAGGTCGCTCATCACTTTGAAAATATACTGAACGGTGGAATATTTAATAAAAGATGTTCAAATTGAATATTCGATGAGATGAAAAGAGTAAATATTTGACGCCAATTATTCTGAAAGTTTAATTAACTATTGACATTTTCAAATTGATTGCTTACGAGTTATTCTTGGTACTTCAAAAAAAATCTTGTCACGAATGCTGAATTTATAAGTTTGGATTAGTAGGCAATACGGATTCTAAAAGAACTAAATGGAGGCTGAGTAGAAAAAAGTTTGAGTACCACTATAAGACACTTTATATGCGCCAATTTATAGAAGGAACGGAAACATTTTTAGTCCGCAAATAGAGATCGCTCCACTTCGCCGATATGACATTTTTTCAAGTTTTTGAAGGACGATAATTAATAGCCAACTGGACGAATAGTTCTCCAGCGAAATTAATGAGAATAAATCCTTGAAAATCTTTGCTACAAATTTGACTTGAAGAAACACACTGGCTCGGTGACGTAACTTTAAAATGTTACGCATGTGACACTCAATTCGTATAAACTTTATTCCATGACAATTTTGTCAGGGTTACATGGTGTTAATCTCTTGAAGCAGGATACCGGTGTGCTTGACATTCATGCGAAAATTCGTTTCCTATTTCCAACAGGTTTCTGTCTCAGCTGAGTGAACTTCAAGCGTTTCCTCATTCGTGCGATCGACATAAAGGGGTTTCGGCTAACAAGCTAATTTTGATTAGCAAGGGATTTAATTTACCGGGAAAATGTTAATGCTAAAACAGGCAAGCGAAGCGCCAAGTTTTTTTAGTAATGCCTCTTGATTTTTCCGATTATAGGATCTGTGGCCGGATCTCACTTCGACCACACTGGAGGTTCGTCGAATTATCTATGCATGCCCCGTGACCCACAGTGGGGCCGATACACGGATGGCGCCTCTGGAGCAGCTTACCTCTACGGAGGAGAGTACGAAACTGTACACGTGTCGGCAGTATTCAATCACAATCCACCATGCGCTGTGTGCCGTATTCCTCATCGAAGCACTGTCTACATGTTGCCGGGTCGGCTCAGATGTCATGAAGGATGGAAAACTGAATACAAGGGCTATTTGGTTTCCAGCCATCCTACTCATAAGCATGGCTACGACTTCATATGCTTGGACGAAGAGCCAGAGGCTGATCCAGCGGGGTACAGAGACGAGAACGGAGCTTTGATGTACAAAGTGGAGGCCCAGTGTGGGTCACTTCCCTGTCCCGAGTACATTAACAACCGAGAAATAACCTGCGCGATGTGCTCCAAATAAGGAGACTTGTGCATGCACTAGCAGCCGTACACAATAATTGAAGTGCTCAGAAATAATAGATACAAGGTTCAGAATTGTCGCTCGTGCATGCACTAGCAGTCGAACACAATAATTGAAGTGCTCAGAAATAATAGATACAGGGTTCAGAATTGTCGCTGCTTGAATTAGATTCAGCTACGGTGAAACCAGACAAGTCTAAATAACCAGGACGTAGCTTTGAAACTGGCAACAGTAGCTTTTGTGAATGTCAAGGCAACAATAAATCGTGCGTTCTTAAGCAATCACGTATCCAAGTGTGGCGTGCCATTTTCACGTACTGCATTTCAAGCTAATTTTAATATTTCTTAATGCCTTTGAAGAACTAAAGAAAAATCAAATACATTGCAGGTCGTGAGAAGCTATCAGTTATCCTGATGCTATAATCCTGTATACTTTCGGAAAACACGGCACACATTTTCTTATTTTGGAGCACAACAAGCCAGCTTTGCCAAAGAGGACTGTTTGAGTGGGGGCACCGTAAAAGTGCAGAAAAGATTACGGGCAAGTCTTCCCCGACATTAAGGTTTTCATAATTTCTGTCAAACGGCATGGTTTTCAGCCTTAGCTATGAGGCGAGTGATAACTAAGCTTCACAAGCCATGCAGAGCACTACCATTGGCCGTTGTTTAGCTTTGGAAAGAGACCATTATTCTTCGCCTCGATTGGCGAAATATCATATTAGGCAAATATAATTTCCAGTGCAAATTTAGCCACAGTTTTGCATCTCCCAATTACGAAAGTGCGGACTCCGCTACTACTGTCCATAATCGCATTATCTATGAAAGTCTGCGCTACCGAGTTCGCAACCGAACGACGGCGTGCTAAATCTATCTGATTATGGCAGCGGCTGAGACCACTAGCGGTCCTTGAATTGCAAAAACTATAAATTCGATGAGTCCCAGACTACGAGTTAAACCATATGAAAGGCTAACAAAATTAATGATAAGTCAGTTGTACCTTATGGTTGGTGCTGCGAGAATGTAGCCCTTATGTAGCTTGGAATATGCAGCTCCGCGTCATTGACACGGACTTAATATTTAGGTATAGGCTTGCTTGATTGCCG
The DNA here is from genome assembly GCA_009760855.2 of Cristatella mucedo. Classification (NCBI taxonomy): domain Eukaryota; kingdom Metazoa; phylum Bryozoa; class Phylactolaemata; family Cristatellidae; genus Cristatella; species Cristatella mucedo. The sequence continues at coordinate 948,626 of WPIO01000021.1, forward strand.
GCGTGCTCTGCCTCCGCCATCTTTCCTGCGTGCGAAAGTGTGACATATGACTATTTAGAAAAGCTTCGAGGCTCTAGCTTCACCAATGTCACCGGTAGAGTGACAAATGTCGCTAGTAAAGTCGCTCGTCTGCATGGACTATTAAGAACTACATGCCTTGCGTCTGTGGCAAAATTCTTCAAACAGGATTCACTTCACTTGGGTTCGCCGGGTTGTTGTTGGGTCCTGTTCGCTTTACTCGCATTCGTATCATTACCTGATGAGCCCTTGAATTTTGTGGAAAAAGTTAAGAACTTAGAAATCTGCACACTCAGCAGCCTTGGCGGCTTATGACTGAATCAGGCAATAATAACTCCGGATGCTTCGGAAATGGGACATTTGACTCAATTCATTACGCCCAAGCAACGTAATCCTGGTCCAAGGTAGAAATACCCCAAGGACCCATTCTAAGGTTCCCATTTTTTCGTGATTTAAACACTACGTCTTGCCTATACAGTCGCCAAGCAAGAGATAATCTGCAGTTTCTATGTCGATGGCACTCAGCTTGACCAACCCATTGCTTCATCCAGCTTTCCAGCACCACAGATTCTCTCAACTTCCAGCAGCTTAAATAGCTGAAACCAGGCAATTAGATGACAGCTACTTTTTTACGTTGAATCAAGACCAGAGCACCCTAATGTGTTAAGCCAACCTTTAGTTACACGAGAACTAATAATAATAATAATAAACTTGTATGATCTATTCAGAGAACTTAATCTCTTTCTAGGCACCTTGCATAGGCTGTAAAGCAGGGGTGTCCAACCTTTTTGCGTTGGGGGTCCACATTTCAAAAATTTAAAAGGTCCGGGTCCGGGGGCCACATGTAAATTGGCGTAGTTGACCGCATCAGAAAATAAGATCGTAATTTAGTATGACTATTACTATTATACTTAATAAATAAACCGCAATACAATAGTATTTTTTAGCATTATTATAATTAAAAATAGTAAATAATAAAAATTTAATCATGTGTCCTGAAAAATAATTCGATAGATATTATGGCTAATCTTTTACTTTTGGATTTTTTTTAATAACATGAAGACAGAAACTTATAAAACTTACAAAATTACATGACAAGGACTCACATAATATTAATGTCTTCGGATTAATTAAATGCCACAGGTATTCAATGTCTTCTGCACTGCAGGCATCAATGAAATATTTGGCATTGTTTCTGTTTGCATAAAAAGTCGACATCTGCTGCAACAGTGGATGTGGCAATTCTAAGGATTCCTGATAAATGTTCATCTGTGAGAACGGATCGAGTCTTTGTTTTCACATTTTTCAGTCCGGAAAAAAGCTGTTCACAGCAATATGTGCTGCCAAAAAGTGCAATATACCTGCGAGCATGTTTGGCTAGGTTAGGAAAAGACTCTGATGAAAAATACTGCTTGTAAAAGGTAACAAGGACATGCTGATCATAAGCAGTTTTTAAATTGCTGTAATTATGAATGTCGATTAGTTCGAGTTGAAATTCATGAGGTTCATCAGAGGGATCGATATTAAATGGATTACTAATCATGTTCATGTCATCCGCATGTTGTTGGAAATCCTGAAACCTCTCTTCGAATTCATCAACAAGTTTGCTAACAAGAGTGGAGTACTTCATACGAGCAAGTGTTTCAGGCGATCTTGTTGCTAGTGTTGTGAAATGTAACATTTTCTTCTGATCTAAGTGTTTCAGGAAAAGTTTCAGCTTTTGCACAAACGCGACAACACACTCATATATTTTATGGACCAGTTGATCCTTACCTTGGAGTTTGACATTAAGATCTGCAAGATGTTTGGTCATGTCCACCAAAAAAGCCAAGTCATTCAACCACTGCTGGTCATCGAGGAAGCCAACATCTTTTCCTTTTTCTGTCATAAATGTTTTTATTTCGTCCCGAAGTGACCAAAACCTGGCTAACGTGTTTGCCCTACTTAGCCAACGGACTTGGCAGAAATAAATAACATCACGATGATCTGATCCCAACTCTTCAAGGAAAGCCTGAAATTGTCCGTGGTTTAGCGAACGAGACCTTATCACATTGACTGTTGAAACTACATTGTCCATTACATGTTGCATGCTCAAGACCTTTGCACATAGCTGTTCTTGGTGGATGATGCAGTGATGACTGACAATTTTGTGAGGCACTAATTTTGCTATTAAAGATACAAACCCATTGCGTATACCTGTGATTGAGGGGCTCCGTCTGTGGTTAAACCGATCAATTTAGTTTCAGGAAGATTAAATTTTGTGAGGACCCTCTTGACCTGATCCAAAATATTCCTCCCCGTTGTAGTGCCTTTCATTGAACATATATCCAACAGTTCTTCGATAATGACAAACTTTCCTGTCACTCCGCGTACCAACACCGACAGTTGAGCCGTATCGCTATTGTCCGTCCTTTCGTCGAGCGCAAGAGAATAAAATTCGCATTCAGCAAGTCTTTATGTGAGACTTTCTTCTATGTTGGATGCGAGTTCGTCAACTCTCCTCGCAACCGTTTGATGAAAAAGACTGACTTTCTCTACTTCTGACTTCTTTTCTGGATAGACCACACCAGTAAACAGCCTGAGGCATTCCTTAACAAATTCACCATCGGAAAATGCTTTCCCCGCTTAGCTATAGCTTCAGCTATTAAAAAACATACTTTGGTTGAAGCCTCAGTCTTGTTGCTGACTGCTGTAAACAATGACTTCTGTCTGATGACGCTCTGTTTCAACGAGTTCCGGCGATCATTTCGAAGTTGACCAGTCAGGCTGTTGTACCTGTTGCCATGCTTTGTTGAAACATGTCGCATAACATTGTACTCCTTTGCAACGGTAATTGTTTCTTGGCATATTAGGCACATTATCCTACCGAAGCGTTCCATTACAAAATAGTCTACAGTCCAAGATGCTTTGAAAAGTCTTCCATCTGCGTCATCTTTTCGTTTTTTGCTAGTATTCACATTCGCCGCCATTTTTCTCTTTGAAATAAAAAAGCAGATCAGTTACGAATTGATTAATTTATATTTTATCACAGCAATATCTTAGTATTAGTAAGTAAGTTGAGCAATACGCGTTTTTTGAAAAACCTACCTGACTGATTCTAGTTCGTGCAGCAGCAGCTGAGAAACGGCTCTTTTTTCTCAATCCACAGTGTGAAACAGTTAATTCCGCTTGCGGAAGCGTTATAAATGTGATCGTAGTGGCACCGCTGTAGCATAAATATATTACCCCTTCACGCCAAAATGTTCACATGAAGGCTAGCAAAATGAATCGATTTTTTACCTTCACGCGAAAATAGCCATTCGGACACCTTCACGCTTCACGCGCGCTTGAAGTACATCACAGCGCCTTATATCGCCGCTTGTAATGATTAAAAATAACGAAAAACATGGAGTGACAAATATTTTTGGGATAACGTTGCGAGCCGCATAGAAGACCTCGGCGGGCCGGGATGTGGCCCGCGGGCCACGTGTTGGACACCCCTGATCTATTTGGTGTAACACGCCATAGTTTCACTATTTCTACTTGTGCTTATCTCCATGAAACTATTCATTGGGGAGTTCATTTTCCATCATACGGATGCTGGAAACCTTTCTGCTTGGAGAGCGTGTTTTTGCTTAATGCATGTAAAAATGTGCTGTTTGGCTCTCGTATCAGTTGGACGCCGGAAATCCCTGGAGTGATGTCGCTCGAAAGCGCCTGAACATGCCACGTGAAACGAGTACTCCCAGTACGGTCAGCGGCTCAACGAAACACGGGGTGTGAAGCTTCGTTTCTGCTATTAACAAAAACAGATGCAGCTCTGCCAAGATCTACTTACGTCTTCTAGCTGCTGAAGCCGACTCTCCACGCTTTGGCTACTGTATACGGACCACGACGCTATAGCTGCACAGAAAAGCACCGCAGTTAGGCCACAGGCGGCTTGTTTTGTGACGGCCATCACTGGCGTGGCCAAAGCTCCAGCATGGGCGCCGCTGCATTGACTCAACTCAGCTATTCGCGGGGTGGGTATATTAAGAGCTGGAAACAGGGCAGAGGGCAAAGGGGGAGGACAGAGGGTGCGACCCGTTGGACCCAACGAAGCCTAGCGGCTGCCTGTTGCATTGCCTGCTTGTTGCCGACTACTCACTTCCTTCGGGACTCGACCCGTGTTACTAACCATGGCTTTTAATCTGGATTGGCAGTAAGGAGACTTTGGGAAGCATCTAGAGATTGTTTAATGCGGGACGATAAGAATCCAGAGTATTGACGTGAATGGACAAAGATCAACCTAGGTACCTCTGAAATATGGGGTACCCCAGGGCTCCATGCTAGGTCCTGTTCTTTACACGGCTTATGCTCTCCCTCTTGCTGATGTGATTGCCAAGCATAATCACTTCTTGGGTTCCCGTGATTCGTCCTTCATGTGCTTATGCGTGCTGACACCGTGCATGCTGCCACTAACCACATTTACATGCTGACCCTGTGCATGTCACCCCTTACCATGTTATTCATGTTGTTTATCGACCATGACATTACTCACCATTCAATCGCGTTTCCCTTTGCAGAAAATGTAAAGCACCTAGAAAGAGATTGAGTTCTCTGAGGGTGCTTTATAAAGTGTATTATTATTATCATTATTATTATAGTAGTGCTTGCCGGTCTTTCAAACTGATATGTTTAGCTTCCATCTAGATGCAAATACCATAAACGTAAGCTTTGAAGGAGTTGGGAGGGAATCTGAGGCCCGGGAAGGCCAGGGCAACCAAAAACGGGTACAGTTAAATGACATCTGTTTAGGAGCGATACCATCATGCTTGACGATTCCGCGGGCATAAGGGAGAGTATAGATTGTTAAAATAAGTAGGTATACAGCAGATCCAAAATCCGTGAGATCATCCATGTTTCAAATGATTTTAGATGGATCGGCGGCGGTCGATGTCTCCTATCTGAAATGTTCTACCAAAATAGGACCTAAGCATTGCAATTAAAATGCATTTTCGATTAAAAGATTAGGATTAGGACAGTGGCGAAATAATGTGTCTAAATCGATAATTTGGTAGCCGAATGTATTCCCTCGAGAGATCTAGCGGTATTAGCGGAGGTACACTGACTAAGGCAACATTCCCGAAAAGAATCTGACTGAGTGCCATATATCACCCAATCGCTCAGTTTTAAAGCTAATAGATATACAGAGAGATAAGTGGCGATGAAAGCTGCGTAATGTTTGAGTGCTATGAAAAGACGCAGGCCAATTTCCGAATGACTTGACTCACCTGATGAAGCAAAGCGTGTACTATCGCCTAGTTATTTAGAGCAGACGTTAGGCTAGCTAGGAACACTTGCAGCCATAATATCTCGGTGGAAGATGAGCTATACTATCTAACCGAAATTGTATCGCTATATTTATTGCTTGTGTGCGACCGCTTATCTGATATGCAACTGACTTTTTTTTTTGCTTTTTGCAAGAGGCTTTTTGACAGGAGTGGCAGAATGGAGTTTGGGCATTGTTTTTCAAGCTGTCTTAATGTAGCGTTGATTGCTGCTTAAGATGCCTGACAGCGATCTCTTGGATTGCTGAAGGGTGATGCTAAAGCTCGGGATAAAATTAACAGGTCATTTAACTTAGGCACCAGCAAATCTAACAATCTCAGACGGTGAGCACTTGGCATGATTCTTCGAGTCCTAGCAGTAATGTATGACTTGGAGATAAACTTCAAGGTGAGGTCAACAGTGTCAGACATAAGCGATTGACGAGAATTAGGGTTGAAAAGAGACGATTTATTGAGTTTAGTGTGGATGCTGCAGCGGAAATAAGTCTGATCTTGCCTATCTTGCTTACACAAAATCTAAACAGGCGTAATACTAGATTGCTGCGAGTAACTCTGGTTTAATGCAAACCTGGGAGCGGTTAAGGAGATATTTTACAGCTGATACTAAAATTGTTGGATTACGCGAGTGCAATCAACTATGTCCTCTTGGATGCTCGACGTGGTCCTAGCAAGGGTGAGTTTTTAAGAGCCTAGATAATCCTCTTATGTCAGTAGATATGCAGGTAATTGTGATTTTTGAAAGCCTTTTCAAAGATACGCTCTGTAGTCGGAGCTTGCCCAAGGTCAGCTGTAATCGAAAGGGCATTTGGGCGAGTAATTATACAGTGCATAGTCAAAGAAGCAAACTCGTTCAGAAAGTTCACTTGTGTCTGTTTGTTGCATTTCACAATCATAATCTTATTTTTGCAGCTTATTTCTTAGGAATTATATTAGATTCTGTATTGAGTAAACTGAATTTTTTTAAATTTAATGCTCAAAAGGTTATTCTATATAATACGTGCGATCATTTATTCAAATTTCATGCATATCAAACACCTATTGAGCTGGCGATATCCATTGATGCACAGAGTGTATACATGCTGGGCAAGTGGCATCATCCTTACAAAAGCTCGAGTAGTTAAAGAAAATAAGTACCTTTAAAATATGTAGCGAGCACATGCAAAGCATTTTATTATTGCAGACAGTGTTCTATTAATATTAAAGCTTATTTACTTTGGCCTTTCCAAATCCACCTACGCCTATACAAATTTACTCGATTTTTAGTCACAGGCTTGCCGGATGAAGTCACAGAAAATTCAAAGATTTTGAGTAAAGCTGCATCCTAAACGAGCTTGAATATCATTTATAGGACCGCTTTCAACTTTCACAATAATTCATGATGTAGGTTAATGTAGTTCACTGCAATCTGTAGTTCAGAAAAGTCGTGAGTGCTAAATGATCACTACTGAACAAATGCGGAGTCCAAGCAGCTTGGGTTCTAAATAAGTGACCGGTGGCATACAACTCTTGAATAAAAGTGATATGTGCAGTTTCAGCCGTGATGGCACACTAGATAAGGCGGTTGCTTTTCACGTCTTTGGCGCCGAGGTCATGGGCAATCATTAATTGCCACTGCAAGCGGTGGTGATAGCCGTAAGGCTCTTCTGTGGCTATGCGGAAAAAAACACAGTGGGTACAAAGAGGCTGTTAAATCAGCTAGTACTTTTAAATTTATTTCACTTTGCTTTTAGTTCAAAGAATAGCCAATGAAGTGAATACACCCGAAGCACAGGACATCTAGAAAGAGGGGACTGGGAGACGCTTTATTTTGTGTGTGGCCTAGAGTATCTGCGACTTCGCTCACTGGGAAAATTGGTAATTAAACGCCGTCACACACAAAGGTTCAATTGCACGGAAAAACAGGAAAACTTTTTCTCTCTTTAAATTTGTATTAAGTAAATGTAAACTTTGCAAAGAGTATTTTTGATAATTGACGCCGCCATCTTCATGGTTTTCCCGAAGCGTTCTACTTTTTTTGCAAAACGATTGAAACTTCACGACCATTTGAAAAATGTGGGCTGCACGGTCGATTTATCGACATCTGTGACACTCTTCAAGATTTCTTCATCGCGCTTGAAGTTTAATCCTTTAAATGTTAGACAGCCTAGCGATGCCTTTTTATTACAATGAACAAAAACGAATGCTAGCAGTTGTTAGCAACTTAAATAAATAAATACTGATTAAATAGCCTCTTTTGTAAAGCCGACAGAAGAACCTTTACGGCTATCACAACCGCTTGCGGCGATAAAGGATCGCCCACCACAGGATTCGAACCCACGACCTCGGGGCCGAGGTCCTGAAAAGCGGCAACCTTACCTAGTGAGCCATCATGGCTCACCGTCGAGCTGTTCATTAAGTTTTTACTAATAGTAAATAAATGTATTTAGAAAAAGCATGAACAATAATTATAGTAAACTCTGTGAATGATTTTCTCCATCCGATCTCTAATGACTACCTTTTCAGGTAGATGCAAAAAGTGAAAGCATTTCTAGAAATGCAAAGTGAAAGGCAGGTCCACCGACGATTTATTTGAATTTGTTGTGATTTCGTCTTGCATTCCTGTGACTGAAAATTTAGTAAATTTGTATACGCGTTGGAAGATTTGGCAGTGGCAAAATTAAGTAAACTGATATGCATGAAGTAGAAGCAAATGTTTGCAGATAAAATGCAAAATTGTAACTTGAGTATCAGAGTTTATGCAGCACAGCGTGTGCACTTTATTGTTTCAAACAAAAGATATTTTTACTTATCCTTTGCATTTTCACTTGTCTGTCATGAAACTGATGGATTATATGCTCAAAATTATGAAATATCGGTATGGTAAATTCACCCAAAGCCATCTCTAATTGTATTTTTAGATTAATATTGCTTTTTTGGTACAGCTAGAAATGTCAAAACTTTGAATAGGATTGAGAAGACTATAAGCTGGATTCAGTTTTCGCTACATTTATTTTGCAAAGTATTTATTTTATTGCCATAAAAAATAAGTAATAAAAATGCTGCTTTGTTATTAGCTATGTCTTGCACCCGGCAGTTAGTGTCAACAATTAGAAATATTTAAACTATAAAGTATCAGGGCCGCTAGCAAATAATTATGTAATGCTCTTCGGCTTTGAAGAACCCCTGCCTAAGGGCATATTACCTCCGAAAAAACCCCGGAGAAGCTTTAGGAGCTCAAAAATGGACGAAAATATACATTAAATTTAAAGAGAAATGATTGGCTAAAATCAAGCTTGACTATTAACTATTTATGCGGTGCATGCAGTTACAAATATATTTCAGGCTACATTAATAGTAAGGGAAAAAAAATAACCCGACATGAAGAAGGATTGTATTCTGGTAAAAATATTCCAGGTGAACTTGAACATTGTATTTAATTTTTTAATGGCTTACATTGTATGCTATTCGTGGTGTGTGAGTACGTTTGCTTATCATTAACGTGCAAGGCCATTGAACGATCTTCTAAGCAATTCAAGCTCAGAGTTTCTCATCAATTCTTGTAAAGATTTGTGAATCAAAAGATGTCTCATTTCTAATTTTAGAGCGCTTCAACACTTCGTGAAAGTCCTACATCTCACGACCTAGAATCTCTACAACATAACTGTTTTATTAATATTCGTATCTACCTCATCTAACAAGATAGTAGACTTCGGTGGCTAGCTAAGTGGGTGTGCTTATGATTGAAGCTAGTCTGAAACTTTGAGAATAATAGAATCAAACTAAATTATTTTTCGCTGTCTGAATACAACTAGAGAAGATCTTCATTAAAGAGAAGGAAAGATCTGAGCATCTAACTTTACTTCTCTGGACAAATCGGGTCTTTTATTTCTTTAGCGTCAGCAAAAGCTTCGTTGAATTGTCTTGAAAAAATGACTTGCGGTAATCTATTTTGTATTAGTAATCAGAGCATGAATGTGCCACTGCCTAATCAAGCGATATTTGATTGGCCCTTGACATCGGTACAACTATGAGACTGCAATCTTAGCAACTTCCGGGTTTCGATGGTGAGGTTGTATAGCCTAGCTCTCATAGGAAAAACATCTCACGTAATTGAACAACTTTTTGTTTTTTAACCACCCTGAAGGACTTTTGTTTATCCTGAAATATTCTTTTTATCTAATTTCAAGGGATTTTTGCATGTCAATCTCAGATCACGAACAAAGCCATCCACGGGCTTATGTTAGGATTAGTTTAGATGGCTGAAATTCTCCCGAAGATATAGTTTGATATCGTTTGTTTGTACGGATTTACGATACGTGAATATTTTAAACATAGCGTGGGAAACAAGTTTAGCTGATTTAGCAGCCTCATTTGTATAGCGGCAGAAGAGCCTTAACGATTGTTACCACCTCATGCAGTTGGCAATACACGATTGGCCACTGCAGAATAGAGCTCACGACCTTGGTAGTGAAGAGCGAGAACATTGCTTAACTCCAGGGCTATCACCGCCATTTTGGAGCTAATGGTTGCAGCCAGTGCAAAAGACCTGAGGGTCTGGATAATCACAGTGCATCTGCAATCTAATATATAAGAGACGTAAATAACCTACTTGTTTTATTAAAGACGGCTAACAATGGGCTTATTTGATCGTCAGTACTACATTGTGAATCAGCTTCGGCAGTGGTTATAACTTGAGCTCTTGCTGAAAATGTTACGACTGCATTTAGGCTTTTTGTATTCTGACACGTATTCTATGACTACTTCAATATTATTCTACTTGCCACGAAAACATTTAAATTCCAGCTATCCATGTGAGAAAGAAGTTCAGCTTCCGAATATAGAACAATGCCAAACCTCCTTGGCTTCTCCCATCTCACTCTGCCTGGCTGTGTTTCTATTTTTCTCGTCTCATCACTCTCTCACTTTCTCTCTCGAGCGCGAGAGCTCTCTCTCTCTCTCTCTCTCTCTCTCTCTCTCTCTCTCTCTCTCTCTCTTTCTCTTTCTCTCTTTCTCTTTCTCTCTCTATCTTCTCTTTCTCTCACTCTCTCTCACTCTTTCTGTCTCCCTCTTCCTATCCCACTCTCTCTCACTCGTTCTCTCTCTCTCTCTCTGTCCCTCGCAATCACATAAGTCAGAAGGTTTGGCCGAGTTATTTCACGTCGTAAGGCGTTTAGCCTGACTTGAAAGATGAGCAATTAATTTCAGTTTGCCGCAAAATATATAGCACATGCATAGAGAATGGCAAACTAAAAAAATAATGATCTTTTAAGACTCCTTCAGCTAGCACACCAAGCGCTTGTCTCTTTTCGTAAATACAATACTCACCACGCTCTTTTCAGCTTGTTACAGCCTCTTGCAAAAGAAAAAGCTCAAATTGGCAGCACTATCCGAATGCACACTATTCTGCACTTTCTCTAATATTAATTGTTTTTCTAGAAATCAGTTTGGGCTCCGTTTTGGTTCAACGACGACGTCATTTCGCTGCTTCACACTAAACGCATCATTACGCAGTCTTACTCGTTACGTTAGCCATTTTGTAAACATTAAAACAATGCAGAGCATGTCATTGCTTAGGACATTACCTAACCTGGCAGTCATGCGTATTTCTCACGTCGTTTCATCACAGGCGTTGGCAGTGGAAGAGCATCTCACCGTAAGACTTGATGGCCATCAACGCAAGAAAGATTGCTGCAATAGCACTTGAGCTGCAGGAATTTCCTAACGAGAAAATGAAGCTGTGCGTGCTTCATGTTTTGCCACTACGCAAACATTCGGGAAGGGCACTTTAATCGCAGAGACGCCCGGCTATATTATTGGCTCATTGCCAAGACATTCCTCGCCGATGGCATCGAGTTGGTAGAGGACTGATTTATCTCGATTCCCTAGCAACTGATGAGTACGTTGCTGAGTGTTACGCCAGCACTTGGCTAGTTACTCAAATACGACCTGCATGTCAGCGGGCGAAGTGTGAAAAACGCATCGACAGGGTAACATGTTCCGGGTCCTGCAAAACCATGTACACGGTCCTTTTGAGCAAAAGACTACAAAAGATGCTCTCGACGTTCAGTTGTCACACACGTGATTCTTCAGGAACTGAATACTTCACAGTATGCATACACTTTCTGAATGCATCGCATTTTGTGAATTACGTATAAGAAAGAATGAGGCTTGGTTTTCAGCAACTCGCGTACGAAAACCCGCAAATTGATTGCATTATAAAAGGCTGGCCAATACAGGCTCTGATAACTGCTAGTCGGTTATGCATAGCCACGCTGACTTCCCAGCAGGGACACCTAGTCCTTTTTATTTTTATCATTGACTGTCTTACAGCAAAAATGCTTTCGAGTTGAACTGAAAACCACCGCATAAAGATGGCCTCTTAAAGATAAGAAATAGGCTTCTAAAATTGAAGTAATATTGAGCTCCACATCGCCCTCGGAGTGCCTCACCTTCTTTCCGACACCCAGGCTACAGATGCACTCTTGTGTCTCACACAGCAGCGCCTCTTTCGATCCAGAGCTTCAAGATTGTCTTCTCTAAAGCTCATTTCCTAAATGAGTCGCAATCTTTCTTTGCTACTTATCCGACCTCGCTTAGCCTTGTTTTTCAAGGGGTGAAAGTAGCAGGATCAGCAGTAGCCGTCGCATTCTCCTTGTCTGCAACCGGTAAGAGGCTGCTTGCAGTGGTACAAAGTGGTTTTTGTAGCGAGAATGCATATCACAGGTCAGCACAATTCGCAGAAACTATAAAAGTCAACGGTGATCTCTGGATATTAGGCGGTCACGCGTAAATTGATTCTGGATAAATAAGAGCGAAAACCATAGTTGGTGTCATTCATAAATCGCCATTTGACAGTAGAAATTTCTTTTAGCTGATTTAATAACCTCATTTGTATAGAGGCAGAAGAGCCCTAAAGGCTATCACCACAGCTTACAAGATCGCCCACTAAGGATTCAAACCCACGACCTCAGTCGTGATGAGCGAGCATCTTAACTTCTTGGCTATCACCGCCCTCAAATGAATAGTGCAATAGCATATTGAAACGAGTAAAGAAAATTCATCGACAGAGTTCTCTAGGGCTCCCTGATAAGAGGATTACTCCGATGACGCTTCCTCTTCAGTCTTTTTTCCTGCAATTTCTTCCAACGGAGAAAAAACTGTGTTTGATGGTCCGCAACCACAACCTGCAAACGCGGAATTTTTAAAGGATGCATACTTCTTAGCGCTTTCTAAGAAATGTGCCTTTATCCCTATTGCAAGCGGTTGGAGTATCAACTTTGAATACCAACTCTTTCGCATAAGCACTTACTAAAAGCTCTCAGCCCCAAATGGCGATCAGCTAGACTAGTTATCACAACCTCTGAGAACTTCTTAGGCTACCTAAGGTGTAAGAACTTGGCTTTGTGACTAAGATTGGGGGATAATTTATTGCCTCAAATAATCAGTAATAGTGGGGGAAAGGCAAGACCAGCGCCGATCGCTATCCTAAGCTGTCTCCTGGTGAGCTGCCGTTGGCTTGCATCGCTGCAATGGCTAATCTGGCGAGTCTTGCCTTGCCAGATAAGGAGTGCTGTGCCGAGAAGGCTTGCTGCGCTCAAGGACACTAAGGTACGTGGTAACGGTCGACCGAGCTCGTGCAACATACAGCTTTCCCAGCGCTATTCGAAAGAATGCTCGACCGAGGTCCATTTTTCTATTCAGCTTGTTTAGTGAGATTTCTCAGAACAGTATCAACGATTTTGTGCAACGGTTCACGCGCCTGCGGGCTTGCAAGGGTGCATGCAGCATGACCAAGAAGGCGACTGTCGATCATTAAAAAAAAGTGTGATTAAAACCGACAGCCGGGCTTCCAAAGCGGCTGCAAACACAAAAGGACCAGTCTATTGCTGAAGAGATACCCACGAGGTGGGAGTTGGAAGATCTCAAAACTTACCACGGCGGACTCTTTTATGCAGAACTCAAGTGGCTTCTGTGAAGTGCATGAGTGTCATCCGAGCTGTGATGGCACACTAGGTAAGGCAGTTAGTTGCTTTCACGACCTCGGTCCTGAGGTCGTGGGTTCGATTCCTACGGTGGGCGATCTTTTATCGCCACTGTAAGCGGTGGTGATAGCCGTAAAGGCTTTTCTGTCGCTATATAAAAACAGGCTGTTTTATCATCTAGGTTTTACTTGTCCACTGGCTGCTGGGCGTCGCTAACTGGGTCAGTATGCTCATCGGAGGACTTTAAACGAAAATCAGCATCCAATTTAGCTCTATTTAATAATAGTAATAATCATGATAACATAGTTTTCATAGCACCCTCAGAGATCTAATTCTCCAAGTCTCGTGGTGTTTCCAAGAGCCGATCGGGTCGAATGAATACACTTGCTCTGGATCAATCCTTTGAAAAAAAACATAGTACAACTCATTTCTGCCAGAGCTCACTGCCGCCTGACATACAAAGGCCTGATAATATGAGAGATAATAATGAGAGATCACGATGAATCCAAATGCTGAGTCCACCAAAGCATATAAGCTCAGAAGTCTTACTTGGAGGGCACTTCGCGGTGGTGAATTCGTTAAGGTTAAAAGATCTGTTGCATCGTGCAAAGTGACTGCATCAGTCAGAAGCAAGACGTTGGGGCGAGCTACATTGATGCTTAAGGAGCTTCACAAATCACTTTCTTGCATACATGATATCTTCAAGACTCTCGCACTGATAATTAACGAAGGTAACAGTAAGGTCTCTTGCTACATTTTCAACGTTATTAAGTAAAAGACTCAAAAAGTCAAACCTTATAGACTCTGCTACCTCGTTGACTTGTTGCTCCTCAGACCAGGCAAGGATACGAGATTGGCGATCGGTCATTTGGGTTCTGTACCCCAAAACATTGGAAAATGGTTGACCCTAACACTTCGAGCCACTTCCTCGCTAGGTGGATTTTAAAGTATGGTCGCAGCGCTTTTTTATGCTATCTACAATTAATATATATTTACATCAGCGATCAGCGTCACAGACTGCTGCTTCCTGGTCTCTGTTGGTATATTTTCAATGGCTGACGTGATTTTATGCATTGGTCTTGTTATTAGCTTTAGTCATTCACGCCGATTAAACACTCTGGTATACCATCGAATATACGAAGCCAGAATTAGTAAGCACAAAAGTTAGCCCTCAGCGCACATCAAAGCCCTTCCGATTCACTGCAGGTCCGAGTGAAACTAAAACTTCGCAATGACATGAGAAATTGAAAACATATTTGCCCTTTTTGTCGAACTTGTAGGCTACTCAACCTCTATAATTTTGAATATACGTTGAGTCCCACAGACAAAGTCTGAAAGTCGCAGTGGAAAATCTACTTATTTCTAACTCTATCGTATTTTGAAGAATCCTTTAGTAAGTCAATGTTTCCGTCAAATGACCAATAACTTCAGCAAGCTCTTATAGCAAGCCTTCATTTTCGGTTTTCTTCACCGGCGCGAACCGCTGATCCTACGACTCTTCTGAATTGGTGCAAGCACTGCCAGTCGGTCCATTTGTATACCAGAGATTGTCTGCCACTTGCTTGACTTTATTTTACGGTCAGCTCAGGTACGCGAACCCCACGCCTTGGTCGGAGACTGAAGTCATGCAGCAGACAATTCTTTATTTTTTTTAAACAAGCCGGGTGATAGCTGTAAACGGCTCTTGTGCCGCTAAATAAATGGGTCTATGGGATCATTCAACTTTACCATTTTTACAGCTGCTTCATAGGTAACTAAAAAGCAAGTGAAATCAGAGCGCTGGATTCAACTGAAGGGAGGCGGGGGCAGCGGTCTAGTGTCTAGTTTCTGCTGTGTGCCCTCGGTGCAGCCTCCTTTTTGCACACAGACATAGATTGCCGTAGTCGAGCGTAAGCTGACCAGGGAGGCAGCCGTTCGGGCCAAAGTTAGAAGTACTGCAGTTTATCAGAATGAAATTACACTCAAAGTAGTAGGCTGCAGCTGATGGCTAGCAGTGGCACCCCTTATTGGAGAACTTTGCTATATCACTTTTTTCAAAAGTATGCCCCGTACACATCGGGACATACTTCGGGCTGTGGCCTCTGTGTAGACCTTATCTAAACAGTATACGTAGGATTATGCAAGGCAACCGCTGCAAAGTTAGTCGGCGCATCCGTTTTAATCCGTCTAAACTTGAATGAATCACTCTTTTAATGTCTTCCTGCCTCTATAACAAAAGGCTTACACGCGGAGCACAACACCACATCTAGGCTTATCTGTTGCGAACGTCCGTCAGTTACGTTACAACGCTTCTCCGACTTTTACTCTCTCCTCTCAAGCAGTGCATCAACTGCAACGTCTTATTACTCATTCGTAGGTCCACTCGAGTGCAAGCGTTCACTGGGATATTCACTAGGTCGATATTGCCAATCCGCATGCTGATTACCATCCATACGGCTGTGTCTACGTCTCTTTAAAGCAAAGATTGTTGTGTTGTTGTCAGAAATTTTCTCAGCCACCATCATCTTGGCATTGAGCTAGTAGCGCTGAGATGGAGTGGCGGGAGATGTGCAATTGCTTCTGATCGATATTGCAATTCGGTGAATCTAGCTCTACGTTTAACAGCCTGAAATTTACCCTCATCCACAACCTCGGAAGAATGATTTAATTCATTACCAGATAGTGAACTATCTCACTTCTAGATGATCTGATAAAAATATTGTTAGACTCTCAAATATAAGTGATTTTAAAACTTGAAGTTGTATTGATTCGTTTGCAGCCTGCTTGAATAGATGGCTTCAGTGCTTAAAAAAGTCTCATTAGACGAAAAGGCTGAGCTTAAATACAGAAGCACGGCACTTGCTAAGCTAACTGGTCGCAATAGTTTAGCTGTTTTGGCTGCACAACCACAGTCTTTTCCGGCAGACTCACTGCATGCGGGAACTAGCCTCTGTTACGAACGCAAAGTAGTGGTTCGTAAACTGAGGTCCTTTGCCATAACCACAGCTCAGATAAGGTTCAAGGCCTTGAAGATGTGGGATCAATGTCTACGAAGCTAGCACCTTAAAAATGGCTAAATAATATTTGCTGACTTGACAAACTCATTTTTATAGTAGGAGAACATCCTAAGCGGCTATCACCACCGCTTGCAGTTGCCAATGAAGGATCGCCCATTGCAGGATTCCAACCCATGAGTCGTCAACCCAAAGGTCGTGAAGAGCGAGCACCTTACCATCTGGGCTGTCACGGCCCTTTGACTGATAATCTCAGGTATGCTAATGGCTACAGAACATCGCAGCAATCAAGAACCACTACTTAATATTCCAAATGCATGCCCTTAACGTAGAGGAGCATATTTTGAAAAACCGCAGAGGGCTACAAGTGCTCGTTAACAGGCATAGCTTGACATTAGCAACACTCGGAATACCTTTTAAGTGTTCTAAACCCGTAGGGTTATGGGTTATTAGTTTCCTCATTCTATCATAGGGCGCAAAAATTTCAAGCAATATCATAATCTAAACAATTAAGAATGCCAAAGTTTTCCAGCCTGCTTCTTAAATTAGGGCTCTCCTTTTACAAGGTAATTGAATAAACAAACAAACGAGTCACCTGGAGAAGTTTACATTCGGCTTCACCACCTTGTCACTTCTTTACATAAATTCTAATCGAGTATTTTCAGACGTTTTATTTACAGCGTCCATCTTAGCTGTTCTTTCTTCATATTAATCGCCGACAGCCGAAGCAGCACTGAGCCGGGTTTGGAAACTTTTTCTGAGCCCTTTGCCTTGATGTAATTTGTTCAGGTGGCCTCCAGCGCTACACTTGGCTGGAGACTGCCAAGCACCTTTACCTCCAACCCTATATCTTGAAACTGAAACAGTACCAAAACTAGAACGTGTTTAGGGTGATCCAAAAAAGGATTATTAAATATATACATACCGTTGCCCAAGTGATTGCAGTTTCAGCGACTTACCATGTTTATGGCAGGCATTAATTGACTGATATATTCATGCCTGCCTGCCTTAAAATTAATCAGACACTCAGCGGGATATGCTTAGGAACGTCCAGAAGATCTCTCAGCTAAGCATACACTAACGTAAAACTTTCAAAATTTAATAAAAAACGAACCTATTTTGAATCCGCCGAGTAAGCCAAATTACTTGGTTGTAAGAGTAAAAAAAGCAGCATGATAGTAATAATAATAATATTAATAATGTACTTGATAAAGCGCCCTCAAAGAATTTAATCTCTCTGTAGGCGCTTTACATTTGCTGCAAAGCGAAATGCAATTGAATGGTGAATAAAATCATGCTAGATAAACAAACAAAATGAATAACATGGTTTGGGGTGACATGCACAGGGTCAGCATGCAAATGTGGTTAGTGGCAGCATGCACAGTGTCAGCACGCATAAGCACATGAAGGACGAATCACAAGGACCTACTAAATGGTGTCCTAAATAGGTGTGTTTTTAAATTCTTTTTAAATGTGGTCAGGTCAGGGGATGTTCTGACGCAGGTCGGGAGGGAGTTCCAGGCTTTGGGAGCATACAAACTAAATGCACGGTCTCCAAAAAATTAGAGGTTTTTTACGGGGTATTTGTAGACTGTTGGGTTCCGAAAAGCAGGTGGTACGATGCTTGGCCTGATGGGGGAGTAGATCTGAGAGATAGACTGGAGCAAAAAATGAAGTGACCTAAAAGTGAGCAACAAAACCTTGAAGTCAATCCGTTACTTGAGTGATAGCCAGTTCAGGTGGGCGAGAAGTGGAGTAGTGTGGCAAGTGCGACGCTCACGACAGACAAGCCTAGCTGCAGAGTTGTGCACCAGCTGCAATCGCCTGATCGCACATGCTGGTAGGCCAGCGAGCAGTGAGTTGCAGAAGTCGAGAAGGGATGTCACGAATGCATGAACCAACTTTGATGTGGTATCCTTATCTATACAAGCCCGAATTTTAGCAATGTTATGAAGCTGAAAATAGGCAGATTTGAATGTGGAGCTGATATGGTCGTCTAACGAGAGGTCACTTTGGAATATGACACCTAGATTTCGAGCTGATTCAACTGGAGATATGCTGGCAGAGGCAATTTTAAGAGTCAGCCTTTCCAATTTATGAATCATACTGGGTTTGCCCATAACTAGTAAGTTAGTTTTATAGTCAGCATGGAGGTAACTGTACGAAGCTCGCTGGCATGCAGGTGTAGGCAGACAGCGGCATCACAATCAAATAGTTCAACTCTCACCGACTCACCCACGAAATAAGCTACACGGACATAGTGACTAGGGTTTCTGGTAACTGTTTAACAGTAACAATAAAACAGCTGTTTTTCTCCCAAAATAAAAACGTAAACAGATGTTTCTTCTAACTGTTTTGCTGTTTCTAACAAAAATTTTAAGCAAAGAGATACTTCAGCTGAAGCTCTCAAGTTCATTATGGATATGAAATATGTAACGGAAGAAACATGAAATATTTCTTTTGAATGTCTCAGTGATTTGTCATGATAACTTTATCAAATTGGCCACAAGTAAAATTAAAGTGAAATTTCGTAAAAATATAGTAAGATGTTAATCAAAGTGATCTTGTGGAATGACCAAATATGAATAACCTTTTCAGCAATGTCTTGAGTTTGGGAATACGCAGCTAAATGAAAGAGTCCAATCGCAGGCAAGCTAAAGGTCAAATAAGGACACTGCTTTGCAATCATCAAATGTTCAGGAAACTCCACGACAACGTTGAAGAATCATCTGAAAATACGTGAAATTGATGACTGTGGATGAATACACAACCGTGAGGGAACGTAGAGTCTTCGACGTCAACATTCATGATAGCGGCGATAAAATAACGATCAAGACGATTTTCTTTCGCATATTTGGTTCGTGCACTCCTCTTGATATTGTTGAATTGATGAAAAACCATTTGAGCGTTTTTTGGATAACAATAGAGAGGAATTTGGTGGGATCTACTCAGGGTGGCGCTGCGGTAAATAAGAAATGCATAAGCCACATCGATTTCATCGGACAGTTCTGCTTAAACCACGGTCTGCACCTTGGTGTATGTGACACGTTGAACAAGAGGAGTACTGAGATTGACAATTTAAACCTGGCTGGAGTCGATGTTGATGAAATAGACAGTTTTCAAACTGGTACGGACTTCGAGAGAGAGAGAGAGACAGAGAGAGAGACAGAGAGACAGACAGAGAGACAGAGAGACAGACAGAGAGACAGAGAGACAGACAGACAGACAGACAGACAGACAGACAGACAGACAGACAGACAGACAGACAGACAGACAGACAGACAGACAGACAGAGAGACAGAGAGACAGAGAGACAGAGAGACAGAGAGACAGAGAGACAGAGACAGACAGACAGAGAGAGAGAGAGAGAGAGAGAGAGAGAGACAGACAGACAGACAGACAGACAGACAGACAGAGAGACAGAGAGACAGAGAGACAGAGAGACAGAGAGACAGACAGAGAAAGAGATGTCTAGAGTATGGTGGAGAGATGCGAGTGATGTGAATCCTAGTACCCTTATTCTAGATGACCTGTTTCTTTGGTTGTATTTACTTTATAGGCAGTTATTTTAAATTGGCTGTGCTCATTGATTTAATTCAGGTTTATGTCAATAATTACTCATTTCGAACCCAAGCTGCTTCGGCTCTGCATTTCTTCAGTAGCAATCACTTAGAGCTCCTGACTTTGGTCAACTACAGATGGTAGTAAACTACATTACTCTACACCAAGAAATATTGTGCCTATCACAACTGGTCCACGCCCCTCAGACGCGGTCGAATGGTGCAAGTCAGCGCATTTTAAACCTCTTCAATGCCTCTGTCACCAGCACGTGCTCTTCGTGTCAAAGGACGCTTTCCCAATCTCTACCACGTATATGCTCATGAACAGGTGACACTGTCTAAATGTAGGAGTGGAAATCCAAGTTGTGTTGAAATCTTGTCTAATGAACAAGGAATGTTAGTATCCGGTACTAGCTTTAATATGTTGAAAGACACTTTCTCCAGAGCTGCTTTTTCTTTTTTCGGCAGGATAACTAATCAACTGTCACGGACATTTTCAAACCTAAACGTGTTCCGTAGATCAAAGTAACTCAGACGTTTTCAACTGCCTTGATTCTAATACCGGATCCATGACACTAGAAGAAAAGCTTTTAAAAAAGTGCACGCTTGAGCACTTTAGTTACGCAATTTACAGACGTGTGTGAGATCTAGCTTTGGTATATTAGCCGTTCCTTAATTTGTGCTACCCAGGCTCTCCATCTGACAAATTGTCAAACTGGACTTCTTTCTCTGTAAGCGCACAAATTTGCAGTAGTGTGGTACTTACCGATCTCGTTCAGAATATATAACAACAAACGGGCACTAAAAGTGCCTAAAAGCTGAATAAATGCACGATAATTATAAAAATAGTTCGTCCAGCATTTATAAATGAAGCATGATATTAAACTGTGTGAATTATGTTATACATTGTAGTTAAGGAAAGGACACTTTGCAAATAATACTTTTGAAAATTAATGCCACCATTGTATTCCTTTTTCAGGAGAATATTATTTTTTCTAAAAAATCATGGATCTTTACGACCATTTGAAAACTGTGGGCTGTACGATCAATTGATCGGCATCTCTGATATTCTTCAAAGATTTCTTTATCAACCTAAAGTTTAATACTATAAGTTTTAGACCGCTTAACGATCCTTTCTTTTTCTTGCAACAAAAGACAGAGTACAAACCATTGTTAGCAACATGAGTACAGTTCCTTAGGTTTTTATTAACAGGAAATATATTCATTTACAAGAAGCGCGTCAAATTAAGTTAATTAGCTCTTTAAATGCTTTTTTCCATCCAAAATCTAATGACTATCTTTCCAGGTAGATAGGAAATGTGAAAGCAGTCCTAAAAATGCTAATCGATATCGTGTTGGATGAAAATTCACTACTGAATTATTTGAATTTTTCACGATCTCGTCCTCTGATTCTGTAACTAAAAATAGAACAAATTTGTGTAAGCTTAAGTATATTTTGTATCGGCAAACGTAAATAAGCTTTAGTAATAACAGAAACTACCTGCCGCGAAACAATAATTTATTTGTGCTTGCTGAATACTTTGCGACCGTTTATTTTGTCAACCTGGTCGAGCTTTTGTAACGAAGGTGATAATTGTTCAGCATGCAACACTCTGCGCAGCAGGACAACATCAGTTGAATAAGTAATTTATATGTATGGAATTGTAGAAAATATTCGTACTAACTATACAGAATTACCTTTTGAGCATTAGACGTTTTACATAACTTATTTTAATCTAAAAGGAATCCAATATATGTCCTGAGAAATAAGCGGCCAAAATAAGTTCATAATTGTGCAACAACTAGAAACTCACCAATTTTGTGAATGAGTTTGCTTTGCTGACTATGCACTTTATAATTACTCACCAAAATGCCCTTTTGTTTACCGCAGACCTTAACCAAGCTGCGACTACCAGTCGTATCTTTGAAAAGGCTCACGGCAAACCTGGATTAACTGTATATATACTATAAAAGGATTATTGTGGCGGCTCTTAAAAGTGTATCTTAGCTAGGTTCATGTCTGGCGTCTAGAAGGACGTAGTTTATTCCAGCTGCATACAAAAAATCGAAAAATCTTGGTCCCTGCAGTAAACTATCTCGCCAATCACTCTAAGGTTTGCACTATGACATAGTTTACTCGTGGCGATCTAGTAGCTTGCTCTTCTCGATTCTGCAATAGCAAGAGAGGCTTTATTAGAGAGCCTATTTCCTCTGCAACATCCACACTGAACTCGATAATAATAAATAAATCGTCTTTTCCAACCCTACTTTTCGCCCACCGTTCAAGTCTGACCATGTTGACCTCATCTTGAATTTGATCCTCCAGTTTAAGGTGACTGCTAGGACTTAGATTCATGCCAACTGTTAAAAATCTTAGATAGTTAGATCATCTGACGCACAACATATAGACCTGTTAATTATGTCCCGAGCTTGAGTATCACCCTTTATCTAACTAAGAGATCGCTGTCAGGCCACTTAAGCAGAGGTCAGCACTACATTAAGACAGCTTAAAAACCAAAGCTCAGACTTTTGTACTGTTCTGTCACTTCTTTCAAAAAGCGTCTCGTAAAAATAGTTAGTTCTATGTCAGAAAAACGCTTGCATACAAGTATTAAACGTAGAAATAATTGATCAAGGATTATAGCTCATCTTCACCGAGACAGTATAACTACGAGTGTTCCTAGCTATCCTAACGTCTGGTACAAACAATATGGAGAGAGAGAGCATGCATTTTACTTCGTCAGAAGTGGCAAATCATCCGGATATTGGTCTGCGTCGTGTCACCGATTCTGAGAGAGCTATTATGAAGATGTCAGTGCGAGCGGTTTTTATGATATAGTGTTTCAAAAACCAATCGATAAAAAATGTTTACACCATTTCCATCATTCGGAGGAGCAAATCCTCTACTTCAAAGTTTCTTTACTCATCATTAGGCCACTTAATTAATTCTCTTGCTCCCACCTTTTTAATTAAAGTGCTTTAAAAGTGAGCTTCGCATTGCATCACTTGCTACTGTGTTGTGACTTAAAATAGCCATTTTGTTGTGCCACTGGCTAACCTCAAATGCTTATGAGACCATGCCATACTTGGTATGCTCCAGCATCAGGTACCAACTTAAGCTAATTTTGCGGTATCTTCTGACCTGACATTTAAAAAGAAGCCAAAACCCCTCACAGAATATGAATGCTTATGTAAGTTGACAGTGTGCATATTATCATCAACCAATTGATAAGCTTATTTTTTAAGTGTGTAGAAAGGTAAGTAGTTGTCTTCCTGTTCTATTCAAATACTCGGTTAATATTAGTAATGTTGTGATGATATGTTGATTTTTGCTATTGCATAATAAAATAAAGATGGAGACACCTGCGTCACTAAGATTCAGGTCCTATCTCAGTGGGAGACTCCAGAGTATTGACGTGAATGGACAAAGATCATCTGAAGTACCTCTGAAATATGGAGTACCTCAGGGCTCAGTGCTAGGTCCGGTTCTTTTCACGGTTTATACTCTGCCTCTTGCTGATGTGATTGCCAAGCACAATCTAGGCTTTCACTTCTATGCGGATGACACTCAGTTGTACCTTTGCTTTGATCCCTCACAGCCTTCGAGCACCTCAAATTCTCTCAACTCACTTGCTGCATGCATTGATGACATCCCCACATGGATGGCAGCAAATTTTCTAAAACTTAACGATGATAAAACTAACTTACTAGTTATGGGAAAACCCAGTGTGGTCCAGAGATTGGACAGGCTGACTCTCAAAATTGGCTCTGCCAGCATATCTCCTGTCGAATCAGCTCGGAATCTAGGTGTCATATTCCAAAGCGACCTCTCGTTAGATGACCATATCAGCTCCACAGTCAAATCTGCCTATTTTCAGCTTCATAACATTGCTAAAATTCGGGCTTGTATAGATAAGGATACCACATCAAAGTTGTTTCATGCATTCGTGACATCCCTTCTCGACTTCTGCAACTCACTGCTCGCTGGCCTACCAGCATGTGCGATCAGGCGATTGCAGCTGGTGCAAAACTCTGCAGCTAGGCTTGTCTGTCGTAAGCGTCGCAGTTGCCACATTACTCCACTTCTCGCCGACCTGCACTGGCTACCAGTCAAGCAACGGATTGACTTCAAGGTTTTGTCGCTCACTTTTAGGTCCCTTCATTCTATGGCTCCAGCCTATCTGTCAGATATACTACCCCATCAGGCCAAGCATCGTACCACCCGCTTTTCAGAATCCAACAGTCTAGAAATACCTCATGCAAACCTTAAATCCTTTGGAGACCGTGCATTTAGTTCATATGCTCCCAAAGCCTGGAACTCCCTCCCGACCTGCGTCAAAGCATCCCCTGACCTGACCACATTTAAAAGGAACCTAAAAACACACCTATTTAGGACAGCATTTAGTGGGTCCCTGTGATTCGTCTTTGATGTGCTTATGCGTGCTGACACTGTGCATGCTGCCACTAACCACATTTGCATGCTGACCCTGTGCATGTCACCCCTAACCATATTATTCATCTCGTTTGTTTTCAAGCATGATTTTACTTACCATTCAATTGCATTTCACTTTACAGCAAATGTAAAGCGCCTAGAGAGAGATTGAGTTCTCTGAGGGCGCTTTATCAAGTGAATTATTATTATTATTAAATTTTCAGCAATTTTCAGCAGCTGTGGCCGAGCACTCAATCGATAGGTTCCGCTGGCCGTCTGCAACTGCTAAAATCTAATTTCTATTTCGCGTAGCTGGATAAATGATTTCATTTATAAATGTAACCGCACTGTGTCATCTATACCCATTCGCATTTAGAGAGTTAGAAAAGTCTAGTCGCGATGTTACACATGCATGGCCCAGCTATTTGTGCTACCCATATTTAAGTGGGTCCGATTTTGTTGCGGTCGTGGGTACTTTGATGACTTGACTTCGGAGATAATTTGGGCTGCAAGTGAAAGGACACTTTAAAAAAGGACGCTCCGGTTGCATGCAGACGCGACCGGAGCCGTGCTGTCCGATTTCATTTTGAGGGTCACGATTTTGAATGTCCTATTAGCACTAGGTTTTTCATAAATTGCTTATGTCGTCATTTGATGTGAGCAAATAATTTTGCTGGCATGCAACTGCGAATTTCATTAAGAAGTGCTCCAAGGGAATCACGAGTTCAACGTGCTGGAAGTAAAAAGTACATTAAAGGTTAGCTGATTCATTAGCACAGCAATAAAAATAATACATTTGTTTAGCTCCCTCGGTGAATTTAATCTCTTTTTAGGCGCTTTACATATGCATTAAAGAAAGCAGAATATAATGTTTATTTGTAACGTCCGGATGTAAACGAGTCGAACTCGAGTCCCCTTCCCCTCCTCCAGTCCCCTGGTTGACCCCGATGATTCATCGAGGACCACAACTGTACAGCGGCCGACCCTGATGGTGAATCCACCATCTGGCCACCAGCGGTTTCCGGCCTGTGTCCATGCCACATCACAGGCTCATCAGAGGAGCCGGCATACACTCAAACTACACTGCTTACAATATATACATCACTTTATGCCGAGCTGGTTTGGTCTAGCGGTTAAGGTGCTCGCTCCGACTAAGGTCTGACTGAGGTCGTGGGCTCGAGCCCCGAGGCATATGTGAAGCGCCTGAATAGAGATTAAGTTCTCTTGGGGCGCTATATAAATGAATTATATTTTTTTTAAACAATCTCAATATTATTAGAGGTAGCATGCACAGCGTAAAGATGCAAACATAGTCAGTGTCAGCATACACAAGTGCCAGCATGCACAAGCACACAAAGGGCAAATCACAAGGGCACAATCACCAAATGCTGCGAGGAAAGGGTGCTTTTTTTTAGCTTTTTCTAAATACATGTTGACTTTCGCTACCGCACAGCAAGGCTCTGGGCTACAGACCTAATGGAATGGTCTAGGAAGCAGGGTGAATTCTGCTATGCCACTAAAATCAAGTACAATCCGAGGCATACAATGGGCAAGGCACACAAACGGACAATACAGGAGGTTCAAATGATCAAATGCATATGGTGATGCCGATGGAAGCTTGCCAAATGGTTAGTGATAACGTGCAGAGCGTCAGAATGCATAATGCACAAATGAAAATAATTCACACGGACCCAGACGATGCTGCGGGGAGCCGGTGCGTTTTAGCTACTTTTTAAATGCCATCAAATCATGGGACGTCGTGACATTTGTTTTGGGTCATTTATATAGCGGCAGAGAAATCCTGCCAGCAACCTCCCTGCTTGCAGTGATTAAAACAGGATGGCCAGCAGCAGGACTCAAACCCACGATTCGTTTCGTGGAGTGAGAGCGCCTTAATTCGAGGATAAGACCCGTGACCAAAGCTACGGATAAATCACATAACAGTTACAGCTGTGTGCCATCTGAATAATTGGGAATACTAAATTTGGCTTGGCGATTAAATTGCCAACAGAAAAGCTATTCATTGTGTAACAAATGGGCCCGAACACAAATTCCAGAAGCAACCTATATTTTAAAGGTTCCTTCGATGACTTTTTCCGGTTGATATAAATGCTCTACAATCTCCCACTGAATTAAAACTCGTTGTAGTGCCGTGCCAATAATTTAGAGGCAAGAGGATAGGCGCTCGAGCAGGACTTGATTATCAATAGCATCGAACGGTGCGAAGAAATCTAGTAGAACTAGCAGAGAGACACTATCTAATTCAGAGATTCTGAGAAGGTCGATGTACACTCGTATCACTGCTGATTGTGGAGGGACTTTTGATAAAACATATAACTGAAACCTACGAATACTGTGGGGCATATGTGTTACATTTTCTCATGTACACAACCAACAAATCTGTGGATTTCAGACAACTGAGAACGGTAGGCTTGGGATCTAGAAGGCTTTTAACCTTCTTAGACTGTGACTCAAAAGATTCTTGGATCCTATCTTAATGGCAAAGAAGCTAGAGAAAAACAATGAAGCCATTTCTTTTCTGAGCTGAATCAGCGGGCTTTTTCGCTATTAATAAAGTATGCAAAGAACGCAGAAAGAAATTTAGAGCATGACCAGAACATAACATTGACTTATAATGATGTGCCAGTCGCTCTGAATTTCCGAAAAAGTTGAGTATCACCCATTTTGGTGCCTTTTTTCTAATAAAAATCTGGCTTCTTTGTGCCTGAAAGATCCTTTGCCTGGATAATTTTGATAGCACAATAGATTTCGCCCTTCTCTGCTGGTTTTGAAGAAATGAGTGCAGTACGCAGACAAAAATCATAGAATCATTCGTTCGCTGATTTCATTCCTGAATTACCAAGCCTCCAATTATTTCTGCATAAATAGCCAAAAACTAGAAAGCAACGTAACAAAATCGCAATAATAATAATAATGCACTTGATAAACAAAGCAAAGAAGCATCCCGCATACCCACAAATGTATAACGTCGTGACGCCGACATGCTTACCCGTCACCTCAATGAGTGCAGAGCATTCATGCAGATGGCCGTTGTCAAATTCTGTCGGTATTAAGACTCTAAAAGATTTGGTTTTGTTCGAAAAAACCATTCCCTGATAGTAGCAGGTGACAGTGTGCTCTTGAGACCATACAAAGCAGGGACAACCAGCTTCGGAGCTTTCCTTTGAGAGGACGACTTCTCGTACTCGAAATGTCATTTCCATATTATCGGGAACCTGGACAGTAGTGTTGCAGCTACCTCGGGTCACATATCGCTGTGGAAACATGGGCGTCTTGATAAGTGAAGAGTGGTGTAGCTCAACTAGGTCGTCGTTGCACAGGTCCAATGATTTGGCAGCTATAATTGATGCGATTTAAATTTGAGCAAATACAAACGAGCCATCCGACTTGCCGTTGCTAACTAGCCATAATATAAACTTAATTATAACAATAAAAATATTAATACATTTGTATATAGCGCTCTCATAGAAATTAATTTATTTCTAGACACTTTACAAATGTTTACCTTGGAAGGTGAATGACAATAAAGTCATGTTGTTTCTGTGATCTGGTTCATTACCCAAAAACGCGTAGATTGAAATCGCCGCTAAACCCTCCGAGATATAGTAATGCTTTTGATCCGACGTTTCATTAAACTGGCAGATATTTGTCACGTGAGGAGACGTCGTAGAGACGAGACGTACCATTTTCGTGCAGTGAAGATTATCTTCCAGAATAGGCATCTCTTCTATTTGTATGAGTATTCCATTATTATGAGAATATATGTTAATCCAACACGAGATCATATTATTTGACCCTGATAACAGCGTCACTTTTCTTTCCATACTTTTAGTAGTAAAATATAATGAATTGTTGCAGTCGTTAGCTGTGTAGTATTCTGCAATAAGTCAATATAATCTCTGAGCGACGCTGTGAAGGTAGGTGCAAGCCTAGCTCTGAAGATAGATACCCATCGAAGGGGAGTGCCCGGTGTTGAAGGCTGTGCTATTCAGTCTGATTGGTATCAGTAATTTGGCCATCAATCTGCTATTTTGACCAAAAAAAACTAATGATGCTTCCTCGTGGGTTATCCAATAAAACTACTCCGACGCAAACAAATATGGCGGTACATAACTGATATACATGCATCCATTATTATATAGTAAATAAATGATTCGTTATGATCCAAGTCTACTAGTATTGAGGATAAATATCGAGAAAGTACTAAAAATATCGGTCCAAAAATTGAACATATTTTGGGGATACTTTTCAAATGACAAGCCTATAAGAAATTGCATCCGAAGTTTTGACGCTTTCCGCATACAAGGAAAAATGATTATGCAAACAGCGTCTAACCCTAGAAGTAAACTTGAAGCAAAATGTCTACAAATAAAAAGAAATGAATAATCTCTGCATCATATGTGACCTGTGTCCAAATTTTTTGAATTTTGAATAATCGCGGCGCATGTTTGCTACATAACTTTAAAAAGCTTCCTATTCAGTGCAGCTTTTCACTTGTAAAGTCCATAATTCGGCCAATACTTGGCAGATTAACATGAAATTTGAAATGTAAGTTCGGCTCTGCATCGT
Source organism: Cristatella mucedo (assembly GCA_009760855.2). Taxonomy (NCBI): domain Eukaryota; kingdom Metazoa; phylum Bryozoa; class Phylactolaemata; family Cristatellidae; genus Cristatella; species Cristatella mucedo. Next base: position 977,489 of record WPIO01000021.1, read on the forward strand.
TACCACTGCCGTATTTAATTTTTTATTTCGGTCGGATTGGCTTGCGTTGGATAAGAATTAGTTCCATATTTTTCTTAATTTGGTTCGATCGAGGCCAAGAAAAAAGAGTGTAGATTATGTATAAGCTAAATACTGTATACACAGTTTGTATCTGTGTCCATCTTAGGTGTCTGTTAAATTATAGTGGCTCGACAAGAGTTCCCTTTGGTGGAAGGCCACGCAGTAGCCAGGCCTAAATCCACGGTTCGTTATCACGACCTAGATTCCGACACCGTTGAGCCATCCTGGCCTAGTAGTAAGCCCACGATAGTATTCGCTTGCTAACTCTGCGTCACCCAGCCTGTAGATCTAGGGACGTGAGTGCTTCTACTTTAATTCGATTGTTTTTAGTCGATGTTCTCTATTTGGAACCTTCCAAAATTCGTGCCTTTTGCTTTGATTTACGTCATGAATAGTGTGTGCTTTGAAGCCGCTATCTCATCTCCTGTTGCCGACTGTGGCGCATCTTTGCCAGCTGTCTTTCGCTGCCATTCGCTTCCATGCCGTTCTCTTCCTCGACTCACCTCACGACTAATCTAGGCTCCTAACTTTCTCTCGGTGCGTGATGTGAAATCCGTTGGCTACCGCATACATACCGAAAGCCGCTTACTGCTTAGGCTGTAAGTAGGCTGTAGAAAAAATCTCCAGTGCCACGCCTGCTTGGTCATTGTGGATTATAGGAGCAGCTGACAGAGACATATTTTCACTTGTTGTGAGAATTCATCGTATTTTCAGAACTACCATACTGTGTCAACCTTTATTTTAGATGGAACAGTTATTAAACAAGGGGCTCTCTTTTTTTCTTTATTACCACCTTCTCTTGTTGACAATGTGACCGGTACTGCAGCATGACTAAAAACTGTACGGAAACAGACCTATACGTAGGAATTTTTTAAAAGGACTATTCCCGCTCAATATCTAACTGCTATTTTCGCGTGGAAAAATAAAATCCTAGTAGTTTCCATGATATTATAATCACCTATGAGTCTTTTGATAAAGCTTTTGTCATGGTTTTCAGCGTAGTGGGCAATTTATTAGCAGTTTCTTTTTATTTGAAGCTTAAAAATTTTATATTGGAAAAATAGCCGGCTTCTTTGGAAATTGGGACGTACAGAAAATTCCTGTAAACGAATTCAAATGGTGCAAAAAATTAGCCCTATGCGCTACGTACCTACCCTAGCTCAAAAAATATAAAAGTTTGAGCCATAGATGGAGAAATGAAATGGCGATACAACTTGTAAGCACGATTACTTCATACTTATTTCTTGCCTTATTTATTTATCTATTTTGGCTATAAACGCTTCCTTGCTGTTTGCATGCATTGATATTTTCATGCCTTTGTCCTTTCGCAGTTATGTTTGGGGTTTTATTACTTCGAGCGGAGACTATTTCTAGACTCAAGTAGCTGCTTTAAGAAAAAATATGTCTTAAGCTATTTTTAATCGGAGAGCAGCTCTTGTAACACAATCTCAAGCATTAGCTCAGAGGTGTAAGAAGTATCACACAATCCCTTGGACGGCTGAAATTCAGCAATGATACCGTTCAGATGATGGCATATCTTACCAAGGGCTACTAATTAAGCTATTTACGGCATTTGTTCCTTCCATTTAAATTTTGCATTACTTGCTTTTTCGTGGAAAAACTTTGCGAGCTATCACTAGCAAGTTCTTCCTTTTCATCCATTGGAAAGTGCCTAGATAGAGACTAATTTCACTTAGGCGTTTTATAAGTAACTTCTTATTTTTTATGATAATTATGTAAAAACGTGCATGTGTTAAAACAAGGTGGATGTAAATGACGAGGTCGTAGGCTTGAGCCCCGTGGTATATTTGAAGCGCCTGAGTAGGGATTAAGTTCTCTTTGAGAGCTATAAAAATGAATTACATTTATATTGTATATACGATTGAAACCAGACTTTCCATAAGGACGGTCACATTTTCTTAGATAATCAGCAATGCAATTACCGTTCAGACGATAGCATATCTTACCAAAGGCTGCTAATTAAGCTATGTAAGCTAGCGACTTATGCCAGACAAGGTTTTATTTACATGCAACAATTTTTGTGCGAATCGCACATTTCTACAAAAATTGCCAGTACGCGATATTCAATTTGAAATTTAAAGACCACTAAATGTATGGATGCTTAAAATACTGGTAAATACTGATACCCCTGGCCAGGCTCTTTCATCCGTTCCTCTGAGAGACATCTTCCCCACATTTGTGCACCTAATTAAATACCGTTCTAATCAAATCCTGCTCGTCACGATTTTATAATTCAAAGCAAATTCAATGTTCATTTTTTTAAACTATGAGAGCACAGATACTACTTGGCATGCAAATTAGAATATTATCGCCTCTGACCTGTGTCTTTAATGACACCCTGCGTAGCGATACCGTTGCAGTAATATTACCAATATCTCAAAGGGCACAACGTCAGCGAGACATCAGCGACCCATCTTTACGGTACCTATTGAATCCGAATGACCATTTGCACATGTAAAGAACGAGAAAAGGCAGCTGTGCACTCTTTAATGAAAGTGTTAGCAGTCAATCTATTTCAAGGCAAGACCTGAATATGTATTAAAGTTATGTAGACTTCCTCCTCACAAGAGTGATTTAGCGAATCACGCATGACAATATAAATCCACAAGACCATACCTCGACTCACATATACGCCCCTGTGCATGTACAAGACCAAGAAGGGCGGAGTGCAAACTATTGCCTTGCTAATTTGCATATGCAACACAAATCATGCTGCCACTAACCACATTTGCATGCTGACCCTGTGCATGTAACCCCTATCCATGTTATTCATTTGTGTTGTTTATCAAGCATGATTGTACTCACCATTCAAATTCAATTGCATTTCCCTTTGCAGCAAATGTAAAGCGCCTAGAGAGAGATTAAGTTCTCTCAGGGCGCTTTATCAAGTGCATTATTATTATTATTATTATTGTTATTATTATAAAGCGTTACTAAAGATTTATTTAGTTGTTAGTGGATATGTGACTAATGTTTTAAAAGCTTATTGCTATTATGAAACAATAAGCTTTGGACATTAAATGTAACCAGTGATGCCTTTTGAAAATTGAGGTATTGGCTGGTTGAAACAGTTTTCATCCACAAAGCTAGCTTAGCTAGCACACTATCAACCACAAAGCCTGAGGGACAGCTTGCATTGTTGATAGAAACTGTACTACTTTAATACTTCTCCATGCGTATATGCGCATTGCAAGTCAAAGCAAATATTCTTGCAACGGCATCTCTTGGTTTAGATTTGGATAGAATTTCTAAGGAAGTTCTCAAAATAAGACGTCTAGGAGCGCCTATCGCAACCGCCGGTGCCTTGACGCGCGCCTACCACCGCAGTACCGCTCAGCGCCGGGCCCAACCCTTCTCCTGTCAGGCCGCAGGACTCCGTTTCCACCCCAGTGAGTTATGCACCTTGACATCTTCCTTTCATTGAGTCGTTTGCCTGTCCCTAAACCACTTTCAAAGAAGGGAAGCGGTTACGGGGGTAGGGGAACGTCGCGCCTGGTAAAAGAATGCACCACAGTAAGTCACATTACTTTTAACGATTATTGGACATTGAAGTCGTTCATTTTCCTAGGTTTCTCCCCGAAGCCAAGCTATCGAAAATCTTAATTTTTAAAGCGCAGCTAATAATAACATCAGATTTTACTTAAAAATATCGCCGCTAAATATAAATCAAATGAATTTTGCAATGTTTTCACTTTGCTTAATTAACGATACCACGTAGCTCCCTGTCGAGCATTGAGCGAAATCAAGAATTCTTACAACAATGTGACGGAAAGATCGTGGCTTAGCTCTTTTAGGATCAAATATAAGCTATTGCAAATCTCAATTTTCAATTTTCCTCTGACAAATGTTCTTAGAGTAAATCTACTTGCCTGAAATATCAGAAGCTTCTGGGTGCAGCTGCGAGGAATTCAAGCCATCAGTGAAAGCTGCTGTGACAATGCAGGCTACGAGTATGAATTCTATACTCGCCATGTCTTGCGCACTAACGGCACTAACTAAAAGCTTTTCAGTTTCCTCGGGGTATTTAGGGGAACCCAGACTTTGACATCAGGCTATTCAGTGACGAAGCACTTTCATGACGAAATTAACATGGTATGAATACCCACAGCAACACTCACTTAGTCTTTGTTTCGGCTTTGTGGAGTACCAGGAGGATATACGTTACATTAAATTACATTACCACGTTAGAAAAAAATTCATATGAATATATTTGCTCCTAAACTGAATGAAAATTTCTAAAGACATAAGACTTCGAGGCTCCATCAATCGGTGGTGCAGTGGGGCGTACTTAGAGAGCGTTTCTCTCCGTTTCTGCACTGGCTCAAATACCATCGATTACGCTGAGCTTTCGGAAGAGCTTTAACTTCTTCAGCATCCCTGATCTAATGATGCCAGATCAGATAGTCCATCCCTTGGAGGGCTAATTTTAACAAGCACCTCCAATAAAATGAGCTAAATGTATACCTTTTAAAAACCTTTCAAAATAATATGGAGAGAAACGTCAAAGCTTATACAAATTTCATGAACACATCTTAAATAAATTTTGACTTAAATTAATTCTATTAGGTCACTCAGTGACAATATCAAATGCACACAGACTTATTTTTTGAAAATGCAGAAGGACCCAAGGGTTTCAGCTAAGGGACTCGGACTAAAATATGCTAGCCTCAAACTGGCCTAAGCCTCGAACGAGTAATGATCCCCAATCGCTTTTATACTCTAGAAATATTGTATTACTCTACAAGTTAAACCCCGTGATTTTGCTTCAACACAGAGTTTCTAGCCTCAAGTTAAAGTGGCCATTTACGTGCTCAATCCGAATCGTGGTTTGCAGAATGAATTCAAAGAATATTCATATTTTAATTGTAACTGCTACTGCTACCAAGATGCACTTGTACTGAGCCGAATAGCTACAATTTTGGGTAAATAAATGCCACGATTAATTTATAATAAGGTGTTTCAAACTTTCATCAAAACCGAACCTTTGTAGCTTCAAGCTGTAAATAAAAAGCTGAGACCAGATAGGGTAGGGTATGATATGCGAGGGATGGCTCAGTCGCGTGAAAATACATTTTGGAAGCCTTTTGAGCAGACGCAGCTACTATTCACTTGATAACAGCAGCCGTTTGCCGAAAAATTTTTGCACTGATCGAGATATTGAGATGGTGTTGTAAGCACCCAGGTATCAAAAGTAGATAAAATAAACGCATTCACCGATGCTCTTTTATATGGGCTAAATACCCGCACATATATACCTGTACACATACACAGTGCATATGCGTACATGTATGTATATTATATATATGCGTGTGTGTGTGTGTGTGTGTGTGTGTGTGTGTGTGTGTGCTCGCGCGCGTCTGTGTGGGTGTGTGTGTGTGTGTAGCAGGTTATCGTGAGTATTGTCATGTTTGTTTTAGCATGCATGACACTTGATTGATTTTCCATGCTGGATACATTTCATTTCTCTGACCCTGGTTGATTTATTCTTTTGCAGCAAATTGCATGCCTGGATAGAGAATACGTTCTCTCAGGCTGCCATATGCACGACTTACTATTATTCTTATAAACACACACACACACACATATATACAGCGTATACACACTTGTGGGAGTATTTCTCATAGTACTGGTCATATTTCCGTTCGCTGGAGGTGCATCTGCTAGCCCAATTCCAAGTATTTTTCAGAAGGCTAAAAATTGGCCTCGAATCGACTTGACCAGACTCACTGCAAGTATGATGCCACGCTAAAGCACCAGTTGTTTTCATGTCCTTTTGCTTTTACTTGTTCGATAATACATGCTTCATCAGAAAGCAAATTGCGCTGAACATTTGTTTGTCTAAAGGTTCCGCAAAATACGCATGAGACAGCTGAATGCTTAAATGCTGTTTTTATCAATTGTTTGACGTGCTCTATTCGTGTAGAGCTGATTTTAAACAAAGTATTCTGGTAGTGCAGGTGTCGGCGGTCTCTAGAAAGGCTTTACACCGATTTCGAAAGCCCTACTCAGAACAGGAGCGATCAAGCATGGAAAAAGCCAAAGAGGCTCAAAACCTGGTAGTGACCCCCCTTAGATAGTGACTCCACGCCGAAGCTTCGCAATCCAGACGGCCTTTTTGGCTGCTGCTTTTCCTAAGCGTACGGTGTTACAAAGAAATGATCCATTTAAAAGAAATGACACGCTGTTTTGCCGAGCTCTTTAGCCCCGATCTACGAAAAACACTTCAGGTGCTTGGTGTTCAAGATCGAGGTCATGTCCTACCGTGGGCGATCTTTTATCACCAACTGCTATCGGTGGTTATAAGCTTTAAAGCCATTCTGCCGCTACTAAAATGAGATTTTTGAACCAGCTAACATAGCACCATTTTAGAGAGCAGCCGGAAACTGTCCGCGGAATGCGAACTTGCCGGATTTCTCTTTGGACTTGCCGGTCTAGGCATGCGTCACACTATTTGACTGGTCTAAAGCAGAGTGTCTATGACGAGCAGCCGGAAGGCCTCTTGAGATATGTCCAGAAAGGTCAAGTTCGTTTAAGACAACTTCGTACTCCCTTAAAAAAGATGGCCCACTGGAAACCAACCTAGAGCTGCAAGCCAATGACAGGCTGTCTTAGCCGGTGTAAATAAAGTCGATAGCCCTCCCTCTCTCTCACTCTCTCTCTCTCTCTCTCTCTCTCTCTCTCTCTCTTTATGATGTAATGTAATGTTTCTCCGTCATTAACTCACCAAAGCCACAAAGACTATGTTGGTGTTACGCAGGAGAGTTTTGTATAGCTCACTCACAGCCTAAGCGGCTTTCAGTACGCATTCTGTAGCCAACAGACTTTTTCTCACGCAACAAAGAGAATGTGAAAAGCATAGCTGAGTCAGGAGAGCAGTTAAGGCGGTGAGTAGCATAGAAGTAGCAGCTCAATACCACTAAAAAGGATGAGCCATAGTGGGCAGCAGGGGAGCAGTTGTTGCGTAAGAATTGTGCAAGCGAGTTGCACAGTCTAGGATCTACAGAGCTAAAGCTTCTGCCGCCAACGGTCTTTAAATAATAATAATAATAATAATTCACTTGATAAAGCGCCCTCAGAGAATGGAGGAACGGAACAGCTATTTTATTGTCCATACATGACCTGAGGGCACGAAGAGGCTGAAACTGGTGCAGCTGTTTAGCTCGGTATGGATGAGCCAAGCTGTGGCGGGCATTGTGGGTCAGCATAAAAACTTTGCTCTGTATCCGTTGATCAACCGGCAGCCACCCTAGCTCTTTTAGCAAAGGGGACATGTGGTCAAACTCCTGGGACTACAAACTAGCTTTGCAGCCATATTCATAGCCATCTGCAGTGGCCTAGTTACTTTTTGGGTAGCCCAGCCAAAAGGAAATTGCCGTTTGGTTCGCACAGCTCACAGAACACTGGCACAGGACCGACACCAACAATTTGTTATACTACATTATACTACTCACAGAGCAGAGCGGAGCACGGCTTCCTTCGCCCCTCTCTCCTACTCGAGTGCCCTCTCCTCGACCACGGCTGTCCATTGGCCGACCCCGATGGTGAATCCACCATCTGTTCACCAGCGGGTTATCGGCCTGTGTCCACGCTTCATTAGAAGCGGACCACATTTGTGCACAGAGTCCTCTCGATGATGCTCCTAACGGCTGTTTAGGAAAGGAGCGGTACCGGCATGCACATAATCAAAGCACACGCCCCCTTGACCTTAATGTCACAAGTTTCCAGCAGCAATGCCAGTAGCTGCAATGTACCATCGTTTAAGCAAACTCTCGTGCCCCCTGACGTACAGATCATCCCATGACGTAGTCGGAGAACCACTGCGGCGCTGCAGTTCTGACTGCATGCGAGGCTGGTGGCTACCCCTTTCCTCTGCCCCATCACACTCATCATCTTCGCCTCGTATCTGGGAGGATGCTGGCGGCTGAGCCGGTCGCCGGAGAACAAAGCGGACCAGCTGACGTGAGTACCGCAAAGGTGGTTGAAGTTCACGACGTGCTGTACCGGTGCCGTGGCTCCTGAGGTCAGTTTGGCGGCTCCTAATATCGACCTCAAGCAATTCCACAATCTGCACCACCTGGGCGTCGACAGGACGCTTTACCTGGCGAGGCTATGTCACCCTAATGTGAACATTCGCAGAACCGATGTAGAACGAATTGTTCGTTCCTGTCTTCGCTGCAGATCAGTGGATCCGTCGCCGAAATAGCTTGTGCTTCGATGTGCCTTGCACGAAGAACGCCTTGCACGAAGAACGCCCGCACAGAACCAACACCAACAGTTTATTCTACTACAGAGCAGAGGGAGCACGACTTCACTCGCCCCTCTCTCCCCCACTGAATCCCCCTCCTCGCCCACGGCTGTTTTTGCCTGTGTTTTGACTGTAGTCACCGGCCTGTCCAAACCACACCACAGGCGGACCACAGCTTTGCACCACCGGTGATGCTCCTGACAGCTGTTTACGAAAGGAGCGGTACCGGGCTGCAAATACTCAGACCACACCAGTAGTACCGGCTAAGTGTCCGGAACGGAGCCTGACGTCCGACACATGTCTTCGGATTTCGATTACCTCTACGCCAAGGCCGTGAGTCCCCAATGCTACAGTCCTCTCCGGCCATTCTGTCGTACACCGTGCATCGGCTGGTTTCAGGAAAACCCTTTGGCCCGCTGTGTAGTTAATGAGAGATTGAGCGTTACAGTGCTGTGTCTTCTTCGGCTGGAGTGGGCACCGCCATTCATGCGTGAATACTCGCCAGTGAGGTACGGTTATGCCCTTTATCCCCTCGGTCGGTGCCGAATCGTACCACTACACCATATCTAGCACTCCTCTGCTGGTACGAGCTGTCATTCCCTTGACAGTCCGGTCCATGCATTCGACTGTGCCGTTGCCTTCCGGTTGGTAAGCACACCGGTAGATGGTTTCAACGCCCCAGCGTTTGCAGGGACGGCGAACAGCCTCAGATTGGAACGAGGCGCTGTAGTCCATCAGAAGCTATGTAGGTAAGCCTCTCTCGCAAAAGATTTGTTCCAGCACTCTAGTGATAAGGTGCAGCTCTTCGCTAGGAATAGGCCGCCATAGGGTAAATCTGGTGGGCCCGCAGTCCACCAGCGTCAGATATTTCTTGTCGCGATAGTGTGTGACATCGATCGCAAGGCGAGACCAGGGTTCAGTGACTTCAGGACTGCATCGCTGCGACGGATCCACTAATCTGCAGCGCAGACAGGAACGAACAATCCGTTCTACATTGGTTCTGCGGATGTTCGCATAGGGGTGACATAGCCTCGCCAAGTATAGCGTCCTGTCGACGCCCAGGCGGTGCAGATAATGGAATTGCTTGAGGTAAATATCGGGAGCCGCAAAACTGACCTCAGGAGCGATGGCACCGGTACAGCAAGTCGTGAACTTCAACCACTTTTGCGGTACTCGCGTCAGCTGGTCTGCTTTGTTCTCCGGCGACCTTACTAGGCTTACAATCGTCTCCAGACTGCACTCCGTTACAATATCACAGAGTAGGCCCAGTCGTCGTAGAATTATTGCCTCTCCCATGCCGAGAGTCCTCGTGGGTTTATCCCCATCGATCAATGACTTCAGCCAACCAAACACCTAAGTCGAATCAGTAGCAGTTTGAACTTTCTGAAGTCCCCACACAATAGCGATGTTAAGGCCTTTGATGACGGCTTCTAGCTCGGCGGTGTTGATATTCGAGGTATTGTCTGGCTTTCGAAGCCACGAGGCATCCTCAACCACTTTACTGTCGATCACAATGCACATTCCAATAGCGACGCTGCTCGCATCGCACCACTGTTTTTCACAGACGACATTGGGCACCTGCCATGCGCCAGTGACCGGATCAGAAGCTAGCACCCTGCGATGGACGTCGTGAGCAATTTCCAGAACCTCACTCGGCAATTTGCTGTCCCAGTCCCGATCGCTGGCTATACGTTTGAGGTAACTGCAAGCGGGTCGCAGCCAGCCGGCTACCGAAAAATGCCGGCTTAGTTGCCCATACCAAGAAAATTACTCTCGCAGCGTCATCTTTGACTGTACGGAGCCAATGGCGTTATCTCGGCGCCACACGAACTCGTTGCGTTTACTGTCAAGCGGAGGCCTAGGACACGACCACCCTCTAGCTTCTCGGGTGGTTTTGCTTCAAATCCGTACTCGCGGAGAAGCTCGATCTCACGGTCGTTCGAGACGATGACATTGTTCGCCAAAATATTGTCAACATACGAATCCATGCCGGATCTGACTCGTTCATCCATGGACAACACTTTATTTAAGACAACGGTCATTATTTTTGGTGCAACGTAAAGGCCAAAACCCAGGCGAGTCAGGCAGCATCGTCGGCCATGAAATTCAACCACCCGGTACTTCCACAATGATGGGTCCACGTGAATTTGCAAATAGGCCTTACTCAGGTCCACGATGCTTACATTGCGTCCCATTCGCCGCCATGCATGAAGTTTATTACTGCACACATCCCCTTCAGCTGTGTGGCTCGACACGAGCTGGTTGTGCTCGCGATAGTCAAGGACGGGCCTCGCTTTCCTTTTGCTGCTTTGGACCACCACCATCAAGGGAATCAGCCCGCCGAATTCCCCGTAAAAAGGTTGAAGCCAACCAGACCTTATCCAATCCTTCACTTCCCATTCATATTCTGCTTCTATCTCAGCCGGGATGCGATATGAGAACACGTGGTTCTGCAGCAAGGGGGCCTGTATGCCTTCTTTCCGGTTCCAGCGAACGTGCCACGCTCAATCATGGAATACGGCAGGAAAATCTTTGTCGGAGACTGTAAGTTCACTCGAATTTCTGACCTTAGCAACGAGCGAGACGTCGGTGGCCGGGGGAAAGCGAGGGCAGGTTACACTGTTTCTTTAGCCACGGATGCATCGCGTCGCTGGAGCCTCATTACCGAAGTCAACTTGGCCTTCACCACCCGCCCTACACGGACACCGCCTAGCGCTCTTATGACATCCATCCCAAGAATGATGTCCCAGCCAGCAATTATATTGGTCACTAAACAATTAACCTCCAGCGGTACTCCTTTAATTAACAGACTGACCTTACATGTAGAGGTACACAGAGCGTGGTCACCATTCATCATCAAGATACCCTCCCTCGCAGGCTACAGATCACTGAGGAGGCCAGCACTGCTGCAAGCGCGGTGCAGGAGCAGCCAGTGTCAACAAGTGCAGTAGCGAGCTGGCCTTTTAACTTCACGCCAATGGAGGGTAGTCACGCCGAAGTCAAGGAAGCACGCCGGCGCAGGTGTTGATGGTTCCCCTCAGTCGTTTTTTTGATCACCAAACTTTTTGCCACACGCATCAGCTAGATGATTCGGATCGCCGAAGATCCAGCACAGTCGATTTCGCAGCCTGCTTTGAAAAGGCCGGTCGGTATACCGCCTTTGCGAGTCCGGTATAGACTGCACCACGACGCCATGGGTCTGAGCGCGTCAATCCTCAAAACGACCTGTGAGACATGCCTCACTTGACGAGACAAAGTTCCTCGACATTTCAGCCAGCACGGGCAACTCGCTTTGGTAAGCGCGCACGCTGCTCGAAGCTGTCGCTTTTCGTCATAGGGTAGGCCCGACACAAATGCGAACTTCGGCAAAGACTACGGGGGATACGCAGGTGCCCTTCTTGAGCAGCAAAGACAATGGACGCCAAGCGAACAAGATCGGCCAAGTAGACGTCCAGCGGCTCATTCGCAAAGTTTTCTGCTCGACAACTCATCGTGCGCGCGCAAGCAATCGGGCGAAAACCAAGACGCTGAGTTCGCGTTTCACCTTCGTATAGTCACTTTTATCACCCATCACCCATTTTATCACGTCCATCAGCCCTTCATAGACTGCAAAAGGTCCGCCAGTTAAATACAAGGGCATGAGTTCGGCAAGATCGTCACCTTTAACCCTGGGCGTCTTGACCACGGAGTCCAGTCGACGTACCCACTCGACGAAGTCCATTTTGCCGTCATAAGGTGCGATTTTGGCTAGCACTGCCATTGTGCCATCGACTCCGTCCCACGAAATAGCTTGTCGTTTGGTTCTCATAGCACACAGAACGCTATCACAGGACCTACACCAACAATTTATTATACTACTCACAGAGCAGAGGGGAGCACGACTTCCTTCGCCTCTCTCTCCCACTCGAGTGCCCTCTCCTCGACCACGGCTGTCCATAGGCCGACCCCGATGGTGAATCCACCATCTGTTCACCAGCGGGTTATCGGCCTGTGTCCACGCCTCATTAGAAGCGAACCACAGCTGTGCATAGGCACCTCTCGATGATACTCCCAACAGCTGTGCACCGGCCCCTCTTGATGATGCTCCCATCATCTGTTTAGGAAAGGAGCTGTACAGGCCTGCATATAATCAACCCACAGGAATTACAATAATCAAGCCAAGACAAAACTAAGCAGCTAGCTACATTTTTTGCAAGCCGCTGCGAAAGACATCTCCTAATCTTGGATAGGGATCGGAAGTCTTTGTGACTGTAACTCCACAGTCATAACGACCATGTGAGTGTTACGCAGGAGAGTTTTGTATAGCCCACTCACAACCTAAGCGGCTTTCCGTACACATTCGGTAGCCAACAGACTTCGTCTCACGCAACAAAGAGAAAGTGGGAAGCATAGCAGAGTCAGGAGAGCAGTTGAGGTAATGAGTAGCGTGGAAGTAGAAGCTCAAGACCACTGAAAAGAATGAGCCATAGTCGGCAGCAGGAGAGTAGTTATCGTTGAGTAAGAATTGTGTAAGCGAGTTCCACAGTCTATGACCTGTAGAGCTAAAGCTTCTGTCGCCAACGGTCTTTAAGTGGAGGAATCGAGCATCTAATTTATTGTCCATACAGGACCTGAGAGCTCAAAGAGGCTGAAACTGGTGCAGCAGCTCAGCTAGGTACGAAGGAGCCAAGCTGAGGCGGGCCTTATGGGTCAGCGTAAAAACTTTGCTCTGTATCCATTGCTCAACTGGCAGCCATCCTAGCTCTTTTAGCAAAGGATACACGTGCTCAAACCTCTGGGACTTGAAGACTAGCCTTGCAGCAATATTCATAACCAGCTGCAGTGGCCTAATTTCTTTCTTTGGTAGCCCAGCCAAAAGAGAATTACATTAATCAAGCCGAGACAGAACTAAGGAGCTAGTTAAATGTTTTGCAGGCCACCGTGGAACACAGCTCCTAATCTTTTATAAGGATCGGACGTGATGGCTAGCTGTTGAAGCAGTCTTCTGAATGAAGCTTTGAAAATTGAGACAGCTGTCGTAAACGACACCTAAATTTCGAGCACGTGGTGATGGTCTCACAACCTATAGAAGAGGAAAGCCTTTTAATCCAGTCACACGCTTAGGGTATCTAATAAGCAGCAGTTTGGTTTTATCGACATTTAGTTTCAAGAAGTTTTCCGACATCCAGGATCGACAGTCCGCAAGGCAAGCATTCAGTTTATCAATTGCTGCAGCAGAGTCCGACGGTTTAAATAGCAAATACAGCTGAGTATCGTCACCATAAAAGTGATATCCTACTCCATGAGCCTTAATTACTTTTCCCTGAGGTATAGTATAAATGGAGAACAGCAAAGGACCGATGACAAACCTTTGAGAGACTCCACCGGCGACCCGTCTCGTGTGTGAGGCCCGACCCCCATACGACACAGATTGAACACGATCAGAGAAGTACGATTTAAACCACGCCAGTGCCTCCTCTGCCAGATCAATCGTTGTTCTCAATTTTTCAAGTATAACATCGTGATCAATGGTTTCTAAATCAGATGATAGACCTAGCAGAGCTAGGGCAGAATGGCATTGTCAACAAGGAGGAGTTTCAGTGGAGTGCTGCCTTTTGCACCTGGTTGAAATGTTTCTGATATTTCATGCTTATCAATATGTGCAATCGGCTGCTGCGACAATTTTTCAAGTATTTTCAACAAGTAAAGAAGAAGGGAAACTGGTCGATTATTTGCAAGGACGTGTGTATCTAATCCAGGCTTTTTGAGTATGAGTCTAACGATTGCCGATTTAAAGGACTTGGGAGCAGCCCCTTTTTCCAAAGGAGCATTAAAAATCTCGGTTATTGCAGGGCTAAGTTGGTCGGCCAGTAAAGAACACAGAGATGATGGTATAGGGTCTTCGGGAGACGAGCTCTTTTTACTAGAACTCTCTCTCTCTCTCTCTCTCTCTCGCTCTCTCTCTCGCTCTCTCTCGCTCTCTCTCTCTCTCTCTCTCTCTCTCTCTCTCTCTCTCTCTCTCTCTCTTTCTCTCTCTCTCTCTCTCTCTCTTTCTCTCTTCCTCTCTCTCTTTCCCTCACTCTCTCGTTTTCTGCATAGAGAGAGCATTCAATCTATGCACCAAACACGATCCATCCGACAGGCATATACAGCCGCTCCCTCAACTTGGTTGCCTCTCTCCTTAGGCTTGGCATAAAGAAGATTGAAATTATACATTAAAGAGATCAAATGCAATGAAGTTCTTCGAGAGATCTTCATCGGAGTGCATAGATACAACAGTCGAGTGCATTTTAGAGCTATCGAGCAATTACCTCATGCATTGTAACCCGTTAAAACAGATACAGCTGATTTAAAATGCCTAAAACAGTCCTGATCATCAACTGTTCGAAGGCATGGTGAATGTAGTTGTGAGCTTTCATAAATGAAAACGGTTTTTACTTCGCTCCGAGCACTGCTCGCTGCTGCTCCTTCACGATAAAATTCATTACGAGACTGACTTTGCAAGCCTGATGACGCGGTAACTGCCCCGTAGGTAGGGGGCTATGACGAGTTTACAACCTTTAACCCAGAGCCAACGTGTGACTTTTTGAGGCCCCTGATACTTTTAGGCTTTTCGCCAGCTGCCTTCAAAGTTTACGTTTATTTTGCGTTCATAGCTATTGGTTGCTTACAATTTAAAGCTAAAAACGAAAGTGAAATACTTCACGTTATTTAATTTCTCACTCAAAGAGGAAGTCGACGCACATTGCGGCTTGCGAAAGCTTCGATTAATGTAGCACAATCAAGCTTAGCACTTAGTTCATGATCGGTCAGATTAAAATGGTATAGTTGCCGAATGCAATTTACTTCCGGTTAGCCCGGCTGGAAGGGTCCTCTTAACCCGAGTTAAAACATGTATATGATAAGTAAATAAAGTATAAATAACCTGGAATATTCGTTCGCCGAAGCTGGGCAATTCCCTGGGGCGGGGTAAGTGTTAGCGGGTTTGGGTTTTCGCTTTTGGATTGTCACAATTATCAGTCAGAGGATTGAGTTTGGGTCGTGTCATTATTCAGACAATTCTACGCACATTCCATAGTTTTGAATGGTGATCTGGTGCTCGTTTAGGTCTATGTAGCTTTTATTTACAAAGTTCACCGAGGAAAAAACATTCCGTTAGCCTCGTATTCCGAAGCTCATATTAGTGAGTTCGATATGCTACTTCTGGTGAAACGATGTGTTTCAAAATAATTGTTTGACCATATTCAGTCGTGACAACTTATGAATACGCTTCTAACTTGCTTGTCTTTTGAATGCTAATTCTTTAAAAATCGAATTGTTTTTACTTGGTTTTTGTACATTTACGAGGCCCCAGGCATGGATTGGCTCACGAGACGGTATTCTCTCTCTCTCTCTCTCTCTCTCTCTCTCTCTCTCTCTCTCTCTATATATATATATATATATATATATATATATATATATATATAAACTTTTCTTATGCCACAGCTCGATTACCTCTGTCGGTTGCGGCTGGTGCCTGAGGCTGCCCTGCTTCTGGCCGAGAAGACGCTTTCGGAGCTCTGTCAGTCCGTGTGCGGCTTGCCGCACTTTAGCTCGTCACACTTCCCGTTCGCACCGCGTTCAGCCGGAGGCCTTGATATGGTATGCATCGCGACTAACTCGGGGATCCTTCGAGTCGCTCAGGCCTGCCGCATGTTGTGCTCCCCCCCCCCCCCCCCCACCGACTGTCGCACGTCATCACCTCGACCGGGCCGTTGACAGCGTGGGTGGCATGCCTTCGTTTAACGAGGAGCGCTCACGGTACCTGAGCCCAGCCAAGTTCGGCCATGGAAACAGGGGGTCGGCCCAGCCTCGCTGTGAGTGGATGCGCGATGATGCCTTAAGCGTAACTCCCGCCGCATCTGGCCGGCCGCGACTCGGACGTCATGGACGTCTCAACCGACCCCGACGAGATGGAGCACTCGTTCGTGCCACGCGTCGCCATATCGAAACTGCGAGAGTTCGCCAGGCTGGCTGATGACCAGGCTTGGGCCGCCCAATCCGCTCAGGGCAGTCAGCCGTTGCCTGGCCACGGACAGGTTCGCGACCCAAAGCCACTTTCAGACCGCGGATCTCGGCTCGTCGTTCCGGGTTTGACGGTTCGTTCAGCATGCCCGCCTGGACGTGCTGCCGGTGGGCGCCGCTAGGAGTCGGTCCTACCCGGAAATGGCCACCAACTGCCACCTTTTCTGCACTAAGGGTGAGACCGTCTGCCACGTCGCAAACCAATGCCGACCGGTGCGGCAAGCAATAACGGCTCGCTACCACATGGTTCTGGGTCGCCTAAGCTGGGCTCTTCCGACCACTGCGCTTTCCTACCTCTCGGCTGGTCGCACCTTCCCACTCGCCGAGGGTCCGGCTCTCAAGCCGGACCTGGTCATGGACAACGGTACCGACGAGGTCATGGTCGATGCAACAGTGCCGTTTGACAGCAGCAAAGATGCCCTGATGGTGGCTGCTCCGAAATAGGTTGATAAGTACGAGGCCATAGACCAGTCTTTCCTGACCGATGGCTACCGGTCGGCTGTCGTGAGGCCTTTCGCGGTCGGTGCTCTGGATGGCTGGTAACCAGATTATATAGCCTGCCTGGCGGACCTCGGCATTTCGAGCAAGGAACGGACGGAATTGCGGTGGCTGTGCATCTCGAACGCTATTTCCGGGTCGGAAGCCGGGTCGTCCCTGTTCCTGAGCCGGCAGTCACGGGTAGCCCCTGCGGCCATAGCAGGGCAGGGCACTTCCGGCTAAGGTGAAATAGTTTTTTTAAATAATAGAATATAAGTTTAAATCTATCTATTTAGAGAATCTCGTATACATATATATATATATATATATATATATATATATATATATATATATATATATATATATATATAGCATTCCATGTATATATATGTGTGTGTGTGTGTGTGTGTGTGTGTGTAAAAGATGCTATATATGTATATTCATATAGGATGCTTTATATATGTAAGTGTATATACATATTTATGTATAAATGCATTAGCTGATTTAACAGCCTCATTCATATTGTAATGTATGTGTGTGTATCTCCGTCTGTAACTCCACAAAGTCATAAAGACTATGTAGGTGTTACGCAGGAGAGATTTGTATAGCGCACTCACAGCCTAAGCTGCTTTTGGTAATGATAAGACGCATCACAATGAACAGACCACGTTTATTGGCAACCATCTTATATCCGCTCCAGGACCGAACTGTCAGCGATTGGTCACACTGTTGTGGCTCTGCCCGATGGCTCTGCTATCACACATTCCCTCCTAATAGGAACAGTCTCATTTTCAAAGATCTAGCCTTCGGACTGGCTTTACCAGCTTGCCAGACCTTGTTGTCGTTGGACCTTGAGAGGTGTGCATCTCATTGGCAATACTTGGAGACTGATCTTGAACTGCAGGTGTAGGTTTCGGTAGATGTAGGGAAGTGCCAGGAGATTCGCTGTTGGTGACCTGTAGATCAGTGTCAATCGGTCGAAGATGCCTCTGCTCCGCCGAAGTATACTGCCGTTATCGGTCTGCACGACAAACGACCGAGGTGTACTTGCTTGAGCTGTCACCGTTGCATGTGTGCTCCAGCTGTTTTCACCATCAGTCCGCAATAATACCTGTTGGCCGGGTTAAAGAGGTGGAAGTGGGCGAGCAGAATGATGGCGATCGTGGTAGTGCTTTTAATGCTCATTTGCACGGTCGTCGTTGAGTTGCACCGTTTCCTTTGCAGGTCATTGTGGTTTGACATGCCGCGGGAGCACAGGCAACGTCATCCTAATCTGTCGTCCCATGATCAGTTGTGCCGGGCTGAAGTCTGTAGAGGTGCAAGGCGTCGACCTCTGAATCATTAATGCGAGGCACGGATCAGGCTGCCTCACCATTGATTTGGCAGTTTACACCGCTCTTTCCACTTCTCCGTTCGCTTGTGGAAAATGTGGGCTGGTCGTAACGTGTTTGAACCCATATCGTCTCGCGAAATCACCAAATTCGTGAGGTAAAAATTGTGGACCATTGTCAGACTGCAAAGACTCTGGTATGCCCCAACGAGCAAATATGATCTACAGTTCGACCACAACTTCTTTGGTCGTCGATTTTGATAATGGAGTGATTTCCATATATCGGGAGTAAAAGTCGATCACAATCAGGTGCTGTCGTCCCTCGTGTTCGAAGAGATCGGCAGCAGCGACTTGTTGCCTAGGAACACTAGGCGATGGTGTAGGGATGAGTGGCTCATGTAGCTGTCTCCTCTGGTTCTTTTGACAGAAGCTGCAAGAATCGACAAATGTCTTAACGCATTGACTAATTCCTAGCCAGTGTACACACGACCTTGTTCGGTCCCGACATTTGGTCAAGCCCTGGTGGCCGTCGTGGATCCGCTCCAACAGAAAAGCCTGGATGTGTTGAAGGATACCTACGCGATCGTCAAATAGTAGCAAACCATTCGACACAGAAAGATGGCTACATTTGGCGAAGTACTGCCGAAATGTTTCCGGTAGGCCCTTGCTCGATTTAGGCCAACCTGGCAGCGTATACTTTATGACAGCCTGTAGCAATGTCGTCAGCAGTAGCCTGCTTTACTTTGCTCAAGCGAGCTACTGAATGCAATTTAGAAACAACGGTGTCTGCGTTGAGTTGAACGGCTTCGGCTTGGTCGTGTTCCCCACTGCTACGAAATGGTTCCCTTGACAACGTATCAGCTATCGCAAGGGTCTTCCCAGGCACAAACACGGCGAGAGGGTTAAAATGCGTCATTCGCATCCATAGGCGTTGGCATCTAACCGAAGCCTGGTCAAGGTCCTTAGTCATAAGCAACGGTATAGGTGGCTTATGGTCAGTACGAAGCTCGAAAGAAGGCAGACCAATAAGGAACTGACTGAACTTCTCGCACGCCCACACCGCCGCAAGGCACTCTTTTTCGATCTGAGCGTATCTCGTTTCCGCGCCTGACAACGTTCGGGGTGCAAATGCGACAGGTCGCACATCTCGCTCTCCCGATCCAGGGCACTGCAGCAGAACGGCACCAAGACCATAGCTACTGGCATCGGCACTGACAATCACCGACTTCTGTGGGTCAAAAGAAGCCAACACTGGTGCCTTTGTTAAAAGCAACTTTGCTTCCCGGAATGCTTTCTTCTGGCTATGCCCCCAGTACAATACTGAGTCAGACGAGAGGAGATCGTTTAGCGGTTTTGAACCGTGGCCAGATTTGGCACAAACTAGCCGAGCTAGTTCATCATACCAAAGCATCTCTTTAGCTCGGCTATGTTTGTTGGATCAGGGAGGTTGAGGATGGTTTCTATTTTGTCTTCTGACGGCCGGACGCCGCTGGCATCAATAACATGCCCTAAAAATGTCAAAGTTGGCTGGCGGAATATACAATTGCATCTACTCAACTTTAGGCCCGACTTTGAAATTTCGGAAATAACACGACGCAATCTATCGTCATGCTCAGCCGCCGTGGATCCATAAACCAAAAACATCATCCATATAAATGGCTACACCTTCGATCTCACCCAAGAGGTCTTGCATCAGTCGCTGACAGATCTCCAGCGAGCTATTAATGCCATAGGGTAGCCGTCAAAAACAAACACGTTCAAGCGGTGTTATAAACGTCGCTCACTGAGTACTCTCGTGGGCCAACGGAATAGCCCAAAATCCGCTAGAGGCATCCAACTTTGAGAACCTTGTAAGACCAAAAAGCTTAGGCAAAATCCCATCAAGTGTAGGTAGCACGTACCTTTCACGAACCACGGCTTGATTTAAGCGCTTCAAGTCGACACAAAGGCGCACTTTGCCGTTGGGCTTCAGGACCAGTACGATTGGGGAGAACCACTCGGTGGGCTCCGATACACGTTCCACGATGCTGTTCTTCTCCATTCGAAGAAGTTCGTCCTTTACCAAAGGGAACAGCGGTCTGGGTATACGGCGGGCTGTGTGTACGCAGTATGATTCCACATCAGGTTTGAGACGAATTTTCACCGGCTGGCATCGCATTAATCCGATCTCTCCACATACCGAGTCTCGAAGAACAGTCTCCCCTACACTGAGTTTAATCAGTCCGATGCATAGAGAAGCTTGTCGGCTGAGGAGATTATTTCTTGCTCCAGCGACTACGTAAACTGGCAGAAGATATATCGCTCCTTTCCGCTTTAAGCTAGCTTTGAAGGTACCCTTACAAGCCAGGCGGTTGCCGACGCTGTATAGTTTTGCTGCTGTAGGCTCGAGGCAAGATGGTCGTAGCAGTCGACCATACGTGTCTTCCGTAATGACGGTTACGTCAGCGCCACTATTAATTTTAAACGGAATGGTCATTCCAAAGCCAAAAAAAATCCACTTGCCAGGGTGATGATGCCCTTATCGACTGGCCTCCACCGCTACAGGCTTAGTAACGGCATCCACGGTGTAGCTCTCACCGTCGGATTCAGCCGCGATTTCTCTTATTTTAGCATCAGGTCTTATGCGTGATTTGCAACGCAGTGCATAGTGGTCCAACTCCCCACAAGTGTTGCAACGGCGGTCGCGTGCTGGGCAGTGTCCAGGAGTGTGAGCCGAGTTACAGTTTCGGCAGCTGTTAGCTTCTTTTACGTCATCAAAAAGCTTAACTCGCCTACGGTCTGTGCGGCTGCTAGCCTCTAAGACGCAGGGCTCAGGACAGTCGGTGGACTACGGTCGCCGACGAACCTCAGAGACATCCGAAACCGGGTGCTGCAGACCCAGCTGTGATTTTTTCCTGTCCCCGTCTGACGCGCCTTTTGTACTGCCACAGTTAACTTAAGGTCGGGGATTAGTTGCAGGGCTTCTGAAAGTTTGAGGTCAGACAAGTCCACAACCAAGCGATCTCTGACCAACTCATCTTTCATCGCGTCGTTTTCGCAGTGCAAAGCTAAATCAAGTAATAATAATAATAATAATAATTCACTTGATAAAGCGCCCTCGGAGAACTTAATCTCTCTCTAGGCGCTTTACATTTGCTAGTGTGCGTATGAATGCCTCGGGAGATTCCCCCGGTTGTTGACAGCGGCTGTTGAACACAGCCCGATCGTGGATAATTTTCCTTTGCCTTATGAAATAATTATCAAATTTGCCCAAGCTGAGATCCAACGTCTTCACTTTGTCGACCTCATAGGTAAAGGTGTCGAATATCGATTTGGCTTGCTCCCCCATGGCGTATAAGAGTGTATTAATCTGTACGTGCTGTTCCTCCGCCGTCAACTTCGTTGCCGTCACATAATGGCGAAAACAATTTCTCCAAGCCGTCCACAACGCCGGCTCATCAAATGTAAAATCCGCTGGAGGGTTACACTTGGCCATCTCTTTGATTTTCAGAGCGACACTCTATAACTTTACCGCTGCCACCATGTAATGATAAGACGCACCACGAATGAGCAGACCACGTTTATTGACAACCATCTTCTATCCGCTCCAGGATTGAACCATCAGCGAGGCCTCTCCTGATTGGTCATGTTGTTGTGGCTCTGCCCGATAGTTCTGCTATCACATATATAGCGACCAAAGAGTCTTAACGGCTACCAGCAAAGCTTGCAGTCGGCAATAATGGATCGCCCACTGCAGGATTCGAACCCACGATCTCGGTCTTGATAAATAAATAAATACAAGCTGATTTAACAGCCTCTTATTGTATAGCGACAGAAGAACCTTGACGGCTATCACCACCGCTTGCAGCGGCGATAAAGGATCGCCCACCACAGGATTCGAACCCACGACCTCGGGGCCGAGGTCGTGAAAAGCAACCGCCTTACCTAGTGAGCCATTACGGCTCACCAGCGATCACCTTACATCCTGGGCTATCAAGGCCCTTAAGACGGTTCAGTTTCTATCCTTACCTGCTTTCGTCGTACTTTCCGCCTTTTGTGAGCACGCCGCCAATACTGATGGCAGTCCTGATAAGACGGATTGACAATGCAGATAGGTGAAAGTGAGTTCAGTATTACTTTTTGACCAAGACTACATGAAGGCGGATGGAAGTTGGGAACGAACGACCAATCATCATAGGTTTCTTAAAGAGCAGGCATACTTTATTGCTGGGTAAGGAATGGACGAAGAGACCAGAAAAATACCATTCGCGAAATTATGCATACCAGTAGTCCCTGTTTTGGAATGTTATAAGCGCTAGCGATGGGGACAAGGTTGTGGCGTGCCGTAAGGTGATGGAAAAGCTGATAAGCCTAAATTGACGCGAAATTCGGCGACGAAGCCTGACGGTACGACTGGGGGCGTAATAATAATAATAATAATGCACTTGATAAAACGCACTCAGAGAACTCGACCTCTTTCTAAGCGCTTTACATTTGCGGCAAATGGAAACGCGATTGAATGGTGAATAATATCACGTTTGATAAACAACAGGAATAACACGGTTAGGGGTAATTGCAAAGGTAGTACAAAGGTATTGATAGACTTTGTGTTGATATTATAGTAACGTCAAACGCTGAGATCAGTGTACAAGCTGGCAAGTTCGCGGTCAGTTTGATAGGTGTTGACTTTACCGCGACCACTTTCTTGGTGGAAGTGGCTGGACGGTAGGCAAACTGGCTGCGAAACTTACTGCAAGAAGAAAGGACCGAAGGTTGACCGCAAAGAAGCCAACAGTGTAAAATACTGACTGAACTGGCCTGGCTTTAGAGAGCGTCTCTTGTTGCTTGATGGCCGAGTGCCTTGGCGGGGCACTCAGAGAGATGGCGCTCATTTTTTAATGAAACCATTTTTAGGGCCAGTTGAGAGCTAATTTTGTGCCGTGGGTACCCATCGCACGACCTTGGCGTTATAGGCTGTAGCCCTATATTGGACCCTACCTATCTAAGATTTACCACTTATAGCAAGTTCAAGGTCTGGTCATATTGGCCTATAAATGTACTGCGTACAGCCTTTGTATCTTGCTGGAAAAGACGGTAACGCACTGCTCACTTGCTTTAGCACAGGCTTAAAGCTCACAAAAACATGCATTTTAATTTTTTATGCCTCCGCTTTTGGCGTGGCTGTGTTTTCTTACGCAAAGACAACTACTCTCCTGCTGCCGACTGTGGCTCATCCTTTTCAGCGGTCCCGAGCTGCTACTTCCAAGCTACTCACTACCTCAACTGCTCTCCTGACTCTGCTATGCTTTCCACTTTCTCTTTGTTACGTGAGACGAAGTCTGTTGGCTACAGAATTAGTACCAAAATCCGCTTAGGCTGTGAGTTCGCTATGCAAAACTCTTCTGCGTAACACCCACATAGTCTTTGTGGCTTTGTGGAGTTACAGACGCCGATACATAACATAACATAGTCACAGGAACAAGTATGCCTGAACCAGCTTCTTCGCACTTAAATAGCATTCGGAGAAGTGAAGCTCTTTTTAAAACCTTCAGCCATTATCTCATTCATAAAGATATGCCATTTTACTGATTTTTTGCGTAAGACCTCTATCCAAACTGCCGATTGATGCAGCCATAGATAGAATGGGGAACAATAAGCACATCCGCCCTGACACCACTCCACTTTTTTCCTTTAGATGCGGCCGGATGTAAAGTGGCTGGCGTGAACGGGCTTTACGCTTCGATGATCTTCGGCGTTTTTATTCACTTGTAGCAGGTGCATTATGTAATTTTCACTGCAGCACCTCCCAATCTTCTAGAGCTCGCCCGAGCGATTCTACGCTCAGCTTGCTGCATGGCGGTTGAATCTTATTCTTCCAAGGCTGTGGGATGGTTGTAAATTTTTATGTTCATAATTGGAGGCACTAGTGCATCGCAACAAGTTGCGCTTACATGATCCCTAGAGTGCTAGTCTTTTACCGATGGAGCATTTCGGCGTACATGCTGCGTTGACTTTGGTGTCCACTTGTCCCTGAGTGTATCCTTTTTACTTTCCAGGCTGTAGCTCCTCATCGCTTCTCAGTTCGGTGTCACGTCGATTTCTGCGTCCTGTGTAGTATCTGACACATCCTGCTAGGAAATTGCTATCAAATGATCTTCATAGCCTAGAGCCATGGTGTTAGCAGTTCTGGCGAAGTTTCTACGAGTCATAGTTATCGCTGTCGTCGCGTCTTGTAAAAGGGCAGCCTGCTTTCTTCAAAGAAGGCGCAAGAATTCAGGAACTCTGCTGCCTCTTCATAGTGTCTCCGTTGGTTCGCCTGCATCTACCGATGGGCAGCCACTTGGGCCAAGCGCGAGTCTAGCCAGCGGTCCAGAGGTAGGTGCGATACGATGTTTTTGCTGATTACACCCATCAAGTCTTTGCCAAGCCCTCTAGCCGATGCATGAAATGAATCATTCTGGAAATTTTTTCTGCTTGTTGCTTCCGTCTGCTTGATCATTTATGGTGGTTCTTGGCTGTGATTATGCTGCCTGCAGAACTATTGTTATAGGAGCCCTTAGAGTCGTGGACTGCTTGGACAGATGATGGTTTTCAAGCCCAGAACTTAAATGCAGTCCCTTCATACAATAACAGTGTCGAGGGCGTAAGGCAAAGTCGGCTGCCCTCATTAACCGCACAGATGGATTCTAATGTTGAAGAGGACTTGCCCGACTACTTCAAGGATATGGAACCCGCCATAAAAAAACCAGCGAAGGTAATATTACTTTTACCAGCCTAATTAATGAGGAATGAAAGTCAGGGAAGACTTGATTCACTAGCTATCACTTTCATGGGTTTGGATGTTTGTTTCTTGAGTTCTCTGAGGGCGTTATATCAAATGCATTGTTATTATTATTCTTGCAATGCAGCAGGCTGCTGCTGTATGTATGCCTTAGATGCTGGTGGTTGGTAGGAAATACTTATTTTGGGATCACAGGTTTGTAAGTTTTTTTATGGACAATGTGATAAAGTCACCGGAATCTGCCTCGATCAGACTCTGCACATTTAGCTCTCAGTGCCATCTTCGTTTGTCTGTCCTTTGCCTGACCCTCCAGAATTCGTACTTTCTGTGGCTGCTCGGCCTCACACTGGCATCTGCTCATCACTGTAGCTGAGCCATGCCCTTGTGACCTTCACATTAGCTTGTGTGTGAGAAGCTATTTGGCTGGTTCCCAGAGAACTGCCATTTCTCTCCTGCTCATCCGACTGTACTGGCGAGCCGGCTGCAGAAGGCAAACGTTGGGAACATATAGTTGAAGGATGCAGCTGGGTTTTTCAATAAGTCGTTGCTAGGACTTCTAGCTGGTAAAGCCTGCAGCTTCATCACTGAGCTCGATAAAAAGCTACTACAGAAAACCGCAGTTACGTGCTGCACATGTAACTGAAGGGGTCTCCTCCACCTACCTCCGTCCACCTCCCCACCATCGATGACGTCGATTTGTTGGTGAATTGAGTTCCACTCCTGTGGAAATCAGGGTATGCATCTCGAGAGGGTGAAACAATCTTTAATGCATTTAATTTGGCCTCAAAGCCCCACTTAGCTGGAGCTAGCTGAGACTCTGGTGTTGAATGTGTCAACCCTAGACTCGACGTTTTTTCGGTGAAGACTTAGGGTACGGTGACACTATCGTTAAGCTTGGTGTTCCTTGCTTGTGCTGCTGCTTAATAAGTATATCACTGATTGTAATTAGACAAAGCCTAGAGAACGAAGCTGCTGTTGTGCTGCTAAAATCTCTTGTCTTTCTGTCTTTCTAGGCATTTTGCATAGGCTGGAAGAAAAGCATACCATTTATTAGGTTATAATGCATAGTGTCAACACATGTATATGCACAAGCGACCATTCACACGGATAAGGTTAGCCAATTCAGCTGCATCATGCATATAGAGGCTAAAAGAGCTGTAGTGGCTATCACTTAGGCTTGCACTGGGCAATAAAGAAACTGCTGCTGACTCGAACCCACGACCTGGGTTATGAAATGCGAGCACCTTATCCCAAGGCGGAGACGGGTGGGGGGGGGCTGGCTGACTGTAGTGAAATGGTCACTGGAATAGCACGCCCAGATTACTTGTAGACACTACTGGAGATATGCTGGCCAAGCCTATTTTGAGGGTTAAACTTGTTTGTTTCCGAGTTGCACCAGGTTTTACCGTAACTAGTATATGGTGTATGGTCGTTCAAGTTGAGAAAGTTTATCATTCAATTGCCAATGTCAGCAATTTACGCTGAAAGATGGCTAAGATAGCTTCCGGGGCTTGAAGGCTGAGAGGGATCAAAGCACAGGTATAGTTATCATCTCCATAACAATGGAGGCCTAGTTTATGTTAGAAGGCACTTGCTAAGTGGTAAATGTATAGGATGCCCAGAAAGAAAGTGCTGTTATCTGCTGTTAGAGAACAGGCGGCATTGTTGCAATGGAAATATGGGTGTGCAGTTTGTGGTATTGGGCCTGCAGAGTACTATGGTGTCACCAACAGGATTTAAGTGCAAGTAATGGACAGATGATTTGTTCTCATGATAATAATAAAAATACGTTTATATAGCACCCTCAAAAAACTTTTGTAGTCACTTGATATGTGCTTGCGAAGACCCAGGATTGTAATGGGCTCAAATGACGCTGTCGAAGCTCTGCTATGTAGGAATTTGCTCCGGCCGCATGAACCAGACTTTTCAGTCTTATGTGTGCTTAAATTTGAACCGGTTAGTGCTAACCAATTTACACACTGTCTTTCCATCACAGCACTGCGCTGGTTTGGCCCAGTGGTTAAACTGCTCACCATTAACGACCGAGGTCTAGGTGAATGGGTTTGATGACCAAGGTCGTGGACTCGAGCCCCGTGGCATATTTGAAGCAACAATAGAGATTAAGTTCTCCTAGGGTGCTATGCAAATGAATTATGTTTTCTAGAAAGCAATTTAGATTGCCTAGGGCATATACAGATGTTTTTTTGTTGGTATTATTACTAGTAAGCAGTAGCATTGGCCTTGATAGTCAAAACGAAAAAGATGTTTCGGCCCAGTCACTACTTTGGCCATGGAATGGCATTAGTGCAGAGCATAGATGCAGAGCAGAGGGCCAAAGGGCACCGGTGCGCCCCCCAGAGACCGACGGGTAGGGTATGTCGAATTGCAATCACTTGTTATGCGCCACTGCAGTTTTCTCACGATTAGCTGCCCGTGGCAAGGCCGAGGTCTGGTGCCTTCTTGGCATTATCCTGGCTATGACCATGCTGAAGAGAGGTCAGCAAGAGCCGCTGGTGCGATAATATTGACCTTCACCCTGTTGCCTTAGCACCCCTTCCCCCGTAGAGTTGTGTAACCTTGTTCGTATTTCGTTGCTCGGTACCCTCTCGGCTGTCCAACGGCCAATATGTATAATCTGGTCTCGAACAACCACCCTTAAAGTTGCATGAACTGTGTGTAGCTGGGCTGACCTTGACCTAGGATTGTACGGTTGTCCTGGTTGAAGCCTGAGGACTGCATTATCATCCAACGCCTACCCCATCGAAGCAGCACGGTGCATTTGTCACACTCTTAACGGTTTTTTGCCTCTTTTACTTTTAAGATTGTGATAAAGAGAAAAGACGACGACTTACCTGATGCCAGGTCTCTATCGTCTCGCCTGTCCTTCAAGGACAGCGTGTCTGCTCTTCCAGCAGTAAGTGCGACTGAAAGGAGTTGTCAGCGTTTGCAGTGGCCAAGTGTTGCGCCAGGAGGTAGCCTTGCTTGGCGAGCTGCTGCGTCATCCGGCTGCTCTGCAGGCGCCACTGCAGCGGCCGCAGGTGGGTGTGGGCCTTCGGGCATCAGTCGAGGCGCAGCTGAGCACTGCCATCGGCCTGCTGCTGTTTCGAGCCTGGCGAGGTCGACAGGGTCGCGCGGCGAGAAGCTATGCAACAATTCTGCACTACGAGTGGAGGCCATCGCATCGTCGTCAGCCGGACTCGCAGAATCTGCCTGCGCCTTGCATGAAGCAGCCTTTTCTTGTGTGCCCCGGTGCTTCTGTCGTGTTCGCAGCTCGCTGCTGGCATGCAAATGGACGCTGGACGTGGCATGCGATGTTGTACTGCTGGACAGCAGGGCGATGCTCGCACTCGTGGGCTCACTGAACGACATCGGCAGCTCACTGCTGGCTTGCCAGGAGAGAGAGAGAGAGAGTGGGAGGGGAGAGAGAGGGAAGTTTCTTCCTGTTCTAGAGAGCTGTCTTAAGCAACTCTAAGTGCAGTGCAGACCTTTACATAATTTCTTCGGAATACCTTCAGTAGTCCGATGATATCTTTGCTGTGACTTTACTTGAGCTGTCCTTGGATATGCTACTTAAAAAAAGGCCTGCTTGGCATTAGTTGTGGTGTCACTATTGGTTTATACCTACCGGCAGGCCTTCTTTGGCATGTCAGTAAGAACCTCTTTGCATCCTGCATTTGCCCTATCAACTGCTCTGCTGTCAAATCTACGAAGCTCAAGTTTAGCACTCGTTGTTTTAGTAGCTGACTCGCCATGCTTCAGCATGGAGTGAAAGTCGACTGTCGGCTGTTACTAAGATCCCAGCAAATTGGCCGGTGTCGTGACTACCATCCCAGCTGCATGCCACTTGTTTTTAATCGGCGTCGCACAGTTAGTACTTTGTTTGAGAGCTAGTACTTTGTTTGAGAGCATTAAACCCCCAGTAAATGAACCATCTACATGGCCCTGAAGTCACGTGTCTCCTTTACTGAAGGAGCTTCTATGGCTTCCAGTTGATCAGCGGATATACGGTAAATACTTATGTTGACCCATAAGCCCTGCCACGGCTTGGCTTCTTCATATATAGCTGTATTGCTGCACCAGTTTCAGCCTTTTCGAGCCCTCAGGTCCTATATGGGCGATAAAGAAGCTGGTCTATGCCTGTACTTTAAGAACAGTGGTGACAAACTTTTGTTCTGCAGGTCCTGTATAACTCACTGTCACAATTCTTATGCAATGACAAGTTGCCGACTGGCACATCTTTCTCCACCATCCTGTGCTGATGTGGTACTCCTATACTCACTTCAAAAACCTGTCACTTTCTCTTTTGTTGGCCACCATATGCTTACCGAAAGCCATTGAGGCTTTGAGTGTGCTATAGAAAAATCTGTAATAGCCACTCACTATGTGTGGGGTTGCAAACAGAAATAGAGAGGAGGGAAGGAGAGAGAGGGACGCGCTTCACTTTCTCACCACTCCTATGAGCCCGCAATGTTGAGCCTTGCCAAGCACATGGACAATGAACTGGGAAGAAAGTTGTTTAAAGTTTAAAGTTATAAAGTTAAAAGTTATTGTGATTGTTATTTGACCGTAGTGCAAAGAAATTACGTGCTTATGGACATCTAAACGCTTATCGCTTTGGGCTGCTGGGCCTCCCACGCCGGCTGCTGCCTTAGCTACGCCGGCTGCTAGTAACCTGCTGGTTAGTTATGATCGTCAGCAGCTTCTATCCATTCGTCATCGTAGATCAAATGCATTCCTAGATATTAATGTTATTGCTAAGATTCATGAACTATGCATTAACAAAAGAAAAGCACCCCGTAGCCGCTGCGGTGGCCGGAACCGCCAGCTCAGACGCCGCTCATTGGGCGGGAAATGTGAGCTGAGTACCCGCTCGTTTGGTATTCCTATCATTGTCTCAAGCCGCTCAGCATGCTCCCCCACATGCGTCACTGTAAATCTCTCTAACTTAGTGGTCATCAGGCCTGTTGTAACTCCTTCGGCCAGACTTAACGCTTGCCTTTGGAATCCTCGCTCAATGTGCAATAAACCTCTGGTAATAAGCGACCTCATTTCTGAAAATGGTATCGACCTGCACGCCCTAACTGAAACCTGGCTGAAATCGATAAACTACCCGACAATTAAAGACGCTACTCCATCCGGATTCTCGTTCTTTCACACCCCTAGATCAATCAAAACCGGAGGTGGAGTTGCTATTATCGTGCTCTCGAAATTCAACTTCAAGCATTTGCAGTACCCTCGAAGCAGTCTTTTGAATCAATTGTCTTGGTCTCACCCGAAAACAAGCTACCGATAGTGGCAGTAGTCTATCGCCCACCAGGTACCAAATCCTCCTTTATCTCAGATTTCTCCGATCTCATTACGATTCTGTGTGCAAGAAATCGATCCTTCCTCGTTATGGGTGATTTCAACGTTCACTATGATAACTTATCTGACGCTTTCAGCACCGAATTTCGTGCATTGACTGACTCATTGTCTCTTGTGGCTCATGTGCATGGCCCTACCCACATCAAGAGTCACACACTCGATCAGATTTTCTCATACAACTGCACTTTATCATCACCAATTATTACTAAATCCTGCTTATCTTACCACATGCAGATCTCATTCAATCTACAGTGTGTGCCCACATCCTCCTCTAAAATAACCTGTGAATCGCGAAACCTCAAGACCCTTGACATCGATGCTGTCCGTGCGAGAATATCTGCTTTGCCTCTGCTGCTCAGTCCTCCCTCCGATCTGTCATCATCAGTAGATAGCTACAACACGACACTAGCTGACACGCTCGACGAGTTTGCACATCTGACAAAGTGTACTGTGCGCCCCCGCCCAGACGGCCTATGGTTTACCACAGACATTAAACTAGCCAGGTCTACTAAACAAAGGCTTGAAAAAGCATACAAAAGATCCGGACTAATTGTCCATCGACAGGCATATGAAGACTACTGTAAGTCGTACCAATCGATCCTAGCAAAGGCCAAGTCTAGCTTCTATAGAAACATTGTTGAATCACAGATGCACAATACAAAAATGCTGATGTCGACAATAAACCATCTCCTCAACCGTTCCCAGATTAGCTCCTTACCTGATGATCCTAATGATGATCTAGCCGATCGCTTCTCTCGATTCTTTGTGCAGAAGATAGACAAGATCAGGGAGTCCATCCCTGCGATGACAACCTCCCCACTAGAATGATGTTCCTCGGTTCCTGGCTGCACCTCAATGTCTGCATTTAAGCAGGTCACTAGTGATCTAGTCCTTAAGTTCGTATCGCAATCAAAGAAGACTTCCCACTGTCCTGCTCCTACGTTGCATTGATCTGCTGCTGCCATGCATAACCAACATCATTAATATGTCATTAGCCTCAGGTCAGGTCCCAGCACCTTTCAAAAAAGCTGTAGTCAGGCCACTTCTCAAGAAAGCTACACTAGACCAAGAGAACTTAAGCAACTACCGCCCAGTCTCCCTTCTACCATTCCTATCAAAGACACTGGAACGGGTCGTGGCAGACCAGCTGAACTCATATATCGAAACCTCACACCTTGCTAGTAAGTTCTAGTCTGGCTTTAGAGCTAATCACTCCACAGAGTCAGCATTGCTTCGGGTATACAACGACCTACTTAGGAATGCAGACATGGGTAGAGTGTCTCTTCTTGTTTTGCTCGATCTTTCGGCAGCTTTTGATACCATCGATCACAAAGTACTTCTAGAGCGCCTCTCATCTCGCCTGGGCATCACTGGCACTGCTCTGCAGTGGTTCTGGTCCTATCTCAGTGGGAGACTCCAGAGTATTGCCGTGAATGGACAAAGATCATCTGAAGTACCTCTGAAATATGGAGTACCTCAGGGCTCCGTGCTAGGTCCGGTTCTTTTCACGGTTTATACTCTCCCTCTTGCTGATATGATTGCCAAGCACAATCAAGGCTTCCACTTCTATGCGGATGACACTCGGTTGTACCTTTGCTTTGATCCCTCCCAGCCTTCGAGCACCTCAAATTCTCTAAACTCACTTGCTGCATGCATTGATGACATCCGCACATGGATGGCAGCAAATTTTCTAAAACTTAACGATGATAAAACTACTATTTATGGGCAAACCCAGTGTGATCCAGAGATTGGACAGGCTGACTCTCAAAATTGGCTCTGCCAGCATATCTCCTATCGAATCAGCTCGAAATCTAGGTGTCATATTCTAAAGCGACCTCTCGTTAGACGACCATATCAGTTCCACAGTCAAATCTGCCTATTTTCAGCTTCATAGCATTGCTAAAATTCGGGCTTGTTTAGATAAGGATACCACGCCTAAGTTGGTCCGTGCATTCGTGACATCTCGTCTCGACTTCTGCAACTCACTGCTTACTGGCCTACCAGCATGTGCGATCAGGCGATTGCAGCTGGTGCAAAACTCAGCAGCTAGGCTTGTCTGTCGTGAGCGTCGCACTTGCCACATTACTCCACTTCTCGCCGACCTGCACTGGCTACCAGTCAAGCAGCGGATTGACTTCAAGGTTTTGTCGCTCACTTTTAGGTCACTTCATTCTTTGGCTCCAGCCTATCTCTCAGATCTACTCTGCCATCAGGCCAAGCATCGTACCACCTGCTTTTCGGAATCCAACAGTCTACAAATACCTCATACAAACCTTAAATCCTTTGGAGACCGTGCATGTAGTTCGTATGCTCCCAAAGTCTGGAACTCCCTTCCGACCTGCGTCAGAACATCCCCTGACCTGACCACATTTAAAAGAATCTTAAAAACACCTATTTAGGACAGCATTTAGTGGGTCCCTGTGATTCGTCCTTGATGTGCTTCTGCGTGCTGACACTGTGCATGCTGCCACTAACCACATTTGCATGCTGATCCTGTGCACGTCACCCCTAACCATGTTATTCATTTTGTTTGTTTTTCAAGCATGACTTTTTCTTACCATTCAATTGCATTTCCCTTTGCAGCAAATGTAAAGCGCCTAGAAAGAGACTAAGTTCTCTGAGGGCGCTTTATCAAGTACATTATTATTATGATTAAGAAAACTGCAATGAAGATCGGAAAACTCAAATTTGAATATGGATTCATTCGAATAATTTGTAGCAACCACGCGAAAGATCTAGTTTGCCACGGAAGCTGAGGATATGAGAGGTCTAATAGGTCTTGACGGCATTTCGTCAAATGCCGTGGCTGTTTTGGCCCAGTGGTTAAGGTGCTTGCAGGAATCAAGGTCAGGGTGATTGTATTTGATGACAGATGGACTCAAGCCCCGTCGGGCATGTAAAGCACCCGAATAGAGATTAAATTCCCTAATGGAGTAATACAAATGAATTATATTTTTACAACACGGCACCGACCGAGTGAGTCGTTAGCATGTGTGACTTCAGAATGGCAAGATCAACCTTATCAATTCCCAGTACCCAAAGCTGAGAGCTCGTGTATCGATCGGCAAGGATGTGAAGAAGCAAAAAGCGCTGAGATGGCTTTTGCAAAACTCATCGGGTGTCAAACCTTCTGGCATGAGTAGAAGGGGGCAACACTAACGTGACACTAGCAGTTGAAGGAGATGGAAGGAATGCAATTGCAATCATTCCATTAACTTGTCTTGATCTTGGCCACGGTCGGCCGGCCAATGAAATACTTTGCCGTGATGAGATCGACCGAATGCATCACGGCCATCAGGATGCCTAAAAGCTTGTCTACTTCAGAAAATTCGTTCCTCTGTGGAGAAGCCGAGTGAAAAAGTGATGGCCACTGAAGATGCAGACATGGTCAATATATATACGGCCCGTGTACAACTGCTGGCAGTAATCACCACCATAGAGGAAGACACCAAGATTTGCATGACTGGTCACTGATTATGACGAGAAATGTTGCACATATGCCAAAAGTATTGAGAATAATGCCCAAACTTTGTCACCGACAACTCGACTTTTTTCCGCAGGCATAATAATGGCTGGGGTGGTGTTGCTTTCCTTGGATTCCAGGCACGACCTTGAGCTCACTGCCTGGGCCTGTAGTCATATTTGCCCCTCCAACCGTTCTTCTGCATGCACCATAGCATAAAAGAAGTCGTTTCTCCAAGCGAGTTTTGTGCCGGCTCTTCACTCTCCAATTAGTTTTAAGTTAATTTGAATGTTATTCTTGCCTTCCTGGCATCGGCAAATGTGGCCTGTCATGCTGCTGAAGCCGCCATCATTACCACCACTGTCTGCTGCAGGTGACTGTATTGTTTGGGGTATTGGGGTCTCGTGATCACGAGAAGACTTTAATGTATGTCTTAGCTGTTATCTTTCAAGTCTGCTTCCTTTTAGCTGCAAAGGTTACACAATTCTAGCCCACTCAAGTTAGTCTACACATTATGTGATTTCCCGTCTAGACTTTTGTGATTACCTATGCATTCAGATCTTAAGAGATGGTGCTAAAGTCGCAGCTGGGGTTTTCTTTCGTGACCCTCACAATTGCCTCATTAAACACTTGTCTCTAACCTGCGCTGGCTTCCCATGCAGTACTGTATCTATGCAGTTGCCACTTTAAGCACAGAATAAAAACCGTTTGGGGACCTTGCGCTCACAAAGCACGGAACTTCATACTAATTGAAATCGGGACATCCCCGACTTAACGACATTTATAACGGAAGCTTAAAACCCACTCTTTCCTCACAGCATTTGCTCCGTCATTGTGAAAATGATCTCTTATGTGCTTGAACGTGCTGACATTGTAATTGTTAATATCACTAACAATTTTACTTTTCAGTTTATATTAGGTGCCTGGAAAGAGATTTACTGCTGTTTGCACAGTTTAATTAATCCGTTGTGTCTGTGATCATCAGCTTGGGCATTGCTGACGTCAGCAGAACCGGTCTAAATGCACTAATAGCCCAGGGTGCTGAGAATGGTGTTATGATAAGGTACAACACTGAGTTGAGCTTGCCTTAGCCAGATTCAAAGCAGACGATCATGACTTGGTGGAGCATAAAAGCAAGGTCGTGCTTGGCCCGGCTGAACTACACTGATCAATTCCAGCTGACCACGTGGCACTCAAGTCGTGTGTGTTGCTTCGACTTCTCGCTTGTCGACGTGTGATGGTGCATCTTTTTCTTCTGCAGGGCTCTGACCTTGGAGCATGGGACGATAGCCAAAACGCTTGGGAAGAAGAAGACCTTACCGGAGAAATGACGGCTGCGGCTCGAGAACGGCGGCGAACCGAGCGTGAACGTCGCCTGATGGAACACCAGCAAAAGAAACTAGACAAGGAGATGAAGAGAGTGGGCCCTGGCTCTAAGAAAGATCCGGCCAGTGTGCTGATGGCCACCAAGTTGTCCTGATGCATGTCCTTCATCTTCCTCCCGTATGCCGTTACTCTTACTGGCAGCAACTTTAAAGGAACCCCTCCAGTCGTACTTGCGAAATGCAGTCCACTCGAGGGACTATTTCCGCCAAAGCATTGATGTTGCTTGCTTGCGTGCAAATTGGAGAGATCGTTCTATCCACATTTCACTGGCATGCAACTTGAGCGAGTATCTGCGGTATGTGGTGGTTCGTTGTTGCATGTTTGCTGTCATAGTCGTGGCAGGTCGACTCTTGTTCCAGCCCACCCAGGCACTTGCGATCATGGTGGGCCTGTCGCTCATCTAATCTTCTAATAAGCACCTGTCTGCCTTGCTGCTGTATACAGGGCAGCTATGGTGATGGTGCTATGGCGACGATCCCCTGGCACCGGCTGATCGGCAGCTGGCTTGCCTCTCAAGTTGATTCGTGATTAGGTAGTGGAACTGCCTTCTGGCTGCTATTTTGGCGTCTCTGCATCGTGTAATAAACAGCATTGGACTTACAATGCACGTGTTTTTATTATAATTAAGACTTCCTCTTTGGATATCTAAATTTGTATCTTTGGAAGATGAAATAAGAAGACTTAATTTTGTATCAGATCTGCTGATCTAAATTCTCGATACTTCCTAGGCTCATTGGGATTTCATTTTCATATAAACATCTAGACCTTAACTATTTCTCACAACGGCCAAATTAAACACCTGTATCCTGTCGTGACCTGATGAGCTGCATCCTCCTTACCATCTATCATTTCCTATGGCTGACTAAGACAATTATTGGTGTGACATAATATTCTGGTACTGTATGAGGCATCCAGTATTTTGCCTATACTTCATTTTTTGCCAATATCCTGTCGTTCCCAGTTGTTTTCAAATTGTACTGTTTCCTCGAGGAGGGTAACTCAAGTGGCAAAGTCTACCCTCTATTGAAATAGCCTATCCTATATTGTAAGGTTATGACGGACGGTCGGCCCTAATCTTTCAATAGTCGGGAAGCTGGTCGAAATGTCACTGCCTCTGTGATCTAACTCCGTCTTTGGATTCATCAGCACTTCAGAGACTGCTAATAATATTATCAAAACATTTGATAAAGAACACTCAGATAACTCAATCTTTTTCTAGGCGCTTTACAATTGCTGCAAAGGAAGCACGATCGAGTGGTTAGTGGTAGCATGCTCAATAAACAAGAATAACGTGGTTACGGGTGACACGCACAGGGTCAGCGTGCAAGTGTTGCAATCCTTGTTCACGTTTACACAAGAGGGAATAGCAAAATATACCTGTATACATATATATATATATATATATATATATATATATATATAATTCGTTTATATAGCGCCCCAAGAGAACTTAATCTCTATTCAGGCGCTTCACATATGCCTCGGAGCTCGAGCCCACGACCTCAGTCAGACCTTGGTCGGTGCGAGCACCTTAACAGCTAGGCCAAACCAGCTCGGCACATATATGCTTACATACATGCATCTCTTCTGCTTGGTCTCCTAAAATATGCGAAGGGTTCAGGCTGCATAGTTTTCTATTATACACCCAAAATTCAAGCTGCTTTAGGCCTGCAATCAGTTGCTTTCATTTCAAATCATGCAACGGAATCGTGAGTCATAGCTGAACTGAAGCTCGCCTAGGCAAATGTTTATCATGTAGGTGTCTGCAAGTATCCTTAACTGAGGAATGGCAGTCATGGTCTTTGGCATGGAGGGATACATTTTTACCTTGGCTGAGCATAACTTCCAAAAGTGTGAGGTCGCGGCGTTTTAGGAGAAGTCAGAAGAGTACTTTGCCAAAAAGGTGCAGTGTGTTGTGGCGTGAAAGGCGACTCAAATCGGCAGCAGCAGAATCGGCTGCTTCTGCATATAAGATAGTGTAATACTAATAGATGATACTAATACATTTGTTGAGCGCCCTAAGAGAAATCTCTTACTAGGCACTACATACGCTGCACAGGAAGCATGTCAATTGCTCAGCGATAACGTGAACAGTATCAGAATCTATAAGCACACAGGACTACTCGTAGATGGATGGAGCAAACGATGTTTCCTCAGTGCTTAACAAGCCGAGAGCAGACATGCTTACTTCTAAACGCGCCCTAATTGCATGTTAACCAAT
Organism: Cristatella mucedo; assembly: GCA_009760855.2. Taxonomy (NCBI): domain Eukaryota; kingdom Metazoa; phylum Bryozoa; class Phylactolaemata; family Cristatellidae; genus Cristatella; species Cristatella mucedo. The sequence goes on from WPIO01000021.1 coordinate 1,014,859, forward strand.
ATGTAGCGCCCTGCTGAAATAAGTGGTTGAGAAATGGTGGTTTATTAACTCAAGTTTCCTCATTTTAGCTGTGCTGTGGAGAAGGTAATAATAGATGGTTATTAGCAGTAAGCCACGGTCGACCAGTTAAGGTCAGCTCATTCACCAGCCTAATTTGTATAGAAGCAGGCGAACCTGCGCGGCGGCCATCGACCGACTTGCGACTAATGAAAGACTTATGCAGCTAAGCGAATGTTTATTGCTCAATTTGAATAGGTCGAGCAGCGCTCCTGGGCTAGAGTAACGAGCGCCAAACACGCGCCGCCCGCCAGGCCCCTGTGGGTACCTCCCCGTCCTTAAAATGCGTTAGCCTCTTCTGAAAAACCGTCTGGCCTCTTCTAAAAAGAGGCTGATACGTCGTACCGCTCTAGAAGACAGTTCTTCAGCCTCTAAAGAAAGGCGCCATTCTCATTTTGGGACTGAATCTGATGCCCCACGCCGAATGCTAGCCGCTAGGATGAAACTCTTCGGAACCGTTACCCGACTAGATATCGGCACCTTCATACCCCTATTCAAGAGGGGGCCCGAAGTTAAGCATTCTGTGAACCTGCCAAGAAAAACGAGTTGGCTCTCTAGCGCCTGCGTATAAAGCAACGATTACCCACTGTAAGAAAAAGCGAACCCCTTCTGAATAGCGAGCCTGAACGTGCACGCCCACGGTTTGCCGCTCTAGGCTAACCCCATCCTAAACAACGCGGCCGTCCTTTCCGGATCAATGCGGCAAGGGTGCACTGAAGGCGCGCCGCCGGGAGGGCTTCACCTTATCATTCGTCTTTAAGTCCGGTAAGCCCTCCCTAGAGGCAGGTTAGCTATCCATAGGAGTTATAGGGACTCCAAGTGAGGGCTGGAAGAGGCGTCCTCAGCGAACGGGTCAGAACTGTTGCAGCTGCGATAGGGGCAGGGTGGCCCTGCTCCTTCAGCCAGAACCAGCTCTCCTTATCGCATCGACGGTTTCTCCCTCATTGTAGTGCCTTTCACTCGCCCTACCGAGACTTTTGCTGCTCCCCTTTTCGCCATTTTTTTACCACAGCGTAGCGATCATTACCACGGTGGCTCCTGAAGATATTTGAGGTGCTGCAATTTCATTCGCTGTTCTATATTCGATTGGTATTGTTGTCTAAGCTTGCTTAAGGAATAACTGACGCGAAAACCGTAATGACCCAGCGGTTATTATTAATATCAAGTGCAACATTATTATTAATGAAAGAACTCAAGTAGAGCAAAATTAGGCCAATCTAACATCTTCTCTGCAAAATACCGGCTGCGCCCGCGATTGCCTCAATAAAGTTGCCTTAATAGTAATAATATTATTACATTTGATATAGTGCCCTCAGAGAACTCAATCTCTTTGAAGTCACTTTACATTTGCTGCAAAGGAAGCACGATTGAATGGTTAGTGGTAGCCTTGTATTACCAAGTCTCTAAATTGATTAGCTTTACACGGAAGCGGGTGGCAGCTTTTCGTTCTCAAAAAAATTTATAATAATAATAATAATGCATTTTAGAAAGCGCCCTAAGAGAACTTAATCTCTTTCTAGGCGCTTTACATTTGCTGCAAAGGGAAATGCAATTGAATGGTAAGTAAAATCATGCTTGAAAAACAAGCAAAATGAATAACATAGTTAGGGGTGACATGCACAGGGTCAGCATGCAAATGTGGTTAGTGACAGAATTCAGTGTCAGCACGCATAAGCACATGAAGGACGAGTCAGACGGACCCAGTAAATGCTGTCCTAAATAGGTGTGTTTTTAAGATTCTTTTAAATATGGTCAGGTCAGGGGATGTTCTGACGCAGGTCGGGAGTGAGTTCCAGGCTTTGGGAGCATACGAACTAAATGCACGGTCTCCAAAGGATTTAAGGTTTGTACGAGGTATTTGCAGACTGTTGTATTCCGAAAAGCGGGTGGTACGATGCTTGGCCTGATGGAGTAGTATATCTGAGAGATAGGCTGGAGCCAAAGAATGAAGTGACCTAAAAGTGAGCGACAAAACCTTGAAGTCAATCCGTTGCTTGACCGGTAGCCAGTGCAGGTCGGCGAGAAGTGGAGTAATGTGGCAACTGCGACGCTCACGACAGACAAGCCTAGCTCCAGAGTTTTGCACCAGCTGCAATCGCCTGATCGCACGTGTGCTCTCTCAACACCCACCCATCAGCTTCTGGTAATCCCGACGTCTCTCGCACTGTATTCAAGTCTTTTGGTGATCGAGCCTTTAGCTCGTATACACCTACATTCTAAAGCTCGCTTTCAGCTTCTGCCACTACCTGCAAGGCCCTTGCATCATTAGAGTCTCTGCTAAGACGCGTTTGTTCCGGTCTGCTTTACCGTGCAGGACACTAAACCTTAGGTAAGTGTTCTCATCCGAATGTTAGCAGAACTAACTAGACGTAATGCCGGTCTTTTTGTGTACGACGCGACGCGACGCGAGCAAAGCCGAGACGCTGCAGAGCTTTTCCAGAACTCCAGCAATTAGTTTCCACCAAGAGAGGACACTTTCTGCTGGAGAGTGAAATCGTCACGTGCGTTGCAGACAGTGAAATACCGGCCGCACCCCTTAACCGGCTGCTTGGCGCCGTTGCCCCGTCGCACTCAAGACTCCAGTT